>VCJN01001750.1:0-56827 GCA_006384855.1 Tetraselmis striata | reverse complement strand
GCTCAGTCCTTATTTTTGCTATACGGGCCAATTGTCTTACGGCCCGGCTGCACGAACCCACGTAAGGTCCCCAATTAATTCGCGACCGTAGCGTGCAACCTTATGAAGACAAGGTATGTTGCAGCACATGTATCAATTTTGCATCGACGGCACGGTACACTACTGCTCGGAAGTCATACGGGGCTTGCATTCGTACAAAGGCGCCAACATAATGTACTCGCTATCCCGTCCGCAGAAACCCGTGATCATGTGGCCGCGCCGTATATGCGCATGTTCCCGACGGGAAGTCGCAGCCGGCTCCTGCGCTGCAATCCACCGGCCACGGCCAAGCAGCGAGGCTCATGGCCGTCGTCGCGCTGCTGAGAATTGATCAGTCCCCAACTTGAGCTGCTGCCAGCGGGTGTCCCCGGTGTTCTCGTGTTCGGAGGTAAATGGGGGGAAATACTCCCCGACACCGTTGGTCGCCATATGCTCCCAGATCTTGTGCAGCACACCAATGCCGGATCGCGCGAACGCGCGGCAAACCACTTGCTCACGCTCCTGCCCGAGATCACCCGCCCGAGGGTGGCTTCATGGGCCCCGTGCACGGTTGGATGTATTAAGCCGCCACCGTCCAAGGTTGTGCCCAATATATTGTAACGCCCCCCCGTACCGGCAAGCAAGTTACACCGAATAAACGGAAACACGATTTTATTTCGAACAGCCCTCGCGAGTTTTAGGCTGGCCCCCGACCGAGTCGTACATGCCCCAGCCCCCCCCCCCCCCCCACCCGTAGGCGGATCTCGGAGAGGCCGACGCAAGCCGAGGTTCGTACAATATCAATTTTAGCAGCATCCCATACAAAGGCCGCTTGCGCGATTGCGCCAACATGCGCTACCGGGACTACGAGTATTAATTTGAAAAGCCCCCCGTAGGGCTGTTTGTCGCAGGATCTGAGGAGCCGTCACAACCGCGCCACCCTGCTCAGGCCCCCTGCCGCACCCAGCCGGGCACGGGCCTTAGGGGTTACCAGGCGCCAACTACGTGAAGGTGGGTGGGTGGTGCCGCCTGGCTTGCCGCAACCCATTGCCTCCGTTCCAGGGGGGGCCGCTGCCTGACGCGGGCGCCTACTCGTACAATAAAGTAACTCTAGTATATCATCGTACTTCGTACAATTGTCACACTACGCCCCCCCCCCCCCCCCCCCCCCCCCCCCTTGCGAGATATCAATTCTCGACATCAATGGGGTTTGATCCGGTGACCTCTACGTTGGGATACCGGTACTTGTGTAACAATGGAGGCGACGACATTCGACTCAACAGAAAAACGCTTATGTCGAGAATTGATGTCTCCGAAACCAGTGAGACGGTCTCCGCCTTGGAGACACAAAGACAAAGGTGGTGTGCAGTGGTGGTGCAGCAAAGGCGAGAGGCTTCAGTGTTTTCAGAATACAAAAATATTGGTTACAAGGTTGCCACAACGCTTACCACATGATGACATCAATATATCGTACATATAATCGTCATCGTAGTCTTATGTACACATCGTAATAGTACTCATACACACAGTGCTCGTACTAACTCCTAGTTTATATCGTACTCGTATATTTGTCACACGAGCGAGCACCTTTCCGCAACTACGGCCGGCCACCCCCAAAAATTCAACCAAGGCGCCTCCTTTCAAGACGCAACCCCAGCCCAACTCAAGTTCCTCTACTCCGACGAATTACATCGCTTCGCGACAGCCGGCGCGTGGGGGCGGTCGACGTGCGCGTGGTGGGTGTCGCAGGCCTTTTTTCGTGCCGAAGCCCGGCGACAACCAGTGAGTGATGTTTCATCATCGACCTACGCGTACTCTGCACCTATTGCGCTCGGAAGTGGCTGCCTCCGGATGGAGACACCTAACAGCAAATGAAAGGGGACGATCGTTATTTATTGATAATACTAGTTAGCGCGACAACTGCTGATCACACTACCGAGACTGATACTCGTACTTATCATCATTATTCTGATGGCGCGCAGGGTCACCCTAGCGTGGTAGAGCGCATGGGTATATATTATAAAAAAGCGACAAAAGTCGCTATACCGCGCCGCCGCTTGCTGCTTCAAGCGCGTGCTAGAGCAGGTAAGGATTACCAGGGTTACCAGGTACTTAGGATTGTAGGTTTATATACGCACGACTGCTATAATATCAGAATAGCAGCGACTACTGGATATGCAGATACACCATTCCACAAAAATCTTGGCACATAGATATTCGCGTGTGTCACCGCTTTGGTGCTTAATAAACCATGGGGCATCAGGCGGCCATGGAGCCTTGCGTTTCAGTGTGTACAAACCCCATACACCAAGGAGGCAGCCGTTTCGTCGGATCAGTGCACTTGTAAATGTTCTGTCGGCAATGAGATTGTTTGGCACAGGGCTAGAATAACCACCAAAAAACAGTCAACACAAAAGGAGGGGCAACATGTTGGCAGTGTATTAGCTACCGCCCGTCGCATTTGCACGCGCGCTCCCAGTGGTGGGTGGACATTTTAGCCCAAGCATTGCATGCTACTAACCGTTGCGATGTGTGGGAATGTCCATGAGAAAGTGCCGATAATGCGAACAATTGTTCACAGTTGCAATTCCACAATTTTCCAAGCTGCAAGATAAGCGACGTTCGCCGCGCCTCGCTGGGTCTGTAGTACATCACATAAAGTGCTCTTGATTCCACGAAGCATGCCTGTACCACCCGCAGTATTGTGGGCTAAGCGCTGGCTCATCCCCTTAACAACAATTTCACGACTGGTGCGGATATCGGCGCGCAAGTTGTAACACATGTCACTCATGATCCAAAGGGAGGAGCTGAAATGACGACGGGGCCGGCGCGACGTAGAGGCATATCCAAAGGGTCCTCGCCCCCTGGGAGTTTGCGGGGAGTGTCACATTACATGCCCCCCGCCACCCACAATGGGTTGGTAGGCTGGGATGCCAGAGTATGGAGATATCTTTTCAATTTTCTTGGCTTGGAATCTCATTGAGGAATCACGAAAGCGCTGCTCATGAGATTTTTAGTTCGCTGTAAATATGTAAATTCTGATGAAATGGCGATTTGATATGAATTTCCGCGTGATTGCAGGATTGCCGCTCTTTGCAGGGCAAACTACCAGTTTGCGAATGCCGCATACGGCCCGCTAGCTGACCATAGACACCAAACAATGCATCGGGCAGCATGGGAAAGGTGGCTAACACATGTATCTCGCTGACCACGGGAGAAAAAAACACTGGTCTTTCCGTTCAAATAAAATTTTAACCTAAATGCCGGTGTGACGTGCATTAAAACCCGCCACAACCCCGTTTTGCAACATGTTACACTGATATTGCCACATCACAGCTGCCGCGTGCGCACTGCACACTGTCGCATTGATCCTAGGACAACATGTGCACGGCCATTCACGACTTTGCCTGCAATGAACGCTACGGCATAGGTGTTGCGTTCGGTTATCGACTAGAAGCGCCCCAAGCGAGCACCAACGGCGGGAGGGGGCGACACTGATATAGCGTACTGATGCTGCTATTTCCTGGCTCACATGTATTAGAGTGCGCATAGGCTTATTGCGGGCACTGCCAACATGCACTGAGAAACGCAAATTTTCATATGCTCCATGCTGGAGCTGCCCTGCTGCAGCTGCCTGGCCCATCCCGCTGCTGTGCATAGTTCGTGGCCAGGCAGCCCATCAATATTGCCGACCCATTCCGTCCTACTAGCGATACATGGGGCCCAATGGTGAGCTGACCGCTGACCCATTCATGCACTGCACCATGACAGCCCATCTTTCACATGGGGTCGCAGCCGCAATGACGGCGAGAATAAAGTTACAATACTATTACCTGTCAATTATTGAGCTAGCTACAAGTAATGGTTCAGTAGTGATACCTACAAGACGCCGCATGCGTGGGTGATGGGGTTCAGGCAGTGCACAGAGGCGCCACCAGTCTACTTGAACTCCAGCATCATGTTGTTCTCCGGCTGCAGCCCCACGCACGCGCGGAACACGTTCTCAATCATCGCGCGCTGCTTGGCCAGCGCGTTGACCACCGGCGTGCCCTCCGGCACCACCGGCGCCTTGGTCAGGTACGACAGCAGCACCGCCACCGGGTGCAGCCCGTGGAACTCCGGCTCCCCGGCGCGCTTGATGTTGATGCGCGTGATGAGCTCCGCCAGCAGCACGAGGTCCAGGATGATGGGCGCCGCCAGCAGGCTGTCCTCGCAGGTGTTGTGCATGACGATGGTGTTCTTGCCGCCCATGAAGATCTCGCTGGTGTACTCGTCCATGGCGCGCTTGGAGTCGCCGACGTAGGGGATGTACTTGATGACGACGCAGTGGTCGGGGTGCTCCCCGTCCTGGTACAGCAGGCCGTTGGAGGCCACCATGTCGTCCACCACGTTGCTCTTGGAGATCTCCTTGCTGCGGAAGGTCTGCGGCGCGCTGAGGTTCATGCCGTCGTTGTTGCCCAGGTGGTTGTAGCTGACGATGGACACCGGTTTGATGCCGGCGCCCACCAGGAAGTCCACCAGCACGCTCTTCATCTTGGTCTGCCCGCTCTTGAAGTCGTCGCCGCCGATGAGCACGCCCGCCTCCACCGCCGCCTCCATGACGCCGGGGACAAAGGTGTTCTGCGGGCTGCCGTTGATGAAGGGGGTGCGCTCGTTGATGCAGGCCAGCGCGTACAGCGAGGAGGGCGAGATCTCCGCCTCGTCGCGCTCCAGCGCCGCCAGCAGGTTGGCCTTGGTGTCGTTCAGGCCCTCCGCCACCTCCGCGTAGCGCTCCGTGTTGGCGGTCCACAGCACCACCACGCTGTCAAGCGCGTGCGCCGCCTTAAAGGCGCGGATGTCGGCCTGGATGGCCGCCACCTGCTGCGCCTTGGTTCCCTTCAGCACGTTGTTGGCGCGCTCCGCCTGGTTGGCGGCGATGAAGGAGGGGTCGTAGATGCCGGGCAGCGGCACCACCTCCTTCATGTGCGGCACCAGCTGCTGCTGCAGCTCCCAGTCCAGCACCGCGGCGCGCTCCATGGCCTCCGCCATGTTGAGCGCGCTGATGTCCCAGCCGCCCAGCACCACATCGTTGGGCTCCACCATGGGCAGCAGCCCCTTGAAGGGGACGTGCACCTCCTCGCCCTTGTAGTTGCCGATGCGGCAGGTGGCGGCCTGCGTGAGGGAGCCCCAGTAGTTGGGCTTGCGCACGCCGTCCTTGGTCATCCAGGTGATGCCCAGCTTGTTGGCCAGGATGCCCCCCATCAGGGTGCTGCCGTTGTTGCCGCCCAGGCCCACCAGCATCACGCTGCGCGCATGAGGGAGAGAGGGGGCGGCGGGGGGTCAGCGGCGCCGGATGGCAGGGCCGGTGGGATGTTGCCCTCTCCTGCGTCAGCATTGCTATCTCGCCATGCCACCCGCGATGCCACGCGGTCGACGGGCGGCGCCGAGGCACCCTGTCGCAATTGTGCAGCTGGTATACAGTACGAGGGCTGAGGAGGGGGTGATGAGGGGATTCGGCGAGGTGGACGCTGCGGGGCCAGGCGCTCACCCTAGCTTGGGAACCTTGCGGTCCACCTTCAGCTGCACCTCACTCTCCCTGGGCTTGCACACGAACGCGCCCGCCTCATCGCGGGACAGCTCGGTGCTGGAGTAGCTGTAGCGAGAGTGGATGGCGTCGTCGGTGTAGGTCACGGAGGGCGACTCCACCCGGAAGGTGTCGACCAACATGGCGGCGGTGCGGGGGGCTTGCTGGGTGGAGGCGGCGGGTCGATAGAGCGGTTGCTGACAGTCGGTGCGCTGGATGCGTGAGCTGCTGAGTTGTAGCGGGTGTGCTGGCACGATGTTGTGCTGAGAGGTTCGAGGAGCGAGTGCCGTTGGTTTGTGGTCCGAGTGTCCCCGGCGGCGAGCTTTTTATAGATATGAACCATTGTACCACAGCCACGAAGTCGAACGCTCCGCCAGACCGCCAGGCTAGGGGACCCGAACGCCCGCGCCGCCGGCATCATTAAGCATACCCTGTACTGTATAGCACGCAACAGGTGAACCGGCGCGTGCTGCGCGCGATGCCATCATGCAACTGTTGGAGGTACAGGTACGGGTACGCCGATGTAAGGATTAGATACCAGTCGTTTCAAAGTTGAGTCTGGTTTTGCCAAAAGATTGCGCAGGCTTTTTACACAGTCAAGAGCCGAAATTGGCAGGCAGGAAAAGTGAAAGCGTGGAGGGAAAACGGAGTCAGGGCGGGCGCTGCGTGTAACGCAGCGAAAACTGGAAGATGGCAGGCTCAGCTGTTATGGCTGCTTTTATGTCTACTCGTGCTGCACCCAGAAAGGGCGCAACGACAGGTGCCTAGTTCCCGTAGCACTGAGCAGCACTTGTAGCTGAAAAGCGGCGGTTAGGTCAAGGGAGGAAACCCTATAAACTAGTTTAGATCATTTCAAAGTTGAGTCTGGTTTTGCCAGTCATGAGCGAACGGAGCGAGCGGTGGACTGACGGAGAAGGGGTAGCGCCAGGTCATGAAGGAGGCACCGGGAAGGCCACCGCTGCGGAGTCATGTTGGACTTGGAAGTGGCGTAGGGGGGCGATGTGGCCAAAGAAGAACCATGCGCAAAGGTGAAGGAAGAACGTTGGGGTCGATGTAGTCCAGAACGACGTCGGAGGTAGTGGCCCAGCCGCCTTGGTAGCGAATGTGGGACAATGGGACTCCGATGGCATTGGCAGCAGACGCTGCTCCCTTGCGAAGGCTGTGTGAGGTCCAGGAAGTGCCGGCGGGAGGGGCAGCACCGACAAGACGGATGGCTGTAGACAGCCAGTCCGACATGGTAGCGGCGGTCCAAGGTTTTGACTGCTCGCCTGGGGTGGCCGCCCAGAAGTTTGTTTCAGCCAAGGCAACAGTAACCAGGGAACATACTATACGTTGTCGATGAAGTGGTGCAGGAGGCGTGCAACTCGGGGGTGTTCTGACACCGGAAAAAGAAGCACGTGCAGCTCGTCGGGTCCCCATCGGCCAGCGCGACTTTTCTCGCGGTACACCTGCAGGGTAATGTTATAATCGTCGACATGCACATCCCGCACTCGATGGAGACGCCAGTAAGTCCCCTGGCAAAGAACATGAAGCTGACAACCGAGGCCATGAGGGCTCGGAAGTTGTGCTGGTACGCTGTGGTGGGAGCAGACATCATTAACTCGGCCTTCTCGACGAATCTGTAAGCTACAACAACATGCAGAGGAACTCGCAAAGGGGCGGTCTCCAGGCGGCGTTGCCTCAGCATCAGCCCACGTCTAGCTGCAGTAAGGTGTAGGCTGTCCTTGGCGACTGGATCGAGGTTGTGCAGCTCGAACAACGCGTTGATTGCAGACAGGTAGGGTTGCAGTGACTTAGCTCCAATGTGTCCTCGCTCACCAATCCAGGCAACGTACCGGACGACAGTACGTAGCAGTAGTCGCCTCGAGCGGGCTGATATGTTCTCGGAGTCGTGGCAGAACTCCGCGAACTGTGACAGTCTGCCGGCGTATGTAGCTCTTGAGTGTCTGAGCGGTGAGGGAGCTGGAGAGCAGGTCGAGCGTCCGTGTCCTAGCTCGTCTGAGCCGAAAGCATCCTGCAGTCGAGATCGCAGTGAAGCACCCCCTTGTCATACATTTTGGATTTGTGGCGCTCTGCAGCCCGCAAAGCAAAATTAATTATCCAGCGAAGCGTCGATTTCTCGTACGGGTACCCGTATAGTGCAGCGGATCGGGCCTATAGGGGCATGACTAAAGCACTTATCTAGTGGCATGTACTACTAAGTACTATAATCCACCCACCCACCCACCCACGGTCCTTAATTACACAGCCGTCCGAGTACGATCTCACGGTTGGGAGGCTGAGTACTGGTACTCGCTACTCGCTGCTGGTAATGGAAAAAGAAACTCTGGTACAGGTACTTCAAAGCGCTTGCAATGCGAACGCTCGCTGCTGGTACTGGTACTCGCTACTCGCTGCTGGTATTGGTGTGAATTACAAAAAGGGCAGTAACAAATTCACCTACTGCTAAAAGTAGTACTAGAAAATCAACACATGAAGCCGCCTAAAAGTTCGGTTAAAAGTACCCGCTGGTACTTGTACTGGTACTCGCTACTCGCTGCTGGAAATGGGAAAAAAACTCTGGTAGCGACCAGGGTTGTGCGGAACTGAGTTCCGTTCCGGCGAGTTCCGGAGTTCCGGCCGATCCGGAACGGAACTGCCGGAATTTCGTTCCGGCAGAACTCGGCCAAAAATCGCCGGAACTGACCCCCCCCCGGAACTCCTTCTAAACGTGTCCAAATTGAGTCACGGAAGTTGCCACGTACTGCTCTCGTCGAGAAAAGTTGTTTGCCGGTGTCAAAAAGTCGGTACATTAATAGGAGGCGCGGGTTCCGCCACCCCGGCTCCTGGACGGTTCCGGCGGGACGGAACTAGACCGACCCCCCGGAACTCGCCGGAACTCCCTCTAAACTTGTCCAAATTTGGCCACAGTTGCCAAAGTTGCCACGTACTCCTCTCATCGAGATAAGGCCTTTCCAGGTGCCACATAGTCCGTCATCCGTACATAATAGGGGGCACAGCCGCTATCGGCAACAAACCTCACACACCAGTCACTCACCAAACGCCGCACTCCGCCTCCAAGCTTGCAACCCCCCACCCAAACCTCTCACCGAACCACACCGCCACCGCACACCACCCCCAACACCTGCCGGGACTATGTCTGCTACCGGTGATGATGTCTTCCCTGCAGACGCCGGCATGGAGGACAGCGTGCCGGCTGGAGAGCGCGTCGGAGCGGGCGATGGCGCCGGCGTTGGCGCCACTCACACCACCCCGCCCACATGCCACAGCAGCCGCCGCCCTCCTCGCCCGCCTGCCGCCAGTGCGTCGTCCGATCGCGTCGAACCTCAACCTATCGTTGTCGATCCCGAGGCAGATGAACATGACGACAACGCTGACGAGCCGCACTTTCGTTGTCGCCTCGAGATGCTCGTGCGTAACCATAAGAATAACTGGGTGCATTCCCAGAAGCGAGGCCCCGAGTGGGCCTTCTATGTCCCACGCCATCCCCCGCCGCCCGACTGCGACGAGACCGTCTACAAAGCCGGTGACCTGCACGTCGAGTGTTTCCTTTGCCACGCTGCTAAGCAGGGCCGGTTGCATAGCCAGTTCCCCGCTGCCCCCGACGAAGAGACTCAAGCTCACGATGACGAGGTTTCGTTTTGGGCCCCGCCGATACCGCGCACGAAAGACGGCACCCACGCTAAGCACACCATCTTCTACCAGTCTAAGAACGGTAATAACTCGCTGCGTAAGCACCTCAGGGTGAACCACTCTGAGGAGTTCAAGCAGGTGCGGCATGCTGCAAGTTTGTGTTCGTGTGTGCTTGCCCGCGTGTCGTCGCATGAACGCCCAGATGCGGCCGCTGCTGACGTTGCGCCTGCCCGTCTGCTGCGTGCTTTTCCAGGTGAGCAACCAACTAAAGCCTGCCGCAGGCTCGAGTGCATCTGCGGCCGTTACGTCGGGCACCACTATGAAGCAAGACACCGATGACACCCTCAAGACTCACTTCCGGTCGACAAAGAGGTGCAAGACCTCAGACCCGAAAGTGAGTCTGTTCTGGCGCATGCTGGCCATACTCGTCGTCTTCTGCTGCCTGCCCTTCTCGATTGTGGAGAACCCGTACTTCAAAGCCTTTATTTGGTTTCTCGACGCGTCAATGCCGCTGCCAAGCCGTCGAAAGCTCTGTGAGGAGTTGCTGCCATACCTGGCCGAGAAGGGGCGTCGCATGATCAAGGAGGCGTTGGTCGGGGTACGAGGCGTCGCCATCACGTTCGACCTGTGGATGTCCCGCAAGTCGGAAGACAATCTATCAGTCGACGCCCACTTCATCGACCGCAACTGGAGCTGGCGACATTTCCACATCGGCATCGTCTCGTGCAAGGACTCCTCTGCAGGCGAGGATATCGCCCCCCGCATGGAACCTGCCCTAACAGAGTACGCGCCGTGCGACAGAGTCGTTGCGGTGGTGAAAGACGGCGGGGGCAACCTGTCTACCGCAACGCGAGTGCTGGTCAGGGACGGGCTGTGTCGCTGCTCGGCGCTTAAGATGCGTGCTCCTTACATCACTCTTTGCTTTGGCCACAAAATCAATGGAGCGTGCAATGCAGCAGTGCTCCTGGCCAAGGGAATGACCGGACTGGTAAGTAATATCTTCGAAGTTCGAGTTTGTTTCATGTTGTTGCTTGCCATACATTCATTGCGCTAATGCACGTGTGCCCTTGCACAGGTTTCTGATTTCAAAAAAATCTCAGAGAAGCTACAATCATGCATAACATGGACGAAGAAATCCTCGAAGGGCTGGTCGGCCTTCCGCCAGGCTTGCTACCGGATGGGCGAAAAGATTGTCAAGTTCGTCACACCGGTGAAGACAAGGTTCACGAGCGTACGCCCCTCCCTTGTGGCATGCCGTTGTCGTGCTTGTAAAATGTCATGTTGCTGACGCTGATTATTAACTGGTGCCGCTGGTGCATGGTACAGACGTGGAAGATGCTGGCCCACCTCCTGATGAAGCGGAAGGTTGTGGATTACCTGTACGACGAGATGCAGGAAACTGCACACCTACGCCGCCGCCGGCCGGAGCATTCTGAATGGCAGGTAGCCGAAGCAGTCGAGGGCGTTCTCCGACACCCGTGCAGTGTGGTCACCCAGTCCCAGAGCCAGCATGCCCACTGGTTGCTGCCTGATGCCATAGCATCAGTGAGTAAGCTATCTGTGGAACTGCGCGCCACCCTACGCACACCAGTCGCGGCACCACCACCTGACATCTCCCCTGAGGACATTGACGAAACAACATCAAGGTATGTGCCATGGTACGGTATGTGCCATGGTATGTGCTTTTCCTATGGGTCTGACGTATTCCCTGCATGTCTGTCTGCATCGGCTGTAGGTTGAATGATGATATTAAGGAAATGACCGACGCAATGATCACGCGCATCTTGGAGGATGTGGACGACATGCTTGCGCCCTTCTATGTGTTCGACCAGAGCCGCGGGCATGAGGTTATGGCCACCATGCTTGACCCTCGTCTTGTGGGCGGCGTCGTATTTGTCGACGCTCTAGCTGCGAAGTATGGGGACAGGGCAGCAGCCCGGAGCGATGCTATCATGCTCATCAAGCAGTACAAGGATGATGTGCTGCTTGAGGCACTGCTCACCCTGCACCGCACCATGGAAGAGGCCAAGCAGGCGGCTGGCGACGCTGAGCGGGCCGCTGGCGATGGTGGAACTGCTGGGGATGAGGCAGAGGACGACTTGGATTTGATGCGTGACGAGGAGCCGGATGAGGGGGCACTGGAATTGATGGCCGAGGACAACAGGAAGCATATGGTGGAAGCAGAGTGGTCTCGGTACCTGACCAAAGCATCCCAGCTGCGTAAGGCCGGTGGCTTTGAGAAGGGCAAGACTGTGCTGGATTGGTGGCGCATGCACCACGCGGATTTCCCCCTTGTGGCTGAGCTAGCCCGCTTGCTGCTATGCATTCCCGCTAGCCAAATTGAATGTGAACGCATATTCTCTCTGGCAGGGCTGGTCACCCAGCACCTGCGTAACCGCATGGGTGTCGAGATGATGTCCCAACAGGTCTTCATCAAGAAGAATGTGGATGCCGCCACAGAGGTGCAAGACATACTCATGCAAGCCTACGGCCCACAGACGTACAGAACCACCTTGGCTTCCAGTGTGAACATCCCGTCTGAGCTGCACGAGGCCCGCAAGCTGGCTGCTGCACTGGAGGATGAGCTCCCCGACAGCGACATCTCACCAACAGCTCTGGACGTTGACCTGGCCGATGCCGAGCAGCAATTGAACGACATGCAGACGGTGTGCGAGGACAACCAGCGCTACATGCTGTGACGTGCTTGTGATATGCTCGTGATGCGGACGTACACATAGATGGTAGGCCGTGAGGCCAGGAGGGTCAGGGGCGTAGACAGCAAAACCTGTAATATGTCTTTACAAACCAAACTTTGCCATTGTGAGCCTTGCACGAGTCTATCTCCATTGCACTTCCAATTGGTTTGCGGAGTGCATATGCTTGTTGCATGTTGTGATTGTTGCATGATGGAGACGTACACATAGATGGTAGGCCGGGAGGGTTAGGGAAGAAGATAGCATCACCTGTAATATGTGTTTACAAGCTGAACTTGGTCATTGTGAGCCTTGCATGAGTCTGTATGCACCAGGGTTGGGCTGCATTATCGAGTGCACTGCAGACTGCAGAAACTGCAGCCTGCAGTTAGCCTACTGCACTGCAGCCTGCAGTACTTCCCGAAAAGGGACTGCAGTGCAGTAACCCAAACAGCCCCAAATATCACTGGATAGCGTTTCGATGGCGCCCGCCAATGATAACAAGCCATATGGCGACAGTTCCGGCGGTCCGAGCGCCGCGGATAGCACCGTACTCGCTTGTACAGTACCATCACACGTCGCCGCATCGGGGCACATACCAGTAGACCACACACACCAGCCGAACCTATCCTCACTTTACGCTCACCGTGCTCATCCTCCTCTCGTCACTCTTCGTCAATTACATGGAGGGATACCAGTCTGCCGCGGAGCAAGGCGCAGCAGCGATGGCGGACGAGGCGATGGCAGCGGACAGCACCGGCGCCGCAGCGGCCAGCACTGCAGCCAACAGGTCAGCACGAGTGCCACGGCCGGCTGCTGGGGCGGCACCCAGTGCGAGAACAACCGTGCCGTCTGGTCTTTTTTTGTGCCGCATGACACTAGCCTACCGCCCGACGGGAGTAGGAAGTCGAACGTCCTGTGTTGTTGGTTGTGCCACTTAGCCGACACGGGCGGCCTACACGGTTCACTGCCCCACGAGGGCCCCCACGCCTTGTCACCATGCACTTAAGAAATAGAATGAACCTGGATAACATGGGTGCCTGCGTCTTTATTCAGAAGAATCTGGATTTGGATGCCAAGGTCAAGGAGCTACTGGCGTCGCACTACGGGGAGGCTGCTTTCAGCGCCGTGGCGGCGGATCTACTCAAGCCATGCGGGGAGGATTGGCTGGCCAGCCAAGTCCTTGATGGCGAGGGCGAGGGGGAGGCCAGCCGCATTCAATGGGAAGCGGTGGAGTCCATGCTGGAGCAGTCTGAGGAGGCAGCGCCAGCGGATGAGGAGGCGGGGGATTAGAGGGTTTTTATACCATCATGCTTTTTTACGCATGTTTCACTATGCATGCGTGGGGACAGCATCATCGTTGGACACACACAAATGTACACACAGTAGGCTTTTCCCCTCTGTAGGCAATTTAATGATGTATTACAACTTCCACCACGATTGCTGCCCCTCTGCATCCGCCATGGCAGCCCCTTTGCCCTTCACTGTCCCGCCCTTCCCTTCCCTAAAATCAGCAAATGCAGTGCTACTGCAGCCTGCAGTACTGCAGCCCGTTGACTGCAGCCTTAACTGCAGGCTGCACTGCAGGCTGCAGTACTGCAGCCTGCACTGCAGCCTACTGCACTGCACTGCAACCTGCAGTATTCAAAAGTGGACTGCAGCCCAACCCTGGTATGCAGTGCACTGGCTGAGTTCCGGCATGTTCCTGCGCGGAACACAATTCCGCTCCGTTAGTTCCGGCACAGTTCCGGCGGAATTCCGGGGGCCGGAACGGAATTCCGGCCCCAGTTCCGGCCCCCGGAACGGAATTCCGGTGTTCCGTTCCGCCGGAACGGAACTCCACGAATCGCAGTTCCGCACAACCCTGGTAGCGACTACTTCAAAGCGCTGGCAATGCAAACGCTCGCTGCTGGTACTTCAAAGCGCTGGCAATGCAATTCATGGAACTGCAGGCCAGCGATATAGAACCCGTTATTTTAAAATTTTCTGAAAAATCGACGAATCGCTGATTAAACTGTCAAGTTACTTCATATCTTGATGTTATCCTTACATGATACTGCTAGCGACTACGAGGTACTGGCCATGATAGCGATACATATCGCATACTAAAGGTTACATGAGCCAGCTGCAAAATTCAAGAAATCCATACAGAAGTCCAGAAGAAAATCCAGCTAGGCGCTACGGGCCACAAGAGCGAGGCGGGAACCGCCATGACAGCCACCGACCAGGCATCGCCACCAGCCAGCCGCCGCGCCACGGAGTAGGGACGCTCTCCTCAGCACACAATCCCGGGCCACTCCAATAGTGGCACTAGGCCGAATGTGATGTGAAGGCGCCGACAGGAAAGGAGCTTCGAAGTAGAGGTCTCGCAGCAAGGAGCGGACGTGGGGGGGGGGGGGGGGGGGTCCAACCCAGAACGGGGCGCCACGGGCGTGCAACAGACGCTGGCCACCCAACGCCAAGTCCGCCGCCAGCTCGGCCGCGTCCTTTTCCGCCAAACGTAGAACGCCTTCCCCAGCACAACATCCCGGGCCACTCCAATAGCGGCGCTGAGCCGAATGTGATGTGGAGGCGCCAACATGACATGAAGGGAGAAAGTGCATAACGAGTAGGGAACGGAAAGCCGACTAGGCCAGCAACGACGTAAGACGCCGGTGTCCAGCGCGCGTTGTTGCGCCCAACGCCAGATCCGCCGCCAGCTCGGTCGCGTCCCCTTCCGCCGAACGCAGAACTCCCTTCCCAGCACAACATCCCGGGCCACTCCAATAGCGGCACTAGGCCGAATGTGATGTGGAGGCGCCGACAGGACAGGAAGGGAGAGGGTGATCAAAGAACAGCGAAAGGGGACTTGACCGGACCAGCAACGACGTACAACGACATATCGCATACTGGCGATTCTCCTTTTTAGCGACCTCGTACGAGCGACTAGCGACTGTAATAAATCCTTCCTACTGTACTACCTGTACATAGTATCCTTAAGTGTATTGGTGTGAATTACAAAAAGACAATTAGTTAGTACTTAGTATCCTTAAGTGTATTGGTACCTGGTGGACTGGCAGGCCCGCCCGCCAGCAAGCGCCAGCACTAACACGAACCGTCGGTGAACCGGCGCGGCGCTGCTGCGGCTGTGTCAGACTGCCAGTGGTAAATGCGTAAATACCCCGTAAACCCCGCTACTAAACCGTCCCGGGGGCGAAAGAAAAGGCCCTTACAGGTACAGGTAGTATGGTGTGAATTACAAAAAGGGCAGTTCCCTAGATACAGGTACAGGTGTGAATTACAAAAAAGGCAGTTCCCTATAACTGCTGGTACTGCTGTGAATTACAAAAAGGACAGTTCCCCAGAATTATTAGAAAATCAACACAGCAAGCCGCCTAAAAGCGGCCCGCATCCCCCATAAGGCGACAGGTACAGGTAGTACTGGTAGCATTCCGTCACAAGCCCTCAATTAGTCTTGCGAAATGCTTCGGTAATTTGCTTGATGACTATAACGGAGCGTCGCCTACCCAGGGCTTTCCGTAACTGGATTGCTGCCTAAACGGCCGTCGTAGAGACGCTGCAAGGGTTTCACTGGTGCCAGTCCTGTCCCGGGGGCGAAAAAACCAAAAAAAACTGGTAGCATCATCGCCGCAATCCGCCGTGCAGATAATCCAATATTTCTCGCGCGCCCCGCCCCGCCCGCCTTTTTTTTTTTCCCGCCTCTTACCTGGAGAACGTTCCCAGCAGCATAGCTTGGTGAGGCCATAATGCGGAGTGACGCCCTTGGAGGCACATCCGTAGCCTACATCACTGCTACAGGCCTACAGTAGGCGGTTGCTGTGCAGTTCACGTCCCTGCACGTCCATTCTGGCGTTCACACCCTGCCGCCACTGCCTATTACCCACTGCCCAGCGTCCGCCACTCCTACTGCAACTGGTCGAGTACTGCAGCGAAGGGGGCACGCAGCCTCGGCAGCAGCCTGACCATTGCCTTGCGGACAGGTGTGCTGTCCCTAGAACCGGTCGCTGCTGCGCACCGCCATCACTTCCGGCCCGGTGAATAGTATTTCACTCGTGATCTGTGACCCCCCCCCCCCCCCCCCCCCCGCCCCCCCCTCCTTCCTGCACCGCACACGGTACGGAACTACGTGAGGAGATTCTTCCTCTCCCTTCCTCTCCCTTCCGCCATGCGAGGACATCTATCAATTAGAACGCCGACCCCCCCCCCCCCCGCCCCCCCTCTCGCCGCGCATTCTGGTGCCGTGACTCCAGAAGCGGAAGTCCGAGCTCGACCCACCCAATCCGTCGACACCCCCCCCCCCCCCTCTCCCACCGCTGCCCAGAGAAGCAGCTTCCGGCAAAACACCGCGCTGAGATGGAGCCGCGCCCTTGTTTCGGCGGCGCTGCTCACAGGGAGCGGGACGCCGAGGGCGCCCAGGTTGGGCGCGCAGCCGCACCTGTCCTCTCCGGCCACCCAGCCGACCCCGCTCCTTGGTGCCCGGCCATGCGCTGGCTGGGGGGCGCCCCGGGGATGGACCGCTCGTCCACCTTCAAGGACGCGGTGGCGCAGAGCAAGTTTCAGGACGAAGGTGCGGAGGAGGTACTGGTGGAGGGGCGGGCGGGGGTACGGAAGGGCACGGGCTCGGGCGGCTTGCGAGGGTTCCTCAAGAGCGTGGGGACCACCTTCCTGGAGGTCTTGGGCACGGGCGGGGACTTCAAGCCGGCGCACGTGCGAATCCTGAAGGACGGCAGCCTCAAATACACCAAGGTTGGCAAGAAGAAGGAGAGCTACAAGGGTGTGTTGGTCAGCATCAACAAGTGCGCCTGGCTCTCTTGCTACCTGCCATCAACACCTCCCCAACTCCGCCATCGCCAGTAGCGCCTCTGCCTGAACAGCCGGGCTGACACATTAGTCTATGCCCTGTCACACCGCCAGGCCGGCCCACACAGAGCAGGTGTCACTGCAGGATGAATGCTGCCTGGTGCTGGAGACGTACGAGGGCAAGGTCTTCCTGCTCAAGGTGAAATCCCCCCCCCCCCCCCCCCCCCCAAAACACACACACACACAGGGATTTATTAATCACAGATATGGCGGTATGGGCAACGTCAAGGCGGTATCGGTGACTGATAGGATGGAGGGCCTGGACCCCACGCTCATTAGGCCACCTCGATCGCAGCGTTGCCGCCTCCAGGCACTTCTGCATGTGCATTTGCACACAACTGCAGCCCTCCCCCCCCCCCCCCCCCCCCCCCCCTCCCACACACACACACACACACAACTCCCACATGCAGAGGCAGAAAAACGTTGTACTGCGGGTGGCTGGGCCATGCCCTGGCATATATGGATGCATGTGTGCGGGGGAGAGGGAGGGGGGGATGTCCCCGCACTGAGCGGTATGCAAACAGGACCAGCCCCGGCGCGGACAAGAAAGCCTGTGCACGTGATGAGTTATGCGTGTGGGCCAGGGTGCCGCCTCTGCACTGCGCCTTCCGCCCACATAGAGCGATGGTGCCGAATCATCGTAGCTGATGCCGCCCACCCCTGCCCTTTGCCCCCCCCTCCCCCCTTTCCCCGGGTGCAGCTGGCCTCCCCGGAGGAGGTGGCCGCGTGGCTGGCCAGCTGGGAGAGCGCCGACGGCCCCTTCCAGCGCTTCCTGCTCTGCGCCTGGCGCATCGGCGACCACGACGGCGACGGCCACTTGTCGCTCCAGGAGACCAAGCGCATGGCCGTCAAGCTGCTGCAGGGCACCTCCAAGGTGGGGAGGCAGCCCCCCCTCCCTCCAACACCGCCAGCGCAGCGCCCTCTCGCGGCCTCCTAAAGCCTCTCCCGCACGATGGCTGGCGCGCAGGAGCTCATCGATGCGCTGTTTCAGCGTGCGGACGTCAACTTGGACGGCGGCCTGGACTTTGAGGAGTTCCAGACGTTCATCAAGACGCTGATGGTGAACCGCGCGGTGCTGGAGGAGTTCACGGAACGGCTGCTGGACGGCGACCGGCGCGACTCGGGGGCGTCGGTGGGCGCAGTGCACCTCGCGCGCTACTGGGCGATGCGCAACCCCGCGGACGGGCTGACGGAGGAAGCGGCGGAGACGCTGATGTCGGAGCTGGGCGCTGAGCTGGGCGCTGCGGACTCGACCGAGACCTCACCGACCAAAGCGGGTAAGCCGCTCAAGGAGGAGGACATCATGTCCTCCATCCTCTCGCGCTACTCTGATCGAAGCTCCATGTACGCCGGCGGCGAGTGCGACGTCTTCAGCCTGCAGGCCATCCTCACCTCGCACTTCAATTGGGCGGTGCCCGCGGAGCGCTACAGGGACGTCTACATGGACATGAGCCGCCCGCTGCCGGAGTACTGGGTCAACTCCAGCCACAACACCTACCTCACGGGCGACCAGCTCCGGAGCTCCAGCTCCGTGGAAATGTACCGCATCGCGCTGCGGAGCGGCTGCCGCTGCGTGGAGCTCGACTGCTGGGACAGCGACGACGGCACCACGCCCGTCATCTACCACGGTGCGCGCACCGCGCCAATGCTGTACGTCTGTGCACCCAGCTCCCTCTGCCTCCTACCCAACATGGTGTTGGATTGCGTCTCTAGTGCCCACTTGTCCATATCCGCATATGCCGATACCTGCATATACGCATGTCCGGCAACAAGCGCGACAATGCGGCCTTGCGTGAACGGGCGGCGGATCACCCGTACCATGCCTATAGATAATCAGCATCGGGATTGTGATGCAGAAAGATTTCCGACAGGGGGGGGGGGGGGGGGGGCAACACCATGCTAGAATGAAACGCCCCGGATATGTAACCCAATGGTAGTAGATCATCCTTTGATGATGAGAAGGGCAATGTAATGTTTTGCACTTTCATTGTAGAAGCTGGGAAAACTGAGGGAGGGGGGCAACCGGGGCTGGCAGCGGTGGGCCGTAGCCGCGGTATGTAGCTCTGCCTGCTTAATTAATGCAGGCTCATGTGCCGATCCTGGGCCTAATTTCTGCTGGCATCCATTGCGGGTAGCTCCCTGGCATTAGGCTGGAGGGTGCCCCTCACAGCCTCCGCTCTTTCCCGCCGCCCTTGCTCCGCCATGCGCAGGGCACACGCTGACGTCCAAGATTCTGTTCGAGGACGTCATCAAGTGCATCGCAGCGCTGCACTCGGACGACTGGTACCCGCTCATCCTGTCGCTGGAGGTGCACTGCAGCGAGCGGCTGCAGGACCGCATGGCGGAGATCCTGAGCCAGCACCTGGGCGACAAGGTGTACGCGCCGGCGGGCCCGCCGCCTGCGGTGTTGCCGTCCCCAGCGGAGCTGAGGGGGAAGGTGCGCCCGCCGCCCGCCCCTGTCCACGGCCGCTCCTGTCCACTCTCTCTACCTGACTTTTTGCTGCAATACCACTCCCCTTGTTGGCGACTACTTGCCAGCAATCCATCGACGCTGTTCCGAATGATTTGCTTGTTGACAGTTTTCTTGTTGACAGCGTGTTTGCGGGTGTTTTGATATCGTGTTTATTGAGGAACCTGGGAGTGCAAAATGACCGGCGTGGCGTCCGCTCGTTTCGGCGATTTGAACAACGGCTGATCGCTTGTCGGCGTGTGGTGGCAGATCCTGTGCAAAGGGCCCTGGAGGCACCCCGGCGGCGGCGCCAAGGCGGACGAGGACGACCTGTCAGACAGCGAGGAGCCCGCGATGGCGCCCGCAGAGCCGGTCGAAGAGGAGATCGAGGTGGTGCTGCCGCCCTTCGGGCAGGGAGGCACGCGCGCCCGCATCAAGAAGTACGGCAGCAAGCTCATCTCGTCCGGGCGCCAGAGTGCGTCGGGGACAGAGGGCGGCTCCTTCAGCGTCGGCAGGACCGCCAGCAGGACGCGCCACGTCAAGGGCGTCAGCCAGAGCTTATCCAACCTCATCTTCCTGGGCAACGGCAACCGGAAGGAGGTCTCCCCCCGCAAACACCTTTGCTTTCGCCCAGAGCCATGCGCTGCAAATCTTCGTCCGCTCGCTGCCATGCATGCGTGAGATGCGCCCTACCAGGGGCTGTCGAGGAACAGGCAATGGGGGGAAGCGCAGTGCTGTTTTGTGGTGTCAATTAGGGCACGCTTTAACCTTTGTATCATGGCATCCGCTTATCGTGGCCTCCTACCTCATATCATCACAACACGCTCCGCACAGTCTGGCGTGCGGCATCGGGATTTGTTCGTGATTCAAACCACGTGATTGGGTGGTCGCAACATACGTGTCTGATCACATGGAGACGTGCCACGGCGTGAAGAATAGCAAAAAATGCGGTCTTGATTACATTGTGCGTTACATTGTGCGTTAATACTGCGGCTGCTGACTTGGCGATCAACGAAAACAAGGGCGGGTGTGATCACAGCTGTGTGCATGTATACGGTGCCCCGCAGGTGATGGCCAAGTGGCGCAGCGGGGAGGCCTACCCGGAGGACATGCCGCCCAACAAGATGTGCTCCTTTGCCGAGTCGGTGATTGCCAACTATGGCGTAGAGTGCCGGCAGCAGTGGATAGAGTACAACATGCGCCACCTCAGCCGCGTGTACCCCGCCGGCTTGCGCGTGGACTCGTCCAACTACAGCCCCATCCCCGCCTGGCAGCTCGGCTGCCAGCTGGTGTCCCTCAACTTCCAGACGTTTGACACCCCGATGCGGCGCAACACCGGCTTCTTTGACCTCAACGGCGGCTGCGGCTACGTGCTGAAACCCGAGGTCCTGCGCTCCCCCGGCAAGCTGGCGCCGGGCAGCCGCCCGCCGATGCCGCGCACGTTGCGCGTCAAGCTCGTGTGCGCCATCAACGTGCCGGCGCAGCTGCGCCGGGGGCTCATGAACAGCGTGGTCGACCCTTACATCACGCTCAAGGTGATGCGCCGCCCGGGGTCAATCCGGTGTCGGGATGCGCGGCTTCTCTTCCAAAATCCAATCCATCACTGTGAGCCACGAACCGCGCGTCTCAAACCGGCGACGCACTCCGTCATTTGGGTCCAAGTGTTTATGTTTCTAGACGCGAAATCTACTCTTGTTCCGGATAGATGCCAGTGCTCATTCCGCAGTGCTCAATCAGGGCGCCTCGACGCCCATCATCTAGGGGAATCATAGTATGGAGCAATGATCCACAACTAGTGTCTGTGAACGGTCTCGAGTGTCGTTGATGTTTAGGGGTTGATGTCGGTGTACTGATTGCATGTGTGACGCGCGGCTCGTGTGTGGCCGGCCTTTGGCCCCTGGCAGGTGATGTCGGTGGATGGCGAGGGCGGCAAGGTGAAGACGCCCGTCGTGGGTGACGACATCAACCCGGTGTTCAACACGGAGGGCAGCTTTGTGGTCACGCACCCCGAGATGGCCGTTCTCGCCTGCCTGCTCAAGGACGAGGACATCGGGGACAACTTCCCCATCGGGTACTTTGTGGCTCCGGTCAGCGAGCTGCGCGAGGGGCTGCGCTCCATGCCGCTGCGGGCTGCCAAGACCAACAAGCAGCTCAACTGCCACGTGCTGTGCGAGATCGAGTGGATGCCGTCCGCGTGAGCGCACCACCATCCAGGGGGTGGCCCCGCACACATCACCGCCGCCCCTGCCAGCGACATTTACATTGCCACATATTCGGGCAGTTTTCAGGCAGAGATAGCCGAACGACTAACATCACTATATAACACCAACATAAACTTCGTCGGCCTGAGGCAGTGCCATGGCGACTGCACGCATGCATGGGGCCGCCACCGCATCGCAAACCACGCGCGCCGGGCTTTGGTTGGAGTCTGGTACTGTGACTGGGGCTCATACAAGTGACTGTCACGCGAGGGCCGCTACCATCTGCCCGCAGCGCCCCCCACCGGAGAATGTATGCCAGCCTGCTGGCATTGTTCCCTTCAACTTGGTCCGCTCCGGCTGCCTGTGCCACCTTCGGACCACAGTTAAAAGAGTTATCCACGAAGTGAGCTCCCCCCCCCCCCCCCCCCCCCCCGCCCCATAGAAACGTGCCCGGTATAACTGTTTAGCGCCTGTCCAATTGCAGTGCGGTGCACACGCGCCATGCTGCCCCTTGGCGCTGGGTGCGTTCCTGCGGACGCCGTCTGGCCAACCTGCGTTGAATACCCTTCCCGCATCAATCCTTGAAATTGTAATTTGTTTCCGCTTTATTCCCGGGCGACCCAGGCCAGCTTCTTACGGCCTGGCTGCATGAACCCGCATAGGGCTGGCTGCCATCATTAGGGTCGCATTGCCCGTAACATGCAACCCTCTGAAGGCCAAGTCCAATCGTCCAATTCGATCGTCGCACCTGTGAGGCGCAATCCGCCGTCCGTGTTCCGTGCGCAAGGAAGTATCCTGCGTATCAGTGCGGTCACATCCCCGCCCGCTGCGACTCGTGGCCGGGCAGCCGCGCCCCGGGGTGTGTTCCTCCCCCGCGCCACTGCCCGTCATGCGCAACCAAGCGGGCTTGCTGCGTCATGCGGGTGGCGTGTCCGACTGGGTTCACTGCGGAGGGGGTGCGATGTGGAGCTTGCGGACGGATGGGCTCACTCCACGAAACTGTCACTGTGCGATAAATCATCGCGCATTGAAGAAAATCACAGGTGCTGTGCTCGTAGCGCCAAGGGACTATTTTTGGGGGCACACGCGACATACTCTGTATGAAATGGCCGCAAGAGCGCCTCACACAGGGGACGGCGCAGCTGACGGTGTGCGAACGGGCCGTAATGGGAGGCCTCGCCCGGAGATTTCCAACCGTATGGCAATGCACACGGGACGCATGCCGACAGTGAGAGCAGACTTAACCATCGGAAATTGAAATTTGGTACAACTTTGTTCATATGTGCGAGCCATTTGTAACCTTACGGCCCGACTGCATGAACCCGCAGAGGGTTGGGTATGCCCGTAGCATGCAGTCCTTTGAAGACCGAGGTTGCTTTTGAAGCGCAATGCCAGTCTCAGTCGTGCACGGCCGGAACCGGCGCACCACACATCAGCGCGCACCCACTCGACGACCCGAGGGCGGCGGAATTGAACCGCCGGAATATGCATCGCTCCGATGTTACATGCGGATAGCCTATTCGCGCCTTGGCAGCCACGATGCACCGATGTTTACGAGTGGCACATCGCCGGCCATCACTCAACATCGTCTTTCTCCGCCCATACAGCCCGCCTGATGGTCCGTCTGCAACTGCTTCAAGGACAAGCGCACAGCACGATGATGCGGCATTGGGAATATTTCGATGTCTTGCGCCGTGCACGGTGGTATTCTAGGTTACGAGCGTATAGTTATCTTCGCGGGCGGCGGGGCCCGCTTGAACGGAAGAGTATCATCCAGAACATCGCGCTGAATCTCTGAGAGCCTACGCTCGGAAACGGCATGGATGGACCTCCACGCCTCACGGCAAGTCTGAAAAAGGTGTTTAAGTAACTAAAGGATGTTCTGTACGACTATACATCTAGTACTTTGCGCATATCAAATATCGGCGCTACACGTCCCTGTCCATTCAAAGGCTGAACAGTCGCAGGAGCTCATCAGTCAGCTCTGAATATCCATCATTATATTTATAATAACCCCACACCTGCACAATGCAGATCTTCCAATCAGCTTGCAGATACCAACGACCAGAGGTTCGTTAGTGACTGTGAAACAGCTCTAGCGGTTAGCTCTCAAAGTTACAAAGTACTTATAAGGCAAGTGCCCAGTGATAGGGCCTACTAGAATTCTAGCTGCTGATGCGTATAATCATCAGCCGCACTAGCTTCTTGTAACCACGTCTGTTTTCCTACCAGAACTATGTAGTCTCCTGTCACCTGTGCATCACACAGAGCATCCCTTATGTCTGAAACTTCGTCAACAATGAATAGACAGCAATGAATATATAGTCGGCATCTCTCATAGCCAGCCTCGCGAGGGCTGTTATACATAACATGCCGCAGATATCCTGGGGAAGCAGGTCGGCTCCCGTCACGCATCAGCTTGCGCCCATGATGATGGCGATGCCAATATTCCGCGAAGAATATTAGCACGTCCCACTCGGTGCAGGTCTCCGGGGTAGGAGTCAAGGGCGGAGGCACGGTGCTCGCCCAGGCCTCGAACTCTCGCGGAATCCCGCGACGGCGCTGCGTAGTCACAAGCCTCTCGCAACGGGAGGCCACCCGCGCAGCGGAAGTCAGAGCAGCAGCCGAGCGAAGGGCATACTGCTGCACGGAAACCGGGGCAGCCGCCACCGCAGAGAGCGGAGAACTGCCGCCAGCGCCGCGTCCCCAGTCGCTCACGCCTTGAGGCGCCAGAAAGGCGCTGCGCTGCATCACTCGCAGGGACTGCACCCAGTCTTGACCGCCCTATGAGGCGGAGATCAGAAGGCAGCAACGCCAGTTGGTCAGCTCCGTTCGCCCCCGTGTTATATATTCCGGCAAGTCCAGCCACAAGGCGACTGGGAATATAGGGAAGATTACTGCCGACAGCATCAACGCCGAAATACACACCAAAAGGGCTAAGAAACCCAAATTGGGGCATAAATTGGGAAGGTCAACGTGTATTTCAGCAAGATCACCAGCAGCAGCAAAGAGGCCAGATAACTGCATCATGCCCTAGGGGCTGTAGCAGTGGCCTAGGCGGACAAGAGGCGGAAGTTGAGGGCAGAGTATGATGACCCTAGGAAGGGTACCACACCACCCCAACTAAGTCGGAAGACAAAAGCACATTCAAGTTCGGCATTTATTTAAAGGGAATAAATAAATGCAGACACCGCAGGCTGCGATCGGGAATCCCGGAAGGATCACCACCACATGCGGATGGGGGATGAAAAGATCAGGACTTATCAGACCGCGCAGGGGCACCGGAGAAAAGTAGATCCAAAGTCGGGTTACGGGAATTCACATTGGCTAAATGAGGACAAATCATGGCAAACGAGGCACCTGCCATAATTATCAGGAAAAGAGGAAAATGTACTAATTTTCGGAGTTGCGGAGTTCTCCGGGTTCGGCAAAAAGGGGATTGCACGGGGTCATTCAGACGTTGGCTCCATCAGGAGAAAATTGTCCGAAAAACGCCTGCATATACCCTGTCACCGGACTACGGGGGGCACCCAATCTGAAATTTAGAAAAGTTAACCTGGGCTACGGTGGATACCGGGTTCTAGTGCAAAGATTTCGGGCACTACATGAGCCGGCGAAGGAAGGCCAGGGGCATGCCAAAAGGGGGCAAGCCCAGATTACAAGAGGTACCACCGCATGGCGGGAACGGAAACCGCAAAGTACAATGACCACGGCATGCTATGGGACTTCATATCGCATATGCGAATGGGCCGTAACATTGGGAGGCCTCGCCCGGAGATTTCCAACCGTATGGCAATGCACACGGGACGCATGCCGACAGTGAGAGCAGACTTAACCATCGGAAATTGAAATTTGTCACAACTTTGTTCATGTGCGGACCATTTGTAACCTTACGGCCCGACTGCATGAACCCGCAGGGGGTTGGGTATGCCCGTAGCATGCAGTCCGTTGACGACCAAGGTTGCTTTTGAAGCGCAATGCCAGTCTCAGTCGTGCACGGCCGGAACCGGCGCACCACACATCAGCGCGCACCCACTCGACGACCCGAGGGCGGCGGAATTGAACCACCGGAACATGCATCGCTCCGATGTTACATGCGGATAGCCTACTCGCGCCTTGGCAGCCACGATGCACCGATGTTTACGAGTGGCACATCGCCGGCCATCACTCAACATCGTCTTTCTCCGCCCATACAGCCCGCCTGATGGTCCGTCTGCAACTGCTTCAAGGACAAGCGCACAGCACGATGATGCGGCATTGGGAATGTATCGATGTCTTGCGCCGTGCACGGTGGTATTCTAGACGAGCATATAGTTATCTTCGCGGGCGGCGGGGCCCGCTTGAATGGAAGAGTATAATCCAGAACATCGCGCTGAATCTCTGAGAGCCTACGCTCGGAAACGTCATGGATGGACCTCCACGCCTCACGGCAAGTCTGAAAAAGGTGTTGAAGTAACTAAAGGATGTTCTGTACGACTATACATCTAGTACTTTGCGCATATTAAATATCGGCGCTACACATCCCTGTCCATTCAAAGGATGAACAGTCGCAGGAACTCATCAGTCAGCTCTGAATATCCATCATTATATTTATAATAACCCCACACCTGCACAATGCAGATCTTCCAATCAGCTTGCAGATACCAACGACCAGAGGTTCGTTAGTGACTGTGAAACAGCTCTAGCGGTCAGCTCTCAAAGTTACAAAGTACTTATAAGGCAAGTGCCCAGTGATAGGGCCTACTAGAATTCTAGCTGCTGATGCGGATAATCATCAGCAGCACCAGCTTCTTGTAACCACTTCTCTGTTTTCCTACCAGAACTCTGTAGTCTCCTGTCACCTGTGCATCACACGGAGCATCTCTCATGTCTGAAACTTCGTCAAAAGGATAGACAACAATGAATATATAGTCGGCATCTCTCATAGCCAGCCTCGCGAGGGCTGTTATACATAAAACCGTGTAGTCGTTTAGTTCGGTACGACCCGCCCAGAACGGGTTGTCATAATACCCGGCGCAGCCTTGCACGGCGGGAGCTGTAGTATATCCAACCTTGCACGGGCTCATAAAGCCGCCCTTGGGCGGTGTCCTCGGCCAAGAGCGTGGGCAGGTGGCTGCTGCACGTCGGGCGATCCGGCACTGGTGCTGAGCTGCACAAGATCGGAGAGCATACGGCCAGCGGTGCAGGGACGTGTTTTCCCCACCTTGACCTCCGACCCTCGAGGCGTCCAAAGACAACGCTGGAAACAGCTTAAGGCGGGGGCTGATCTCAGCAACGAGACGGCCAGGCAGCCTGGCCGATTGGCTGCCGCCGGTGGAGCGCAGCGCTGGAGCAGGCTGCGAGATCCACGGGAATAAATAAAATCGGGGGGCGAACGCATGTACGGGCGGTCAATGATGACAATTTAGCAATCACAGCACGGTACGAAGGTATTAGAGCCCGGCATCGCCGCGGGTATATAAATCACCTTGACGACAGACTGGAAACTTGAGACTTTGAGTCTGGGGTTTGTACGGGCGTGCGTCGTGCGCATCCGGTGCGGGTGGTGGCGGGTGGTGGTGGTGGACTGGTGGTGGTACAGGCAATACAGGTAATACACTGCACGACAGTTTTAATCTGTAGTACTGAGCGTTTATCATTCCAGGGTCTGTTGGAGGCTGAAGCCCTCTGACATCAGGGCCATCCAATCGGGTGTGGTCGGCTGAGTGCAGCATGCATGCACGCATGGGTTCCGAAGCCGACAAACGCGGTTGAGGATATGGATAATTTGTGGCTGGCGGGATGTGTATGGGGGCGGGCGAGGAAACGCGTTGACAAAGCTTTGCGAATCCCGCCAGCCAAAGGGCTTATCGTAGCTAGTGCATTCGTTGTTGGGCAGGGACCATTGGTAGGAGGGGGGGGGGGGGAGGGGGGGGGGGGCTCACTCTCCGTGGCGGTGACAATTCGCAATCGCTGCAATCATGTTGTATTGGGCGCCGGCGGCCGGGCGCCTCGCCGGATGCCATGGAGCGGGTTGCTCAATTGCGAGTGGCGATGGAGGATGCGGCCCGCCTCACTGGCCGCAGCTCCCATTGCTCGGCCCCGGGGAAGATAGCCAGCCTGGCCACACTGCGCGCTAAAGCTTCACGCGCTGCGCAACCCAGCCCGGGAGGAGCTGGCGCCGGCGGTAAGGGGGGGGGGGGGGGGGGGCGTCAAGGGAGGCATCGGCCGGCGGTCAGCGGATACCAAGTCGCCACGTGCAGCCGGCGGTGGGTCCGAAGAACAAATCGGCTTGGGCGGCGGACAGCAACCAGTCGGCGCCGTGATTTCAATTTGCCGCAGCCTGTTGGGTGCTGCTCGGCAGCGCGATGCAAAAGCGGCGGGGGTGCGTCCCCACCGCCCCCCAAAAAGCGGGTTGGGGGGGCGGTGCCACCCACACTTGTCCACCCTCGACCAATCAGCACGTTGCGCCCGTCGACATGTCCACCCTGAGAGGGGAGCCGTCTCGAATGAGCACACCCACCGAAACGTCCACCTCCGCTGGCGCGTCGCCGTATGCTATGCGCACCCTGCCCTCCGCCAGCAAGTCGACCTGGAAGCTTGCCACCTTGTCGAGAGCGCCGTACAGCGGCACCTCCAGGAACCTCACGACCAGCCGCTCCGCGGGCACCTCCCAGTACGTTATGCTCCCGCCGCGGCTGGGGTCCAGGTCCGTGTTGAAGGCTGCGAGTACGGCCATGTGGCCATTCACCTGGTAGGTGCAGCTTGAGCCAAAGCCCAGGAATCCGTTGCTGGAGAGGCAGACCTCCGTGTAGCGCTGCCCCGCAATCGTGAAGTCAAAGCTGGCCAGCGGGATCAGCAGCGCGTCGTCATCCCCCAGCGTCAGCGGCGCCGGGCTCTCTGGCGGGGCCGCCTCGCTCGCCAGAGGGCGCACCTCGGGCAGAATGCACCACGGCGGGCCGCCCCCGCCGCCCATCTCAATCGCCGTGTTCTGCATGTCAAACCCTCCCTGGAGGCGCTCAAACGGCGGCGCCCAGCAGCGGGCGGACACCTGCAGCTCCATGGGGCAGGAGAGCAGCGCAGCGCCCGCCTGCTTCCCTGCCTGGGCCGCGCAAGCGGCGGGGGCATGCTCCCCGCTCTCCACCAGCGTGCCGCCTCCGCATCCCGCGGCCACGCAGAGAGCGTCAGCGCATCGTGGCAAGTCCCAGGTGATGTTGTGTGCCGCTAGATCTGCCGTGCAGTGCGGCTTCTTGGCGGAGCCGTTGGAGGTAGTCGTTGCTGAGCCGTCGCATAGAAAGGACGCTTCAGCGCCTGTAAAGGAGCGGCACAGGGAGGTGCGGCTTTAGCAGGGCGCCACCACAGCGAGGCAGATGCCATCCGCCGCTGTCGTCAGTGCTCTTACCGGCTTGCGTTGGAGCGCAGTCGTTCCCGTCGAAGTCACAGGCCTCGCTGTTGCAGACGAGGTCGCACTCGCCATCGCCGAGCCAGGCTCGGGGGCAGTTTGATGGGCACGGCGGCGTCGGGGGAGGGGAGGGGGGTGGGAATGAAGGAGGGGGCCGGGCCTGAGGGGGGGCGCGAGGCGGCGCTGGAGCGGTGGGTGCGGGAGGGCGCGGCGGAGGGGGGAGGGGAGCCGGCGGCGGGGATAAGGACCCCAGTGGCGAGGGCAGCGGAGTCGTCGTTGAGGCGTAGACGGGCTCCAGAGCGAACAAGGAGGCTGGGTAGCCTTGCGCGATAGCCTGTTGGGCCGACACGTTCCACGTGTGCAAGCCAAGCTGGTGCTCCAGCGCCTGCGCCATGTGCTCCACCCGAAGGAGGCCCCAGACGCGCACGGTGCCATCTCCATGGCCGGACGCCAGGGAGCGGCTGTCCGGTGCCCACGCCACGGAGCCCACCGAGCCGTTGTCGACCTGCAGCACCTGCGGGGCGCCACCCTTTGCGGCGCCGTCCTCGCCCAACTCCCAGACGCGCACGGTGCCATCCATGGAGCCAGACGCCAGGGAGCGGCCGTCCGGTGCCCACGCCACCGAGGACACCAAGTCGGTGTGGCCGTGCAGCACCTGTGGCGGGGCCCCGCCTGTCACGTCACCGTCCTCACTCAACCGCCACACGCGCACGGTGCCATCGAAAGACCCGGAGGCCAGGGAGTGGCCGCCATGTGCCCATGCCACTGTACGCACAGCCTCGGTGTGGCCAAGCAGCACCTGAGGGGCATCACTCTCCACCACGCCATCCTTGCGCACGCTCCACACCTGGAGGGTGGAATCCGTGGACCCGGACGCCAAAGAGCGGCCGTCAGGAGCCCACGCCACGGAGAGGACCGGGGTAGTGGTTCCGCGCAGCATCTGCGGCGCGATGTCCTCCACGGTGCCGTCGCTGCCCACCCGCCACACGCGCACAGTGGCATCAGAGGACCCGGAGGCCAGGGAGCGGCCATCAGGCGCCCACGCCACTGTCCATACGCTCTCGGTGTGACCACTCAGCACCTGCGGCGCGACGTCCTCCGCCGCACCGTCGCTGCCCACCCGCCACACACGCACAGTGCCATCGTTGCATCCAGCGGCCAAGGAGCGGCCGTCAGGCGCCCACGCCACTTCGTTCACCCAATCAGTGCAGTCGCGCAGCGCCTGCGGGTCGCCGCTGTCAGACGCGGCGCCCTTGTCCGGCCGCCATATGCGCACGGTGCCATATGATCCAGAGGCCAGGGACCGGGCGCCAGGCGCCCACGCCACTGAGTACACCGCGTGAGTGTGGCCTCGGAGTAGGGCACCGTCCGCCACGGCGTTGTCGTCCCCCATCCGCCAGATGCGCACCGCCGAATCGTACCAGCTGGAGGCCAGGGAGCGGCCGTCCGGAGCCCACGCCACAGAGATCACTGAGATAGAGTCAATGCGCAGCACCTGTTGGGCGCCGTTCTGCACCACGCCGTCCTTCCCCACACGGTACACGAGCAACGTGCCGTCAAGAAAGCCAAAGGCCAGGTAGCGCCCGTCCGGAGCCCACGCTACCGGCCCTATCGAGCGGGCATCGTGACCGCGCAGCACCTGCGGGGCGCCGTCTTCCACAACGCCGTCCTCGCCCACACGCCGCACCACCAGAACGCCATCAAACGACTTGGAGGCAAGGGAGCGGCCGTCAGGCGCCCACACCACCGAGTGCACTCGGTCAGTGTGGTCGCGCAGCACCTGCGGGCCGCCGCCACTTGTCGGCCACACGCGCACGATGCCGTCCGAGAAGCTGTAGGCCAGGAAGCGGCCGTTGGGCGCCCACGCGACCGACAACACTGCGCCGGAGTAGCCACTCAGCACCTGGGCAGTGCCCTCCTCCACAGCGCCGTCTTTGCTCACCGACCACACGTGCACAGTGCCATTGTCCAGCCCCGAGGCCAAAGAGCGGCTGTCCGGCGCCCAGGCCACGGAGGTCACTGGGACAGCGTGATGGTGCAGCACCTGCGGCGCAGCGCCGTCCACCGTGTTGTCGCCACCCACCCGCCACACTTGTACGGTGCCATCATAAGATCCTGAGGCCAGGGCGCGGCTATTGGGAGCCCACGCCAACGATACAACCCTCTCGGTGTGGCCGCGCAGCACTTGCAGGGCGCCGCCGACCTCCAACAGGCCGTCTTTGCCCACTCGGTGTACATGAACGGCGCCATCTTCACGGCCGGTGGCTAAGGAGCGCCCATCGGGTGCCGAAGCCAACGACCAAGCACGATCAGAGTTGCTCTGCACCACCTGCGAGGTGGCGACATCCACTGCGCCCCCCTCGCTGACTGGCCTCACGCGCAAGGTCGCATCCGCGGATCCAGAGGCCAGGGAGCTGCCATCTGGCGCCCACGCAACTGAGAACACCGTGTTAACGTGATCGCGCAGCTCTTGCAGGGCGCCGTCCCCGATGGTACCGTCCTCGCCCACATACCACACATGCACGGCGGCATCTTCAGACCCAGAGGCCAGGAATCGCCCATCAGGCGCCCATGCCACTGACAACACCTTATCCTCGTGGCCGAGCAACACCTGTGGAGCGTCGCCCTCCACAGAACCATCCTCGCCCAACCGCCAGACACGCACAATGCCATCCGCGTACCCGGAGGCCAAGGAGCGGCTGCCCGGAGCCCATGCCACCGAAACCACAAGGCTAGCCTCCAGGGCGCGCAGCACCTGAGGGGCGCCGTCATCCGCTGCGCCGCGCGCATCAGTCCGCCACACACGCACCGAGCGATCGAGAGACCCAGAGGCCAGGGAGCGGCCATCGTGCGCCCACGCGACAGACATCACCATGCCACTGTGGCCGCGTAGCACCTGTGGGGCGCTGTCCTTCACCGCGCCGTCGCTGCCCACGCGCCACACATAAAGGGCGTGGTCCGAAGATCCGGAGGCAAGAGTGCGGCTGTCAGGCGCCCACGCCACAGATGTCAACCCCTCACTGCCGGCGTTCAGCACCTGGGGGGCGCCGTCATCTACTCTGCCATCCTCACCCACCCGCCACACGCGCACCATGCCATCATCGGATGCAGACGATAGGGAGCGTCCGCTTGGCGCCCACGCCAGTGAGTTCATGAAATCAATGCCGCCATGTAGCATCTGCTGGGCGCTGTCCTCGACGGCACCGTCCTCGCCCACCCGCATCACGCGTACGGTGCCGTCGTAAAGCTTGGAGGCCAGGGAGCGGCTGTCGGGAGCCCAGGCCACTGACATCACTGCGCCATGGCTGCCCTGCAACACCTGCGATTGCGCCATTCAGAAACGAGGCCTTCAGTGCTTCCAGTCAGGCCGTTGCCTCCACCCGCTCTCATGTCGGACAGTTTACAACCAATGCACTGCACCTCGTCCAAAGTGGAAGTGCTGACGAGATGTCCAGTGATCGTAACAGCCTATGGCACGTCACAGATATACATCATGGACACGTGTCGCCGCACCTGTGCGATGTAGTGCCATGGCTTCTTCAAAAGCGCACGCCCTGCATCCAGGATGGTGGCATTGGAGAAGGCTGCAACCTCCCCCGGAAGCCGGGCAAGCATCTCACGAAGTACTTTGAATTCCATGTCCCCAGCATAGGGCATAGCGGCAAACTTTGTGTGACACAGGACAGCTGCTGTGGCCTTGGCGCTGTCGTTGGCGGTCACAGCGGCCTCAAACGCCGAGCGCTCCGCCATGGTGCGGGATTCTTGCGCCTCCAAGGCGCGCTTGTCTGCCTCATCCCGGGCCGTCTCTGCCTCTAGAGCCCGTTGCTCCGCCAGCTCCTCTGCCGCCAGTGCGCCATCCCTAGCAGCACGCGATTGCAGCGCCAGCACAGTGCTACCAGCCACCCCCGCCACCAGAACCAAAAGCAGCAACGTCCACAGTGCGTTCAGCACCCCCCGGCGCTGTCTCGAGTGCCGCTCTGATGCCGCCATGTACGCCTTCATTCTGTCCGTTGGCTGAGGGTTCAGGTTGTGTGTCTCCGCACCCCTCAGCCACTGCCGCCAGAACGCCGCCTCCGCCTCCTGCAGCAGCGGCAGCGGCGACCTCGCTGCCACCGCAGCCTGCCACGAGTCTGCCTTGGTCTTCAGCTCGGCGTGCTGCTTGTGGTACACCAGGTCCTTCTCCACGTAGGACAGCGCCATGCCAAGCATTGCACGCCAGTCTGTCTCACTCTCAAGGGTGCCATCGTGGGTGCCGCAGTCGCACAAGTTGATGGCCGCGAGGCAGCCAAACAGCTCCTGCATAACATGTAGAGACATGGGCCGGCCGGGCACAATCTCCTCGCCGGCATAGGTGCACAGTGGGTGCCCAAACTCCCCATCTCTGTACGCTGCCGCCTCGATGTCGGAAGCCTTCAGCGCTTGGCGCCTGCTCTGGCTGGGGTGGGCCTTGCTCTGCATGTATGTGCTGAGGCTGGCAACATGATGGGCGTCCGCTTCAGCCTTGGCCTGGGACGACCCACCAGGCACCTGCACAATCACAGAATCAAGCGTTACATCTCCGGCAAAATATACCACACAGCGCCCTGCATGGAGGCCCCACTTCCCTTTGGAGAACAAATAGCGTCTTGCAGCTAGCGCATGAAAACCCTAAAACCCTAAATGTGCACGAATCCTGCGTCCCCACACACGCACCGTAAGCAGTTCCCATGCCTGACGCTCAAGCACCAGCACAACGATGGGTTTGCCATGGTTGATAGCAAGAGCCAACTCCTGCATGCAGCATGGCTTGGGGCTCAGATACAACAGATCAGACAGCAAGCCTGCAACCATGTGCGCAGTATGTATCCATCAAGGCTGAGTGCGTAGGCCCGACGAGCGTACGGATTGTACCTGCAGACAGTTGTACGAGGTGAGCCACGCCTTGTCCACAAAGACCACGAACTTGGAGCAACTTGCGATACCCTCCTCGATTTCCTTGCGCCACGGTATCGGCCCCTCTGCTTTCAAGTCCAGATAATCCGCCCAGGAAATCATGTCGCCACCGCCCACCTGCTCGCGGTCACGCACACACGCAGCAGTAGTAGTGGGATGATCAGACGGTTCACCCGATGTGACTCCAAAGACAAAGCCCAATTTGCCTGGAGTGTTCTGCGCTCACACATGTTACTGCTGGAGGGGGAAGCATAACAACCAAGGGAGCCGGAGAAGGCACGGCATGCGCGCATCCTGGGAAAGGTCGGATGGTGCACAGTGGAGTGTATCTGTAGCGAAGCGCAGACATCAGATTATATTACAACCTGTGACTGCCTCCCATAGATTTGCGGTACTACACGTAGCAAGGCCTGAGTTGCTTTGGAACGTTAGAACGGTTGTGAATGGTAGTCAGTATGGGATGATTGGAAGATCAACATCACAGTAAGCCTATCGAGTGCCGGGAATCACGCTCAGTCTGAATACGGCAGAGTGGTGCCACAAGCTCAGAAGCACATACGCGCAGGAAACAGGGGTAAGGATGAAGTAGCAAGACGATTCGCGAAAAGTTGGCATGTCAATGAAATCTCAACATCTCAGAGCTAGCGCGGCCGTCGCGTAAAGTACTGTTGCTACGGCGGCAGCAACTCACCTCTTTGGGGGCGCTAAAGTGGTCGATGATGCGGCGTTTCTTGACTTGCGTCTCCGGATCTCGCCAGCAGTGGGAGAAGAAGGCCTTCTCCTTGGGCGTGTGACCGTGTGCCGAACGGCGTGCGCGTTCGGACTCCTCGAAAGTGCCCTGCTCCCTCCATACCGGCTTCCCTGCCAGCTCGCCTGCCCCCGACGTCGGAGAAGATGCTGCTTTTGCCTGGTCCAAACCAGAATCCACAGCAACTATCGTCTCATGCTGGCGGCAGGGGTGTCACGAGTTCTATGAAAGTCTAGGCGACGCATAGAATATGCGTCAATATAGCATGAAGTCGGGAAGTGCAGTGATGGAACTGAACTGAGTGCGAGTGCCTCTATTGATTGGGCGGCTACAGCCTAAGGGGACATACCTGCGGGGTGGACGATTTCGAACTCGCTGGCTGCGGAGCCTGGCCGGCGCGGGGGGCGGCGGGATCGGCGGTATAAAAAGGGGTCACCTGGTTTGAAACCCCTCGGCGCAGCTGCTGCACCTGCGGCTGCAAGGGTTCACGTCCCGTCGTTGCAGCGAGGTCATATGAGTGTACAGCCATGGCAAAGCCCTTTAATGCGCGGGTCACGGAGCCGTGTGTAAGGGTTGTACCCCGGCGTGCCATTGTCTGTCACCGCTATCGCTAGAGATCATGTGGAATCACGTTGTCTGATGGGCGGGCGGCGCAGTGGCCCTGCAGTCGTGACTCACCCGTTGGTCGGGTGACTGAGCCTCTGCTACTTTGGGCGCCTGTGTACCCTTAACCTTAGTGGCGGCGCCGGAAAGGGTAGGAGCCGAGTCGCCTGGGCGCGTCCTCACACGGAGCGCGACACCCGCATCCACGAGGGGCGATGCAGAACCTGTGCTGCGAGATTTAGTGCGCAGGGGCGCCAGTGACGGCTGCCGTTGTTGCTGCTCGGACGTCATTGTGACGCCTATCCGCCAGGTCAATCCGAGCACTATCAGCCTCTCGACTTTTCTATGCTGGTTGAGAAGCAAGCAAGCGTATGCGAGCTTCAGTAATCAGTGTGGAGCACCCGTAGCTCAGGGTGGGCGGGGGTCCTGTGCGAAGGCACGGGGTGGAGGGGCGGGGTGACTGATTCAGAGCCAGTATGCTAATATAAGATTTTGTCGTCGACAGACAATATCAACGATCATATAAAGTCCATCATAATATTTGATGTCAATGTTCTATTCATTTTAATATAAAATACTAATATCGTTATCGTTTTTTCCCGCTCCCGGGACAGGACTGGCACAAGTGAAACCCTTGCAGCGTCTCTACGACGGCCGTTTGGGCAGCAATCCAGTTACGGAAAGCCCTGGGTAGGCGACGCTCCGTTACAGTCATCAAGCAAATCGCCGAAGCATTCAGCAAGACTAATTGAAGGCCAGTGTCGGAATTTCCAACACTGTTGGATCACAGTCTAAAACACTGACATCAAAATACCCGGCACTGACCACGAAAGGTCCGCCCTACCCGCTTGGGCGTCGTCGACCCATTCGAGTAATGCGAGTTGGGGTAAGCCCCAACCCGCGGAGCAAAGCATTTCGGGAGTGCGATACATGTGCAACAAAAAAGGCAATGTGAGGGAGGGCCCGATCGTTATCGTATCGTACCTTCACATATGTATCAAAATACCCGGGGCACTCGTTTTCCTGGCGGCATGCTGTATGTAGCGATCATGTAAACATGCTGCTGTTGCACAGTACCCTAGCCCTGGCAGCGACCTACCTACCGTCTGTGCGATGATGATGTACATTAGGTATGATTTTGGGTGATTTCTTGATCGCCTTTTGCCGGTAGCTCATTGTAATTTTATATTAATCAAGGATTCCACCAATTCGTAAAATGTTGAAAGCCACCTCCAGATTATTCCTCTGGCTACACACAGACACAGACACAGACACAGACACACACGCACACACACACACACACACACACATGTGTTTGTGTTTGTGTCTGTGTGATGTGTGTATGTGGGTGTCTGTGTCTGTGTCTGCGTGTGCGTCTGTGTCTGTGTCTGTGTCTGTGTCTATGTCTATGTCTGTGTCTTCGTACTGGGACCAGTTCTCGTGTGTAACAACATTACAGAAGGCCGCCAGTGATACATGAGAAACCTTCACGGCGCCCTGGATTTTACTGGGAATGGGAAATTTTTCCAGCTATGGCGTCGGGCCCTCCCTCACATTGCCTTTTTTGTTGCACATGTATCGCACTCCCGAAATGCTTTGCTCCGCAGGTTGGGGCTTGCCCCAACTCGCATTACTCGAATGGGCCGACGCCCAAACGGGGAGGGCGGACCTTTCGTGGTCAGTGCCGGGTATTTTGATGGCAGTGTTTTAGACGGTGATCCAACAGTGTTGGAAATTCCGTCACTGGCCTCCAATTAGTCTTGCGAAATGCTTCGGCAATTTGCTTGATGACTATAACGGAGCGTCGCCTACCCAGGGCTTTCCGTAACTGGATTGCTGCCTAAACGGCCGTCGTAGAGACGCTGCACGGGTTTCACTGGTGCCAGTCCTGTCCCGGGGGCGGAAAAAATGAGAAATCTACCGCTATAATCACAACCTGTACTAGGGAGTTCAACACTCAAAAAATAAGCCCACAATATAAGCCCACACTAAGGCCCATGCTAAAAAACACCCCGAAATAACAAGCCAATTAATTAGTTGATGAGTACACAGCAGCCACCTGTATGTACGTAGTTACTCGTACCGGTACGGGATGGTTACTGACCGCCTCCTGCAGTGCCAGTGCAGATACAGGTACCTTGTACCCATACCGGTAGGGACTATATAAACTAACGACTTATTAACGACTTCGTCGTTACTCGATATCAAGGTAATGAATCATGTTTGATATAGCGACTACTATATTTCAAATAGTCGCTAATGTTAAGATATGCCATCCTTCCGTACTCCTATGCTAATAATAACGGTAGTTTTTCATTTCATATCAGTACTAGGAGTACAGGTACCGGTACGGGTCTGTTTGCTTACATCAGTACTTAAACACTGTGTAAGGGTAATCGCGGAATAACGGTATTCCGAGGAGATTTCGGATTTAACCGTTAAATAATCTGCTTGTTCTATATCGCGGATTAATAGAATTTATAGCTGTGTTCTTGGGGTGTCCTTTCCCTGCTCCAGTCCAGGCAGGGGTATGTGGGTGTCGACGCATGCTATCCGCGGCATATCCGCCACGCCATTTTGACGTACCTGTAGTGGCGGCTGCCGATCGCTCGATCGCACAAATGTACATGCGGACGTGGGTGGTCGAATTCATCACGTTGTACGGCAGCTTGCGTGCTGATGCACTTGGCCGGTTCATCGGCCTCTCCAGTATCCGCCGAGTCCTATGACCTCGTCATCGTCCACCACACGGATCCACTCTGTTTGTACCGGCGGCCTCCCGCTAGCACGACCGAAACTCGCAGTTTCGGACCGTGTAGAGTGCTCGGGCCCTCGGAATCGGTACGAAAACTTCCAGTAACCCCTCCGCTCTTGTTGCCACTTGATGAGCAGCTCGATGAGTCAAGGTTCTCTCATCATTTCTCCTTGCGGCCCCTCCTTGACGATCCCTTCGATTATTTCTCTGGCAGCTATTCCCCTACGGACCCCAAAATGGACGGCGCCGGCAAGGCCCATCCATCGTGCTGTAGGCGCGCGGGACATCGGCCACTGCTCAGCCGCGCATCGAAGCGAAGCGTCGTGCGACGGACGACGCGATAATGATGCAAGTCATCCATGAGCAGCTCTTCAAGTTTTTCACTACTCAAGACACTACTTATATGCCGCCGGCTGCGCCGCCGGCGAAGAGGTCGCCAGTTAAGGCGGGGACGAGTCCTGCACTGGGGAAAAGACCATAACGCCCGTGCCACATACCGTCGCTCCCTCGAGCAACCCTTACTACCTTGATTAACCGCCCTCGCAGCAACCGCTCCGCCCGGTTTCGAGAACGGCATGCCCCCTGGCATCATGCGACGCCCCGGGCTCTTCCCAATTGCCCTCGACCACGCGCTCGAGTACGTGCTTGGTACCCTCGTCTTCAGCCGAGAGTTGGAGAGTACTACCACGCACGCCGAGTGCTACACGGCGCCTTCATCGCCGGCGTGGCTGTCGACTTGCGTAAGCTGCTCGCGGCCGCGTGTGTCGCCGACGGGATTACGCCCGCTTTTACAACGGCTGGAAGCCGTCGTCTAATGCATAGAAGCCATCTACGACGGGCACCGGTCCCCCTTGGCGTATCTTCGCAAGCACTTGGACACGCAGATGCACAACGGCTAAACCTTCGAACTCGACGTTGTCCGCGAGCGCAACCTTCGGCCCGTCACCAAGCTTATGCGTATGTTTGCATGATCATCAGGTGAGGCTTGCTGCCATGTCGTATGCACCCCCTTCTTGCCTCATTACCTGCCCCAGGCCTTATAGGGCCACCATATGGTTGCTTGGGTTGCCTTGATGCTGATTGTAATTTGATGATGGTTCCAGAAAGTGACCCACCCCATCTCCGTTTTATGCTTGCATATGGCAAGGAACACCATGCACACACCCATGCATTGAAAGAGTTCAGAAAAGTCATGCCAATGGGGGTTTTCATGTAGCTGAGGGCATGTTCTACTAAGTACTACCAGACATTATAAAATATAGTTGAAGGGGGGACCTGGAACAATAAATCGGCGGAACTGCCTAATAGGAATGATGATTATCAATAGCGATATCGAATGTACAGGGACCTTCCGATCGAAGCGAGTACAAGTATCCGCGATTGTGACCATCCGATGTACATGTACCGGCGACCGTTAAGAGCTATCAAAAAGTTATAATCGCGATTTTCTTACATCAGTGCTTAAACACATGCGCACTACAAACAGGACGAAAAGCAATTGTGAAAGGCTGTCAATACGAGAGATATATAAGCCTCAAACCAAGGATCAAGCAAGAGGCCAGGGAGCCAAGAACCAAGGAAGAGCCAAGGGAACCAGGAAGTCGCCAAGTTGCCAAGGAATCAAAGGGTCAAGGGCGGAAACACTGAAAGCCAATGAACGACCAGAAAGACCGAGAGGGAAACATGAAACCAATGGGGACCACCGCCCAGGGGTAGGCCATTAGCCGTGCCAAGTGCGCTTGCAGCCGATGACCCGGATCAGAGCAACACAAGTTGACGAGCGACGCGACGCAGGAGCAGGAGCACCATCACGTGCCGCGCGCCCCGCCGCGACCCCGCCAAGAACGTTGTCTGCATGTGCCACACTCGTCGAAACGGGGTTCGCCTAACCGCGCTTAACACGGTTTGGTACTTGTACTGTATCCGTACTCAATTTTACTGTACGATTACTGTGTTCCGTATCACCCGAGTCTAACCCTCGCCTATATCCGCTTACAGTCAACTTATCTCGGCGGTGGTCGCGAGTACCCGCGCCGCCATGACTGCCATGGCAGTACCCGTACGCAAATGGTACGTGATATGACGGCGCACCAGTACCGGGATATCGTGCATGAACTATTTATGCACTGCTGTCGCACACTGCACACTGCTGCACACTGCGCACTGCGGCGCACACTGTCGCACACTGCACACTGCGCTAGTACTGTTGTACTATAATAGAATCCTTTCTGCGGGCCGCGCGCACCGCGTCCAGCACACAGCAAACTTCCTCACCCACCCCGAGCTGCACATAGCGCGCTTGCCCCCAGTGCGCGCGGCCACTGCGCATCACCCCCCCCCCCCCCCCCGGAGCGCAAACCTTATCCCATGGGTACACATTACTGGCGGTAGTCGGGCAGGTGGTGCCCACAGTGGTCAACAACGGCTGTGCACTCGGCCGCATCAAGTACGGACGCCGCCCTTCTTGCCCCACTCACTCACTGCAGCCCACCCACGCCATACATAATCGGAGACATCTCGGCACCGATCCCACCCGACACGCTCCCGATATCGCTAGAGGGAGGGGAAGCTGAGGTCGTTGCCGTGGCGGATTTTTGAGTTCCTCCGTTGTTCTCTCGCATCGTCCGTTGATGCTACAACGGGTTGGAGGCTGAAAACCCTTCGCGCCGACGCAGCGCCCCAATGATATGGCGCGACGCGAGAACTGCGCTCGGTGCGTTCTGGCCGTTTCGGCCACCAGCCCGCCGCCTCCGAATTCTGCCGGAAGTGTGGCAAGTCCACCACAGTAGACGGCCTACCAGTGGTAGGCGAGGAGGCGTTGGTCTCGGCGGTGACCGAGGCGATGTACGACCGCATGAACGGCCACGGCCACCACATGGAGCTGCCAACTGGCTACTCAGTGGGCCCAAGTGATCCAAAGGCATGGCCCTTCCTCACTGCCTTCGATAATCCAAAGTATACGCAATGCGCGAGCTGCATGCGCTGTGCGAGGCGCATTTTATGCACCCGATGGACGATAGCGATGCTCTGCGCGATGTGATGGGCTGGGATTCAGCGCACCAATCCCGCCACCGCTTCCCATAGAGACGGGTGGCTATGTATTCCGGTGGGAGGCGCTGCCGGGCAAGAGCGAGGCAGACAAGTTGGAACAATAGGCGCTCCGAACTTTGCGCTCAGAGCGTGCGCGTGAGTTGGATGAGCGCGCTCGGAAGCTGCGCGCTACGGAGTGGCATGAGCGCATGGAGCGAGAGTGAGCGGGTATCTCAGACAACACTAGCGAAGGCGACTATTCAGCGCCCCGCACATCGGCGCAGTTCTGAAATCTACGACAGCATTGACAGCTGGGATGCGGTAAAGTGCGGGCCATATGAAAATAAGTACTTCATGCAGAGGAGGGCGGGGCGCGAAGCAACGATGGAGCCGGGAGGCGAGGCGTTCAACATCGGTGAGGGGGGCTGAGGGCAGCGGTGAGCCGAGCACCTGCCGCTCATGTGACATGGTTGTCTATGGCAAATCCAATACGGGCGAGAAGGGGAAGGGACACGCTCACTAGATGTAATTAATGCAGTCACATCTTCCTTCGCTTCGTCGCCGCTTTCTCTGCCATCTCTGCCTTCACGGCACACCCCTTTGCCTTGGGCAGGTGGGGCTGTGCACGATGGGTTGGTCCATGCATGTCACGGTGGTGCGCGATCAAGGTGCTGCGCATCGTGACTTGGCCAGTCCTGGAGAGCATCACCTTGCCGGACTTGAGCAGGTGTTGGGGCTGTTTGTTGCTGCCGTTGCGGAAGCCCTCCTTGATCTCCATGTTTGCAGTGCTCCATGCACTAAGCACTCAGTGCGTCAAGGTTGCCATGCAGCTCTATCCATCGGGAGATTGCCGTCATGCAACTTCATGCACTGAGTGATGTCCTTTGACGCCGCGATGTCCGTGAAGGCTGCGAAGAATACCTCCGTAGCTGCCCGTAGCTTGTAGGTTAAGGTAACTTATTTCGTTGTCGCTGAGCGCCACCTCAAAAATAGCGCGATGACTTCGCCTCCCGTTGTGTTTGCAGCTGGAGATGCGTGCTATCAACGCCTATGAGCACTGGACTGTGGGAGGGCCCGATCAACACCGTCTTCCAACATGACTTTGTCTTCCCGCCCAGGATTGTGCATGGCAGACTTGTCACATATACATGGACAGAGGCCATCAGCATTGCCGGCAGGGGGCGGCGGCAAAGGGCCGCTGGTGACGCTGTGCCGAGGCAGATGATCAGGTGATGGGCCACCTGTGTTAATATTGCTGAAGCATCTTACATGTTGTTGTTGCTTTCCTGCACTTTGCGCTGATGCCGATAGTGCAGCCCGGCACGGGTGGTGCTCCTACTTGAAGCACTCCCATGCCTACGACATCGCCGCCCTCGATGAGGATGATGGCGGTGTTGATGCCATGCAGTAGTAGCATATACGCAGCAACCGTGGCGTGTGTGAATTAAGCATATCCGTATGTTGCGGGAGCAGTTGCGTAGTATGGCATGCGCATGATACATATAGGCGTCGGTTAGGTCTGGGGTTTCCAAATGTAATGTTAAGCAATACTATCTTACGAAACATGGCCAATCTGCATTATGCTTGCACATGCCTGCTTCACTAATTTTCCTGACACACTCACAACATATTTTTTTCTGATACTGACAACATGGGTCAATGTTACGCATGGATGCCGCGGTGTACTGCAGTATCGTCGCGAGCATGTATTGTCAACCGATGTTGACACAAAGTTTGCATTTGTCTTTGCTGTTATACACATCTGTACTTTTGTGAATTTCATGTCATTTGTGGTATGTATGTTGATATGCATGTAATATGTTCAGCAATAGGATTAATGTGAAACGCGTTGTGCATTACATACAACAGCAGATGCATCGTAGTGTCATTGATAATGTTATTGTGACGCCCCGGGTACCGAGGTACTATTACTACTCGAGACTGATGCAATGATATAAAGTACGTGATTAGCCACCAGCCGCGCGCGCACTTTCACTTTTCGGCACTTCCTCGCTCGCTGCTTCGCCTATTTATGCTGACCGCTTCGCATGAAGAGCAGATCACCCTGCTCGCCCCCCGTGCCACCATGGCCTCCGTCAGCACCTTCCATGCCGCTGCCGGGACGGATGACGTGTCGTGGGAAGATATCATGCTGCCGAGAGGAGCACGCGAGCCCCCGCCTGTCCCGCGCGGCCCGCCCCTGCGCTACTACCTCACGACAGTCAGCGCCGATGACACGTCGAGCGTTTTTGACTGGTCAAGCTGAACGGTCCGTCTGCCCACCCTAATTGACCGTGGAGGAGGAGCAAGCTGCCTTGCTTAAATCGATGAAGCCGACGCATGCAGCAAGGGTTCTTTGCATCCCCAGTGCAAATAAAGGTGCGCTTGCCGGCCGGTTTACCTGCTCATCGTGTAGCTGCTATATTGTCGCTGCCCGAGTGTCGGCGACTTAGTGTTTTTTCTTTCATCACTACCGCAGTCCGGAATCGACCAGAACGGCGCTCCGGTGCAAGACCTGTCTACCGGCTACAGCCCCCCTCCCCCGCTCGCTCGACGAACTCATGTTCCCCGTGCGGCTGGATCCCCGGCGCTTCAGGACGCTACTTCGAGGATGCAGGCTGGACGCCAGAGGAAGCAAGCGCAACAGGAGCGCGCGGCGGCATCTTGCCAGCCCCGTCAAACAAGCTCCTTAGCCGCGGGGCGCAGCAGATGGCAGCAGCTGCCATGAATAGCATGCCCGCAGAAGTATCTGCGGGCAACAAGGGGCAGTCAGCACCCGAGCCGACAGCGGGCATAACACCACATGCCGGCGCCAGGAAGAGGCCGGCGGCAGCGGAGCCAGCCGGCCGCATGCCAGGAGGGGCGGGCACGGGCCGGGGGCGGTAGTAGACCCATTGTAATTAAATTTCTAGTATTTCCCAAATACTTTATGCAGTTGCCGACCCCTCCGCCATATATGAATCCGAAAATGGCGGATTTTCGGACATAAATCCGAAAATGTCAAGGGACGTTAAATTTGACATCTAGGAGTAGGCGCGCCTATGTCCGCTGAACCACATCCCGAAGCTCGACGCTCATTGGCCGCTGATCCAGCCTGGCACCTCACCTTTATTAAATCACAAAACCAACCGTGACTACCGTGTAATGCATTTTTGCAGCCTTTGTTGTGTATCGACCAGTACCGTACTGCCCCGCCTGCTCGTCATCATCACTCGTCATCACGCGGGTATCTTCCGCGCGTACTCGTGAGGAGGCGCGCCCCTATAGCAGATATAAAGGGCGGCGATTCCCGTAAAGTACAGTGACTCGTGTACTCGTGTCGTACTTTGTGCACTCGTGACTACCGAGTACCCGCTACTCGCTGTAGTACTTTGATGCAGGGCTCCGCTGCCGTACTCATCCTTCCCGCCAAGTTTAAAGTACTGTGACGCCTAACGTTAGACGCGATGTATATAGGCGACTACTCGCGCCTGGTAGTCGTTAAACGCGGTTAAGCGGACCCCGTTTCGACGAGTGCATGTTGATGTGCAAGGAGAAACGGCGGCGCCACGCAGACAAGAGCTGGCCTATTTTCTGGCAAGTGTGTGTTTGTGGCTAGCTTTCGCGAGCTCCGCCAAGAAGGCCTTAGCGTGCGGGGCCAGCGAGCCGAACTCGGAGACGGCGAAAGGAATAAAGCGAAGCATGTCGGCGGCGTTTCGGACACCCTCGCCATACTTTTGGATTTTGTGGCGCTCTGCAGCTCCCAATGCAATCGTTGGATCCGAGCTTGACACGCCGAGGATATGGGCAATGGTGGTATCGACGGCAACTGTGTTCCCGCAAATACCGCCATACCCAAAGAGCCCAACATCGGCCAGGCGGCCGTCGCTGCCCTTCGAAAGAGAAACAAGCACCGACGGGTCCGCGAGGATCTCGACACCCACGCCTAGGCCGGACTTAACGTCGTGGCAACATCGGAAAGGCCATGTGCCGCCCACTCATGTGCGGCGTGATTGGAGTCGCCCCCAGAGCAACGTGCCACGTGATCATCGTACGTGACCGCCCAGGCCGAAGGAGTGAACTCCACGCCAACAGCCTCAAAACGGGCCAGCATGCCTTGTACCGAGAAGCAAAAAGCACAAGGGCATGGCTCGCCGAGCAGGGAGAGGACATGAGCCGCCGGAAAGCCAAATATGGGCGGCAAGCGGCAACGCGGAACATGTAATCGTAACACTCGGGGGAACGGTCACGGACTTCACAAAGGCGACCCTCACTTGGAAGATCAGTCATCAGGAACGCTGTCGCATAGCGTAACAGGCGGCCCCGGAAGCGGTTACTGTCAGGGCCGCTTGCATGCATACGCACAGCAAGCTTTGCGAAGCGGACCGTGTGGATGCGGTGGCTCAGGGTCTCTTGGACTTTCCGCATGGAGTGCAAGGGGGAGTCCGAGTAATGCGGGATAGCTTGGAGATCGGCCGCCGAGCGCATGGCAGACGCCGGCTCAGCCCCATCGGCCGAGCAGCCGGCACGAGCAACGGGAGAGCGCCTGGAGGGGAGCAACTTCAGGGCAATGGCCAACGAACACTCCGTCTCCACACTCGTCAACGTAGTTAATCATTCTTGTACAAGTAGACCCGTTGCATGAGTGTGGAATCCAGAGAGCCGCAAGGATTAATCGTGGCAGTCGCTACAATGTACAACCCTTGATCCGCCGATGCGCCGACCCGGGGCCCGGCGTCCGTCGACGGACAGGCGGCAAGGCGGACGGGCGACGTTGTCCGGCGTCCGGCGACGGAGGAACGACGGCGTCCGGCGTCCGGGTCCGCTCCACGCGGCGGGCTCGGTGCTTTGCGCCATGCCCGCCTCGTAGACCGACCGACGGGTGCCCGTACCGGTACAGGTACGGTACATGTATGCGCGACGATTATTTTGGCTTGCGCGGAATTATTACGGAATCTGTAGCGGACACATTTTCGGTATATATGATAATGTATGCGAAACCGTTCGATAATTCGGCGACATACTGACAGGCACGCGCAATCACCTCGTGACAAATATGGCAGAACCTTAGGAAGGGGGTAGCGACTAAATAAAGATAGAATATATCAGAAAAATAATGGCACCACAACAGCCCACAAAAGTCTCTGCAAGTTTTTACGCGTATGATTTGGGTTTGGTCGCGTCTAGTCGGTAAACCCACGCATAGTCTACGCCGTTGCAGCCATTGCGAGGATAACCATGAAAGAGCGTGCACATGGTGTGCTAGGGCCAATGCGACGGCGCGCGAGGCGCGCGCGTCGCATGTTATGCGGCATTGCCAGTGTAACAAGTGTTGCACGGCCGGGCTGTGAACGGTTTGAGCGCATGGCACGCCGACATTTGGACATAAAGAACCGTGTTTCTCTCCCTTGGTCGCCGAGATGTGTTGGACATGTGTTGGCCACCTACCCCATGCCGCGCGGCGCATGGTTTGGAGTCTATGGTCAGCTAGCGGGCTGCATGCGACATTCACAAACTGGCTGTTCGCCCTGCAAGAAGCAGTAATATTGCAATCACGTTTTAATTCATAACATTTCGACGTTTTATCAGACCGGGCTGTAAATTAGTGCGATGGAAAGCCCGTGACCTGCGCTTTCCAACGCAATAGTTTTCAGCCCGATCTGATAAAACGCCATAATGTTATGGCCTGTCAAAGTTACCCCCTGTTCTGGTACCCCACCCAGCCCACTCATTGTGGGCGGGGGCGCATGATGGGGGCATGCAATGTGCCCTTCCACCCAAGCTCCCAGACGCGAGGACCCTTTGGATAGGTCTCCACCTCGCGCGGGCCCCGTCATCACTTTGGCTTTTTCCCCTTGGATGATGGGTGACATGTGTGACAACATGCGCGCAGACCTTTGCAGCAGTGGCGACATTGTTGTCGAGGGGGCCAGTCCGCGCTTAGCCTATGGTGCGGGCGGTGCAAGCACGCACCTATGGTAGCGAAGGCATTTTATGCGTGCTACTTTCACCAGCAAGGAGCAGCCAACGGCGCTTATCTTGCAGCTTGGAAATCGTGGGATGATTGGCCCCATCACGACGACGGGAGTACTGGCACGCTCTCATGGGAATGCCATGCATTGCATCGGTAGCGTGCATGGATTGGGCTCAAGCTCGGTGGTCTTATATCGCATGCATACGTCCACCCACTACCGGCAGCGCGCGGGCATATGCAACGGATGGTAGCTACGCCGCCAACAAGTTGCCCCCTATTCATCGCCCGTTTTTCTGTGGTTTTAGCCATGTGCCAAGCAATGCCATTGCCGTAGAGCAATTCGAAAAGTGCGATAACCGGGAGAAACGGCTGCCTCCTTGGCGTAGGAGGATTGCATACACTGGATTACAAGGCTCCATGACCCCGTGGCCCCATGGCTTGGGTACCGAGGCGAGGATACGCGCGGATTTCTTTGTGCAAAGACTTATGTGGACTGGTGTACTTGCACGATGTTGAATGCACTACCCATGCGATACCCTGCTGCCTATATATACCCGTAGCCCCCACCGGCATGTATCATATTGATTACATGAGCATGTATCATATTAATATAAACAATTACGAGCACGATATACAGTACCACGGGGTAGTACGAGTACGATGTGTACCGGTACTAGTACGATGTAATCCTGAGACTAGTACGATTATATCGGATATGCGATGTATTAGTGATGATGCCGCGTGGCAAGCGTTGTGCTTTGTTGCCTCGATTCTTGCACTGGTTTTACAGCACGAGTTCTCGATCCAGACCGAGAGCTCATTACCGTTTCGATCCCCACTGATGTTGAGAATTGATGTCTCGTCGCAGACCGGGTAGGGGGGGGGGGGGGGGAGAATAATGTTGAAAGTGTGACGACAGCAAATTAGAGTGCGATATTCTACTACGGGTTAGCACGAGTATGATATGTACAAGTACTAGTACGATGTGTACCCGGGACTGCTAGCTCATGTAATTATTATAAAAGTAATCTTGCATTGCGGCAATCGTGCGCTTTTGAGGCGAATGTCACCTCGATTGTCACAGAGTATTGTAGTGTTTTTTATTTGTTACGAGTACGATATGCTACGGGCTAGTACGAGTACAACATGTACGAGTACTAGTACGATGTGTACCTGAGACTGGTACGAGTATGTGTGATGCGATATAATGCTGCAGTGCGGCAAGCCTTGATGTGCTGTTGAGGCGAATTTCGTCTTGATTATCACAAAGTAGGAAATAATGTAGTATGACAATTACTAGTGCGATGTACTACGGGGAATAGTACGAGTACTTGTGCACGAGACATTCCTAGTGCGATGTGTTCCTGAGACTACGAGTTTATACAACATGATGTTGCCGTGTGGTAAGCGTTGTGCTTTTGAGACGATGAATGTCGCCTCGATTGAAAAAATCCCGAGGTTGGCAACAATGAACTTCGCGTGGCCTGCCTGGCTCTATCTATAACTCATTAAGTTTTCATTTCGTTGGGGGTTTCAAGCCAACACGACAAGCTAGACGCCACCCACATTCAGCACTGACAGCACCCCCCTATTTACAGTCACCCCTATAAGTATGCCTCAGTGTCCGCCTGCAGGGCCATGACCTGGCAAGACGTGGTGCAGCAGTGGGCGAGTTATCTGCGCAGCCGCCTTCACCTGGTGGTCGTGCATGACAATACGACATGCCTTCATGCAACAACAAGTGTCCTCAGAGCAAATCTTTTGATAGTGAAGAACACGGATTTTCGAACATATGCATTTCAAATTCGATTCACTGAGTTGCCTGACGCTGTTGCGCTGTCCAGTGCCATTTCCATCATGGCAAATTGCCGGGCATGCTATGTTGTGAACTGAATTCATGTAACTGAACTGAATTCAACACATGTAAGGGACACAATGTTGTACTTTTCTGCTCGATTATAGACCATGCTCGTTTTATATCGCATCGAATTCCATGCTGGATAGCACGCTCGTGAGGCCGATCTGCCCAAATGGTGGTGAGCATGCAATGCCTGACAAAGGTGGAAGCAAGGCTGCCAAACCCCTGTCCTCTGTGAAGCGTCATCGGAACATGCAATGGCAACCGGGGCAGAGCCCGGGTGAGAGGATCACGAATGGGCAGGTATGCGGCTCCGGTCGGATCTCATGCAGCTACTACTTGATATCACCCGGTGTAGGCACTCGCCATCGCGTTGACCGCCTCCTCCGTTAGCAGGCTCTGCCCGACCTGCCCCTGGTCAAACGGCTGCGCCATGCTGCGCATGAACTCGCGCGCCACGTGGATCAGCATGTCTGTTGACAGGTTGAGGTGGGCGTCCTGCAGGAGACAGAAGAAGCGGCGCGCATTGGTCGTGGGAGGGGGGCGGGTCGTGACGATGCGGCCTGGGTTCACATGCCAACTCTACAATGAAAAGACAATAAGTGTCCGCCTGGGGACATGGGCGCCGGCGATAGGGTAGGGTTAGGGTTACATAGGGTAGTTTTAGATAGGGTGCTATCTTAGTACCCAATCGGGGCTTGGTGATGCCCTCCAACTACCTAAGGCTCCATGTTAGGTCTCTCTCTCTCTCTCTCTCTCTCTCTCTCTCAGTACTGGCTGGGATCGGACTTGAAGCAGCATTGTTGTTGGGGTAAGCTGCAGAGCCCAGACTGTCCACGGAGCTGGTTGCTCAGCAGACGGGCACAGAAACCTCCGTCCCTGAGAGCAGACAACTGACGGGTCCAATGCAAGTGTTCGCTATTCGGCAGCGCTTGAACACCACCCGCACTGCTTCATTGGGTTTGCGCGGGTCCACGAAGCAGCGACCCCCCCTTAGTGTTGACATTTCCGTGGCGCATTTGTGGTTTATGCTGAAGAATTTAAACTAGTTTATTGTTTTATGCGCCGACCCTACATCGGTGCGTTTACAGGTATGGTGGCGCCCGTTGATTAAAAAAGATGGAAAACACTTCGGCAAACACATGGAGATCGTGGATGCTGCAGAGATGAGTGGCGATGGGGGGGGGAGGGGGGGGGTGACGGACCTTGAGCTGGGCCGTGATCCAGCCAGGCAGCTTGTCGCGCTTGTCGTGCCGCTGGTACCTCTTGTCCGCGAATATCATGAGGCCGTAGTCCGCCTTGGAGCGGATGACGCGGCCCACGCACTGCGCCGCCTGCCTGCACACCCACACGCGCGCCGGGCACGCATGCGGGTGAGCGCCGGCACGTCAACACGTGCGTGGCAGTGGCCGGATGTTGGGATGTTGCTGGAAAGGGCATGCTCCACACATGACAACGGATACCAACACTGCGAATAAGGGCAACGGCTGGGGAATCACCTGACGGCGTCAAACGCCAGGAAGTCGTTCTCCTTGATCTGGAACGTTTCGCGCAGGTACTCCAGCCGCGCGCGGAGGATGCGGCTCAGTGTGTACTGGTACGGCACCCCAAACATCACCACCGCCCTGCACGCGGGACGAACGGCGGCCACCGGGGGGCAGCCACTCCTTTGAGCCTCCGCCTCCCCTTGGTTCACGACCTCTAAGCTTGCTTCAATCTGCGGGTCATGGCCCTAAAACTTGGCAGCGGATCTTGAACGCCGTGGGGTTTCGCTCCCCAGGGACATCCCATGCCCAGTCGGGATGCCGTATAAACAGATACGTATCTCGATCAGAAAGTCCTTCCACACTTCATAGCTCTGGTACAATACCACCATTCTAACCGGTGCATAGGCTCAACTGTTATTAGGTACCGGCAACTTAAATGGATTATTAGGTATTAGGTACCGGCAAGTGAGTCAGATACTTAATTGGACATTAGGTACCGGCAACTGAATTAGATAGCGGCGCCACACGCACCTGCCGTAGTGGCGGTCGAAGTCGATGCCCTCCGCTACCTTGCCGCGCGCGACGCTGAAGAACATGCTCCCGCGGCCCCGGTCGCACGCGCGGCGGTAGTTGTCCAGCGCCAGTGTGGTCTCAACCACGTCCTGCGTCTCGATGAACACCAGCTTGTGCTGCATGATCTGCGGGACACCGCGCCCAAGAAAGGCGGGGACCGGATGGAAGGGATGGGGATGGGGCAGGGAAGGGGGGGGGGGGGGAGGGAGGCTCAGCAAAGCCCTCATCGGACCGGTACGTAGGCGATGATTACATGTGCTGGAAGTGGCACATACTGCATGTGGAGCATAATGATCACCAAGGTATACAACAGTACAACAACGACCAAGATATCCATAAGTAATAAGCCAAAAGAGAACCGGGGACCAGTACATTATAATATCACAAACGCGCATCCACTGCTTTTGAAACTGACAAAAAGCATCTAAACATGAAAACTAACTGATCTCCATGCACATGTGCAAATACCACTTTTAGAATCTAAAGCACAGCTGTGTGTGTGAGGGAGAGGGGGCGGGGGGATGAAACTGCGAGGGTCACACATTCGCAAATCGATACATTTCATTGCTTGTTTCACGAGTAACACTGTCCCTGCAACTACAGTAGCTTATTCGAGGGGCTCAAGACCCCCCCCCCCCCCCCACACACACACACACAGGCGCACACACAGTCAGGGGTAGCAATGCCCTCGTGCCACCTTACATACCTACGACAGCTCTTGCGGTGATGCGCATAACGATTGGCCCTCCCTTTTTCTCTCTCTCCCAGTTGCAGTACACCAGGGACGTAATACTATCAAACAACCCGACATAGACACCTGCCTTTCTTCCCTCATTTGTTTGAGCAGAGGGCCTCCGCCGCGGGCCAGCAAGCGGCGGGCGCCCACCTCCTGCAGGATGCCCATCTCGTGCCAGGCAGTCACGATCTGATCCATGTACAGGTAACTGACGAAGAAGCACACGATGCCGTCAGGCACCACGGTGGACAGTTCCACCAGCATCTTGCCGTAGTTCCGCACCACGCCTGGGCCACACAGCCACCCACATTAGCCCCTGCACCCCATCCCCCGAGGAGTGTCCCGCCATGCCACACGCCAGGACATGTCATGCGCACGCCCGGATGGCCCCCGGGAGCGCGCACCTGGGTCGTTGCGCATCTCGTACTTGGTGCTCACAGGCATCTGGTCCGTGCCACGCGTGAGCACCACCGGACACAGGCAGTCGCGCGTGAGTGTCATGCTGAGCGACTGGATGGAGACGGGGTGGAAGTCCAGCAGCTTGGGGTACAGGTCGATGGGCGACAGCGTCCCGGAGGTGATCACCACCGACTGAAACTTCTGGAACACCGGTTTCATGGCCAGGCTGGCGTCCAGGCAGGCCAGCTGCATGACGGGGTCGGGGACGTTGGGCATGCGCTCGTCGTATGGCTCGATGATGATGGCGAAGCCGCGCGCGTAGGTGCCCACCAGCGTGCCAAAGTCCGCCACCAGCGTGATGGGCATGAAGTCGTCGGTGTTGCTGATCTCCAGCGTGCGCAGCAGGACCTGCAGGCGGTCGTACGCAAAGCGCAGCGTCTTGCCGTCGATGGAGACCGCCGCCTGGAGCGCCTGCAGGAAGGAGGTTGGGCTGTCCGTCTCCACCTGCTGCACGCTCATCCGGGTGCGCAGGTACTGCACGAACCGCTTCATGAACGCCAGGAAGTGCTCCGCGCGCCGCATGCTGCCGGGCACCGTCTCCTGCAGTACATCCTACTCCGCGCGCAGCCACGTTCAACTGCCGTGAGCTAAAACCACACCAAATTCCCATCAACCACTTGCACCTATCACGCTGTCATGCCCATGAGCCACATGTCTGCTACGGCCAATATGCACACCACCCTGATGCCAACCACCTCCGCAATGACCGCAAGACCGCGCCATGCTCTCCTGTCTCTCTACCGGGCCCACACGGCCGACAAGCCCCATGCCCATCAGCCCCATCCCCTTCACATGCAGTGTGGCCAGTCCCTATCGCATTTGCGTTCTTCTTGCCATGATGCCAATTGTCGTCCTGCCATGTAACCCCCAGCGGAGCGCAACCCCCCGCCCCCCCCCCTCGTGGCAAGGGCAGGCCGCTGGCGCACCTCCGGAAGCGCGGGATTGCTCAGCACCTCGTCGCCAGCGCTCTGCTGCAGCGCGCCCTGCTGTACCAGCCCACTTACCAGGCGGCGGTACTCCTGCAGGCGGCCACATGAAAGAAGGCAATGGAAGAGGGGTAAGTAAAGGCGGTGGAGGTCGGGGAGAGTGGGGGAGGGCAGATGGGATAGGAAAGGGTCTGGGGTGAGAAGGGGGGGGAGGGGGGGACGAGGCACGTTGCGCAGGCGGTCAGCGTCGGTGGCCTTTGTGCGCTCCACGGCATGCTGCAGGCGCGTGATGTTGCGTTGCGCGCCCTCCAGCGTGGCCTGCCTCAGGTTGATGGACAGCGCCTCGATGCAGACGTTGTCGATGTTATGCGCCTCGTCAAAGACGACGACCGACTCGCGCTCCAGCTCGCGCGACACCATTTGGGACACCTGCCCACACATTTGGGAGCCAGGCCCAGGGGGTAAGCGCGGAGGCGGTGAGGGGGTGTGCGTGGCTGCTGGGGCGGAAAGCAGCACGGCGGGAAGCCGCCAGACCCGGGGGGGGGGGGGGGGGGGGGGAGGCTGCATGGCAGCAGTGCGGCGGCCGGGCTGTGGAATGAGGCCTGGCGGCTTGCCAGCCAGCGCGACCAGTGCAGAATGCCATGCCCCCTGTGTTACGACGGCCATCTGGTTGCAGAGGGGGGGGGGGAGAGGCTTGCCTTGGGGTCCAACATGTACTGGTAGTTGTAGACCACCACATTGGAGAAGGCGATCATGTGGCGCGCGAGGAAGTAGGGGCACCAGCCCTTCTTTCGCCCAAACTGCCTACAAGGGCGCGGGCACGCGCAGCTCAGGCAAGGTTGGGCTCGTCACCCGCAGGTCAGGGGTATGGGGGCTGGGATAGAGGAGGGAGGGCTGGGCAGCGGGCTGACCGGATGTCGTGGAGGGTGTACACGCCGGGCGGGAGCAGCGCCTCGCTGCCGGCGCGCTCGTGGCCCTCGAAGAACTCGCAGAGCTCAATGTCTGGGTTGTCCACCGCCTTCTCGCGCACCCAGCCCGCCGTCAGCTGCCGGCACTTGCTGTCCACGCTCTCGCGCGAGCCCTCATCTGGCCCAGCGATCCGCGCCCGGCCAGACGGTCAGCGCGGGGGGAAGGGGGCTGTGCGGGAGGGGGTGGAGCGGCCTCTTTTTTGTCAGATCCTCAGGTCAGGAGGGGAAGGAGGCGGTGCACCTGCCACGCGCGGGTGCACGCACATGTTCTTGCGCGAGCTGAGGCCGGTGGCCAGGATGGGCGGCGGGTTCTCCGTGAGGTGCGTGTTGCGGTACTCCACCAGCCCCGCCAGCTCCGCCAGCACCTTCTCCATCTCTGGCACCGTTCGCGTGCAATAGATGAGCTTCCCCACCTCGGGGTGCGCCAGCTGGTATGACGTGATGAGCGACAGCAGGGTGATCGTCTTGCCTGTGCCTGTGGGCATCTGCTCCCCCGCCGAGCCCCACAGCGGCAACACGTGGGGGGTCGGTTAGATGCACCCCTGCCGCGCCAGCACCACAACGACCGCGTCGCGCGAAACTACCCGCAGCCCTATCGATGCGCCGCCCAGGCTGGGTCGGGCTGATTGTGGCTGTCAGAGGGGGTATTTAAAGGAAATATGATATGATGTGACATTGGATTTGGGGTGCGGCGCGGCAATTGGGCGCTGCGAAGTGCGGCGGAGCACAGGACGGTTGCGAGCTGGGAGGGGGGGAGACGGCGCGCGCTGGCACCTCGATACAGCTGTGGCCCTTGGCGTCCAGGCCGCGCTTGAGCTCCAGCATGTAGCGGTACTGCTCTGGGTAGATGTACTCATATGGGAAGTACAACCGTCAGCCCCTCCAGGTCGAACTTCATCGCGGAGGTCCGCCCCCTGCCCGCCGCGCCGCCGGTGCTGCACGCTGTGCCCTGTGCCCTGCGCCCTGGCCTGCCCCACCTGCCGCTGCTGCAGGTGCTGCTCGTAGGCCAGGCGTGCCACTGCCGGGCGGTCTCGCGGCAAAGCGCACTGCAGGTCGCCGTTGCCCCGGCCTATCGGCGGAGTGGGGCAGACTCGGCGGGCGCTGGCGCGGGTTTGACGAATTCCCTTCAGAGACGCCCGGGTGCGGCGGCTACTTTATCGGGAGCAGCAGCTGAAGGATAAAAAAAACTGCGTAGCACGGGCAATTCAAGTTGATGCCAGAGGATGTGGAACAAGCATTTGTGGAACAAGCCTCGAGGGTGATGTCGCCGCCGATAGCTCGACGCATCTGTCGCGTCGCGTGTGCCCCGGTTTGAGCACGACTGCGCTGATGATATTAACCCTGTGCTGCTCGATCGGCTTCGGCGGAAGGTTTTTTTTTTTTTTCGCCGGTTTTTTTCGCCGGCCTGTCGTCAATCGTTGCTGCCGGCCGCCTCATCGGCCCCGAGGCCCGGCGCTAAAGTGAGTTCTGCTGAAATATACTGAACGTTGGTGAAATGTACTGTTCTGCTGAAGTGAGTTCTGCTGAAATGTAATCGCCGGAGGCTTTTCCTTCCCCAGTACTTTCCGTGCATTCTCTGGACGCTATCCGGCCTATCCCTAATGGCATCTACGGGTAGCTACAGGTAGCTAGCCCAGGTGCCATGAACCAACCCATATCCCTCTAGTCAGTCGTATCTAAAGTAGTCAGCACTCTCCGAGTACTTTGCGTGCATTCTCCGGACGCTCTCCCTGTAACCAAAAAGTTCACTCTCCGAGTACAGTTGTTGTCCTGCCTGGGCAGGCAGCGCCTGAATGTCGTGGCGGCAGTGTGCCGCAGTGCTTAAGCAACCAGCAGACTGCCCGGATTCTGTCCGCACCGAGGAGAGGGCGAGAGGATCACACACCGGCACGACCACCGGCCCGGGGTCGTCCCCGTGCGTGTTAACCCGCCTGCGACTCGCGCTGACACGCTGCGGCTAGTAGCTGCACCCGGGCTGAGAGCGCCAGCCAAGGGCGGCAAACTCCCGCCCGCTTTAAATTGGCGGGACACCTCCCGGTCACCCCCGCCGGGTCAGCAGAGCACGCCCGTTTCGGTCGTGCGACACCTGGGGTGGGTTTGAGCCCGGCCCGGCGCCATGGATCCCTCCTCTGGCCAGGTGAGCTAGCGGTGTCGCTTTGGGGTGCCGGACTGTTTGTTGCGCGCGAAAGCCCCACGTCTCGGGGGTGGGGGGGGGGGGGGGGGGGGGGGGTCCATGCCAGCCCCCCCCCCCCCCCCCCCCCCCCGCGCGCCCGGCCCGGTGAGCAGTAAGCACGCCCGCCGCGGCTGCTCATGCCCCCTGCCTTGGTCTTCGGCACGCCTAGTATGCACCCACCTCGGACGCTGCAAACCTGGCGAGACTTCGGAGGAGCCGAGAGCAGAGTGGTGACCAAAGCGGGAAGCGTACCTCGGGCCCTCGCCGCGGTGTCTCAGAGGCTCTCGCTCCCCTTTGCTCCTTGCTTCACTCAGGGACATAACGCTGGCACTGAGGAGGGCCGGGCGCCGCGGCTGGGGGAGCTGGAGGAGCCTGGCCCTGGGGAGGGTGGGTTGCGGGACTCGCAGCGCAGTCGGACGCCTCCGACGCGGCTGGTGGCGCGCACCCCGTCGCCCACGTCGCTCCAGCTGCCGGCGTCGACGAACTCCCCCCGCAGGACGTTGCGGCCACCATTGAGAGCATGCAGTCCCGGTTGCAGCAGCGCCTGCGGGCGGGGCGGCCAGGCCCGCAGGCCGAGGCGGCGGCAGCGGGCCGTGCGCGCCACATCTGCGACATCCTGAGCGCCGCGCAGGCATGTGTGGCGGAGGTGCGAGAGACGTGGGAGCGGCTGCAGGCAACGGTGGAGGCGGTGGACGCGCTGGGCGGCATCCGGGGTGGTGCGGGCGCCGTGGGGGAGCTGTCGTCCGCGATGGCGCGCGTGCGGACGGCTCGCGTGGAAGAGTATGAGCGAAGCGGCCGCGGCGTATCGGCAGCGGTGGACCGCCTGCG
>VCJN01001748.1:0-16217 GCA_006384855.1 Tetraselmis striata | reverse complement strand
GCGTCTTTTACGCCGGATGGATGAGCTTCCGGCGTCTGACGCACCCCGAATCTGACCAACACGTTACTCTACGCACCGCTAATGCACTCCGCCAGCCCGCCTCTTTCCGCGCGCGTCCACATTGCATTGTATATATATACATCCGTACATGTACTGCTCCGAAACCAGCCCACATGTCTTTACGCCGGGTGGATGGGCATCCGGCGTCCGATGCACCCCAAGTATTTGCAGCACGCTAGTCTATGCACCGCCAATGCACTCCGCCAGCCCCGCCTCCATCCGCGTGGGAACGGTAGTAAGTGATGTTGTGTTGCGCACATCGTGACAACATTACACAATGGGAATTGCAGTTAGCGGTGGATATTGTGAAGGCATTTCGAAATCGACCGGAGATGAGGCGGTGCTGGCGGAGTGCATCGGCGGTGCATAGGAATAGCGTGTGCTGGGATTTTGGCTGCATCGGACGCCGTATTCCCATTCATCCGGCACGGAATGTCCGGTTTGCATAGATCTGTGTGTGACTATAGTGTGAATATTACGCGTCTTTTACGCCAGGGTGGATGGGCATCCGGCGTCCGATGCACCCCGAATCTCACCAACACGTTACTCTACGCACCGCCAATGCACTCCGCCAGCCCCGCCTCTTTCCGCGCGCGTCCCACATTGCTTTGTATATATACATACGTACATGTACTGCTCCGAAACCAGCCCACATGTCTTTTACGCCGGGTGGATGGGCATCCGGCGTCCGATGCACCCCAAGTATTTGCAGCACGCTAGTCTATGCACCGCCAATGCACTCCGCCAGCCCCGCCTGCATCCGCGTGGGAACCGGTAGTAAGTGATGTTGTGTGCGCACATTGTGACAACATTACACAGTGGGAATTGCAGTTAGCGGTGGATATTGTGAAGGCATTTCGAAATCGACGGAGAATGAGGCGGTGCTGGCGGAGTGCATCGGCGGTGCATAGGATAGCGTGTTGCTGGGATTTTGGCTGCATCGGACGCCGTATTCCCATTCATCCGGCACGGAATGTCCGGTTTGCATAGATCTGTGTGTGACTATAGTGTGAATATTACGCGTCTTTTACGCCAGGTGGATGGGCATCCGGCGTCCGATGCACCCCGAATCTCACCAACACGTTACTCTACGCACCGCCAATGCACTCCGCCAGCCCCGCCTCTTTCCGCGCGCGTCCCACATTGCATTGTATATATACATACGTACATGTACTGCTCCGAAACCAGCCCACATGTCTTTTACGCCGGGTGGATGGGCATCCGGCGTCCGATGCACCCCAAGTATTTGCAGCACGCTAGTCTATGCACCGCCAATGCACTCCGCCAGCCCCGCCTCCATCCGCGTGGGAACCGGTAGTAAGTGATGTTGTGTGCGCACATTGTGACAACATTACACAGTGGGAATTGCAGTTAGCGGTGGATATTGTGAAGGCATTTCGAAATCGACGGAGAATGAGGCGGTGCTGGCGGAGTGCATCGGCGGTGCATAGGATAGCGTGTTGCTGGGATTTTGGCTGCATCGGACGCCGTATTCCCATCCATCCGGCACGGAATGTCCGGTTTGCACATATTTGTGTGTGACTATAGTATGAATATTACGCGTCTTTTACGCCGGGTGGATGAGCATCCGGCGTCCGACGCACCCCGAATCTCACCAACACGCTACTCTACGCACCGCCAATGCACTCCGCCAGCCCCGCCTCTTTCCGCGCGCGTCCCACATTGCATTGTATATATATACATCCGTATATGTACTGCTCCGAAACCAGCCCACATGTCTTTTACGCCGGGTGGATGGGCATCCGGCGTCCGATGCACCCCAAGTATTTGCAGCACGCTAGTCTATGCACCGCCAATGCACTCCGCCAGCCCCGCCTCCATCCGCGTGGGAACCGGTAGTAAGTGATGTTGTGTGCGCACATTGTGACAACATTACACAGTGGGAATTGCAGTTAGCGGTGGATATTGTGAAGGCATTTCGAAATCGACGGAGAATGAGGCGGTGCTGGCGGAGTGCATCGGCGGTGCATAGGATAGCGTGTTGCTGGGATTTTGGCTGCATCGGACGCCGTATTCCCATTCCATCCGGCACGGAATGTCCGGTTTGCATAGATCTGTGTGTGACTATAGTGTGAATATTACGCGTCTTTTACGCCGGGTGGATGAGCATCCGGCGTCCGATGCACCCCGAATCTCACCAACACGTTACTCTACGCACCGCCAATGCACTCCGCCAGCCCCGCCTCTTTCCGCGCGCGTCCCACATTGCATTGTATATATACATACGTACATGTACTGCTCCGAAACCAGCCCACATGTCTTTTACGCCGGGTGGATGGGCATCCGGCGTCCGATGCACCCCAAGTATTTGCAGCACGCTAGTCTATGCACCGCCAATGCACTCCGCCAGCCCCGCCTCCATCCGCGTGGGAACCGGTAGTAAGTGATGTTGTGTGCGCACATTGTGACAACATTACACAGTGGGAATTGCAGTTAGCGGTGGATATTGTGAAGGCATTTCGAAATCGACGGAGAATGAGGCGGTGCTGGCGGAGTGCATCGGCGGTGCATAGGATAGCGTGTTGCTGGGATTTTGGCTGCATCGGACGCCGTATTCCCATCCATCCGGCACGGAATGTCCGGTTTGCACATATTTGTGTGTGACTATAGTGTGAATATTACGCGTCTTTTACGCCGGGTGGATGAGCATCCGGCGTCCGACGCACCCCGAATCTCACCAACACGTTACTCTACGCACCGCCAATGCACTCCGCCAGCCCCGCCTCTTTCCGCGCGCGTCCCACATTGCATTGTATATATACATACGTACATGTACTGCTCCGAAACCAGCCCACATGTCTTTTACGCCGGGTGGATGGGCATCCGGCGTCCGATGCACCCCAAGTATTTGCAGCACGCTAGTCTATGCACCGCCAATGCACTCCGCCAGCCCCGCCTCCATCCGCGTGGGAACCGGTAGTAAGTGATGTTGTGTGCGCACATTGTGACAACATTACACAGTGGGAATTGCAGTTAGCGGTGGATATTGTGAAGGCATTTCGAAATCGACGGAGAATGAGGCGGTGCTGGCGGAGTGCATCGGCGGTGCATAGGATAGCGTGTTGCTGGGATTTTGGCTGCATCGGACGCCGTATTCCCATTCATCCGGCACGGAATGTCCGGTTTGCATAGATCTGTGTGTGACTATAGTGTGAATATTACGCGTCTTTTACGCCGGGTGGATGAGCATCCGGCGTCCGATGCACCCCGAATCTCACCAACACGTTACTCTACGCACCGCCAATGCACTCCGCCAGCCCCGCCTCTTTCCGCGCGCGTCCCACATTGCATTGTATATATATACATCCGTACATGTACTGCTCCGAAACCAGCCCACATGTCTTTTACGCCGGGTGGATGGGCATCCGGCGTCCGATGCACCCCAAGTATTTGCAGCACGCTAGTCTATGCACCGCCAATGCACTCCGCCAGCCCCGCCTCCATCCGCGTGGGAACCGGTAGTAAGTGATGTTGTGTGCGCACATTGTGACAACATTACACAGTGGGAATTGCAGTTAGCGGTGGATATTGTGAAGGCATTTCGAAATCGACGGAGAATGAGGCGGTGCTGGCGGAGTGCATCGGCGGTGCATAGGATAGCGTGTTGCTGGGATTTTGGCTGCATCGGACGCCGTATTCCCATCCATCCGGCACGGAATGTCCGGTTTGCATAGATCTGTGTGTGACTATAGTGTGAATATTACGCGTCTTTTACGCCGGGTGGATGAGCATCCGGCGTCCGATGCACCCCGAATCTCACCAACACGTTACTCTACGCACCGCCAATGCACTCCGCCAGCCCCGCCTCTTTCCGCGCGCGTCCCACATTGCATTGTATATATATACATCCGTACATGTACTGCTCCGAAACCAGCCCACATGTCTTTTACGCCGGGTGGATGGGCATCCGGCGTCCGATGCACCCCAAGTATTTGCAGCACGCTAGTCTATGCACCGCCAATGCACTCCGCCAGCCCCGCCTCCATCCGCGTGGGAACCGGTAGTAAGTGATGTTGTGTGCGCACATTGTGACAACATTACACAGTGGGAATTGCAGTTAGCGGTGGATATTGTGAAGGCATTTCGAAATCGACGGAGAATGAGGCGGTGCTGGCGGAGTGCATCGGCGGTGCATAGGATAGCGTGTTGCTGGGATTTTGGCTGCATCGGACGCCGTATTCCCATCCATCCGGCACGGAATGTCCGGTTTGCACATATTTGTGTGTGACTATAGTGTGAATATTACGCGTCTTTTACGCCGGGTGGATGAGCATCCGGCGTCCGACGCACCCCGAATCTCACCAACACGCTACTCTACGCACCGCCAATGCACTCCGCCAGCCCCGCCTCTTTCCGCGCGCGTCCCACATTGCATTGTATATATATACATCCGTATATGTACTGCTCCGAAACCAGCCCACATGTCTTTTACGCCGGGTGGATGGGCATCCGGCGTCCGATGCACCCCAAGTATTTGCAGCACGCTAGTCTATGCACCGCCAATGCACTCCGCCAGCCCCGCCTCCATCCGCGTGGGAACCGGTAGTAAGTGATGTTGTGTGCGCACATTGTGACAACATTACACAGTGGGAATTGCAGTTAGCGGTGGATATTGTGAAGGCATTTCGAAATCGACGGAGAATGAGGCGGTGCTGGCGGAGTGCATCGGCGGTGCATAGGATAGCGTGTTGCTGGGATTTTGGCTGCATCGGACGCCGTATTCCCATTCATCCGGCACGGAATGTCCGGTTTGCATAGATCTGTGTGTGACTATAGTGTGAATATTACGCGTCTTTTACGCCGGGTGGATGAGCATCCGGCGTCCGATGCACCCCGAATCTCACCAACACGTTACTCTACGCACCGCCAATGCACTCCGCCAGCCCCGCCTCTTTCCGCGCGCGTCCCACATTGCATTGTATATATACATCCGTACATGTACTGCTCCGAAACCAGCCCACATGTCTTTTACGCCGGGTGGATGGGCATCCGGCGTCCGATGCACCCCAAGTATTTGCAGCACGCTAGTCTATGCACCGCCAATGCACTCCGCCAGCCCCGCCTCCATCCGCGTGGGAACCGGTAGTAAGTGATGTTGTGTGCGCACATTGTGACAACATTACACAGTGGGAATTGCAGTTAGCGGTGGATATTGTGAAGGCATTTCGAAATCGACGGAGAATGAGGCGGTGCTGGCGGAGTGCATCGGCGGTGCATAGGATAGCGTGTTGCTGGGATTTTGGCTGCATCGGACGCCGTATTCCCATCCATCCGGCACGGAATGTCCGGTTTGCACATATTTGTGTGTGACTATAGTATGAATATTACGCGTCTTTTACGCCGGGTGGATGAGCATCCGGCGTCCGACGCACCCCGAATCTCACCAACACGTTACTCTACGCACCGCCAATGCACTCCGCCAGCCCCGCCTCTTTCCGCGCGCGTCCCACATTGCATTGTATATATATACATCCGTATATGTACTGCTCCGAAACCAGCCCACATGTCTTTTACGCCGGGTGGATGGGCATCCGGCGTCCGATGCACCCCAAGTATTTGCAGCACGCTAGTCTATGCACCGCCAATGCACTCCGCCAGCCCCGCCTCCATCCGCGTGGGAACCGGTAGTAAGTGATGTTGTGTGCGCACATTGTGACAACATTACACAGTGGGAATTGCAGTTAGCGGTGGATATTGTGAAGGCATTTCGAAATCGACGGAGAATGAGGCGGTGCTGGCGGAGTGCATCGGCGGTGCATAGGATAGCGTGTTGCTGGGATTTTGGCTGCATCGGACGCCGTATTCCCATTCATCCGGCACGGAATGTCCGGTTTGCATAGATCTGTGTGTGACTATAGTGTGAATATTACGCGTCTTTTACGCCGGGTGGATGAGCATCCGGCGTCCGATGCACCCCGAATCTCACCAACACGTTACTCTACGCACCGCCAATGCACTCCGCCAGCCCCGCCTCTTTCCGCGCGCGTCCCACATTGCATTGTATATATATACATCCGTACATGTACTGCTCCGAAACCAGCCCACATGTCTTTTACGCCGGGTGGATGGGCATCCGGCGTCCGATGCACCCCAAGTATTTGCAGCACGCTAGTCTATGCACCGCCAATGCACTCCGCCAGCCCCGCCTCCATCCGCGTGGGAACCGGTAGTAAGTGATGTTGTGTGCGCACATTGTGACAACATTACACAGTGGGAATTGCAGTTAGCGGTGGATATTGTGAAGGCATTTCGAAATCGACGGAGAATGAGGCGGTGCTGGCGGAGTGCATCGGCGGTGCATAGGATAGCGTGTTGCTGGGATTTTGGCTGCATCGGACGCCGTATTCCCATCCATCCGGCACGGAATGTCCGGTTTGCACATATTTGTGTGTGACTATAGTGTGAATATTACGCGTCTTTTACGCCGGGTGGATGAGCATCCGGCGTCCGACGCACCCCGAATCTCACCAACACGTTACTCTACGCACCGCCAATGCACTCCGCCAGCCCCGCCTCTTTCCGCGCGCGTCCCACATTGCATTGTATATATATACATCCGTATATGTACTGCTCCGAAACCAGCCCACATGTCTTTTACGCCGGGTGGATGGGCATCCGGCGTCCGATGCACCCCAAGTATTTGCAGCACGCTAGTCTATGCACCGCCAATGCACTCCGCCAGCCCCGCCTCCATCCGCGTGGGAACCGGTAGTAAGTGATGTTGTGTGCGCACATTGTGACAACATTACACAGTGGGAATTGCAGTTAGCGGTGGATATTGTGAAGGCATTTCGAAATCGACGGAGAATGAGGCGGTGCTGGCGGAGTGCATCGGCGGTGCATAGGATAGCGTGTTGCTGGGATTTTGGCTGCATCGGACGCCGTATTCCCATTCATCCGGCACGGAATGTCCGGTTTGCATAGATCTGTGTGTGACTATAGTGTGAATATTACGCGTCTTTTACGCCGGGTGGATGAGCATCCGGCGTCCGATGCACCCCGAATCTCACCAACACGTTACTCTACGCACCGCCAATGCACTCCGCCAGCCCCGCCTCTTTCCGCGCGCGTCCCACATTGCATTGTATATATATACATCCGTACATGTACTGCTCCGAAACCAGCCCACATGTCTTTTACGCCGGGTGGATGGGCATCCGGCGTCCGATGCACCCCAAGTATTTGCAGCACGCTAGTCTATGCACCGCCAATGCACTCCGCCAGCCCCGCCTCCATCCGCGTGGGAACCGGTAGTAAGTGATGTTGTGTGCGCACATTGTGACAACATTACACAGTGGGAATTGCAGTTAGCGGTGGATATTGTGAAGGCATTTCGAAATCGACGGAGAATGAGGCGGTGCTGGCGGAGTGCATCGGCGGTGCATAGGATAGCGTGTTGCTGGGATTTTGGCTGCATCGGACGCCGTATTCCCATTCATCCGGCACGGAATGTCCGGTTTGCATAGATCTGTGTGTGACTATAGTGTGAATATTACGCGTCTTTTACGCCGGGTGGATGAGCATCCGGCGTCCGATGCACCCCGAATCTCACCAACACGTTACTCTACGCACCGCCAATGCACTCCGCCAGCCCCGCCTCTTTCCGCGCGCGTCCCACATTGCATTGTATATATACATCCGTATATGTACTGCTCCGAAACCAGCCCACATGTCTTTTACGCCGGGTGGATGGGCATCCGGCGTCCGATGCACCCCAAGTATTTGCAGCACGCTAGTCTATGCACCGCCAATGCACTCCGCCAGCCCCGCCTCCATCCGCGTGGGAACCGGTAGTAAGTGATGTTGTGTGCGCACATTGTGACAACATTACACAGTGGGAATTGCAGTTAGCGGTGGATATTGTGAAGGCATTTCGAAATCGACGGAGAATGAGGCGGTGCTGGCGGAGTGCATCGGCGGTGCATAGGATAGCGTGTTGCTGGGATTTTGGCTGCATCGGACGCCGTATTCCCATCCATCCGGCACGGAATGTCCGGTTTGCACATATTTGTGTGTGACTATAGTATGAATATTACGCGTCTTTTACGCCGGGTGGATGAGCATCCGGCGTCCGACGCACCCCGAATCTCACCAACACGTTACTCTACGCACCGCCAATGCACTCCGCCAGCCCCGCCTCTTTCCGCGCGCGTCCCACATTGCATTGTATATATATACATCCGTATATGTACTGCTCCGAAACCAGCCCACATGTCTTTTACGCCGGGTGGATGGGCATCCGGCGTCCGATGCACCCCAAGTATTTGCAGCACGCTAGTCTATGCACCGCCAATGCACTCCGCCAGCCCCGCCTCCATCCGCGTGGGAACCGGTAGTAAGTGATGTTGTGTGCGCACATTGTGACAACATTACACAGTGGGAATTGCAGTTAGCGGTGGATATTGTGAAGGCATTTCGAAATCGACGGAGAATGAGGCGGTGCTGGCGGAGTGCATCGGCGGTGCATAGGATAGCGTGTTGCTGGGATTTTGGCTGCATCGGACGCCGTATTCCCATTCATCCGGCACGGAATGTCCGGTTTGCATAGATCTGTGTGTGACTATAGTGTGAATATTACGCGTCTTTTACGCCGGGTGGATGAGCATCCGGCGTCCGATGCACCCCGAATCTCACCAACACGTTACTCTACGCACCGCCAATGCACTCCGCCAGCCCCGCCTCTTTCCGCGCGCGTCCCACATTGCATTGTATATATACATACGTACATGTACTGCTCCGAAACCAGCCCACATGTCTTTTACGCCGGGTGGATGGGCATCCGGCGTCCGATGCACCCCAAGTATTTGCAGCACGCTAGTCTATGCACCGCCAATGCACTCCGCCAGCCCCGCCTCCATCCGCGTGGGAACCGGTAGTAAGTGATGTTGTGTGCGCACATTGTGACAACATTACACAGTGGGAATTGCAGTTAGCGGTGGATATTGTGAAGGCATTTCGAAATCGACGGAGAATGAGGCGGTGCTGGCGGAGTGCATCGGCGGTGCATAGGATAGCGTGTTGCTGGGATTTTGGCTGCATCGGACGCCGTATTCCCATCCATCCGGCACGGAATGTCCGGTTTGCACATATTTGTGTGTGACTATAGTGTGAATATTACGCGTCTTTTACGCCGGGTGGATGAGCATCCGGCGTCCGACGCACCCCGAATCTCACCAACACGTTACTCTACGCACCGCCAATGCACTCCGCCAGCCCCGCCTCTTTCCGCGCGCGTCCCACATTGCATTGTATATATATACATCCGTACATGTACTGCTCCGAAACCAGCCCACATGTCTTTTACGCCGGGTGGATGGGCATCCGGCGTCCGATGCACCCCAAGTATTTGCAGCACGCTAGTCTATGCACCGCCAATGCACTCCGCCAGCCCCGCCTCCATCCGCGTGGGAACCGGTAGTAAGTGATGTTGTGTGCGCACATTGTGACAACATTACACAGTGGGAATTGCAGTTAGCGGTGGATATTGTGAAGGCATTTCGAAATCGACGGAGAATGAGGCGGTGCTGGCGGAGTGCATCGGCGGTGCATAGGATAGCGTGTTGCTGGGATTTTGGCTGCATCGGACGCCGTATTCCCATTCATCCGGCACGGAATGTCCGGTTTGCATAGATCTGTGTGTGACTATAGTGTGAATATTACGCGTCTTTTACGCCGGGTGGATGGGCATCCGGCGTCCGATGCACCCCGAATCTCACCAACACGTTACTCTACGCACCGCCAATGCACTCCGCCAGCCCCGCCTCTTTCCGCGCGCGTCCCACATTGCTTTGTATATATACATACGTACATGTACTGCTCCGAAACCAGCCCACATGTCTTTTACGCCGGGTGGATGGGCATCCGGCGTCCGATGCACCCCAAGTATTTGCAGCACGCTAGTCTATGCACCGCCAATGCACTCCGCCAGCCCCGCCTCCATCCGCGTGGGAACCGGTAGTAAGTGATGTTGTGTGCGCACATTGTGACAACATTACACAGTGGGAATTGCAGTTAGCGGTGGATATTGTGAAGGCATTTCGAAATCGACGGAGAATGAGGCGGTGCTGGCGGAGTGCATCGGCGGTGCATAGGATAGCGTGTTGCTGGGATTTTGGCTGCATCGGACGCCGTATTCCCATCCATCCGGCACGGAATGTCCGGTTTGCACATATTTGTGTGTGACTATAGTATGAATATTACGCGTCTTTTACGCCGGGTGGATGAGCATCCGGCGTCCGACGCACCCCGAATCTCACCAACACGTTACTCTACGCACCGCCAATGCACTCCGCCAGCCCCGCCTCTTTCCGCGCGCGTCCCACATTGCATTGTATATATACATCCGTATATGTACTGCTCCGAAACCAGCCCACATGTCTTTTACGCCGGGTGGATGGGCATCCGGCGTCCGATGCACCCCAAGTATTTGCAGCACGCTAGTCTATGCACCGCCAATGCACTCCGCCAGCCCCGCCTCCATCCGCGTGGGAACCGGTAGTAAGTGATGTTGTGTGCGCACATTGTGACAACATTACACAGTGGGAATTGCAGTTAGCGGTGGATATTGTGAAGGCATTTCGAAATCGACGGAGAATGAGGCGGTGCTGGCGGAGTGCATCGGCGGTGCATAGGATAGCGTGTTGCTGGGATTTTGGCTGCATCGGACGCCGTATTCCCATTCATCCGGCACGGAATGTCCGGTTTGCATAGATCTGTGTGTGACTATAGTGTGAATATTACGCGTCTTTTACGCCGGGTGGATGAGCATCCGGCGTCCGATGCACCCCGAATCTCACCAACACGTTACTCTACGCACCGCCAATGCACTCCGCCAGCCCCGCCTCTTTCCGCGCGCGTCCCACATTGCATTGTATATATACATACGTACATGTACTGCTCCGAAACCAGCCCACATGTCTTTTACGCCGGGTGGATGGGCATCCGGCGTCCGATGCACCCCAAGTATTTGCAGCACGCTAGTCTATGCACCGCCAATGCACTCCGCCAGCCCCGCCTCCATCCGCGTGGGAACCGGTAGTAAGTGATGTTGTGTGCGCACATTGTGACAACATTACACAGTGGGAATTGCAGTTAGCGGTGGATATTGTGAAGGCATTTCGAAATCGACGGAGAATGAGGCGGTGCTGGCGGAGTGCATCGGCGGTGCATAGGATAGCGTGTTGCTGGGATTTTGGCTGCATCGGACGCCGTATTCCCATCCATCCGGCACGGAATGTCCGGTTTGCACATATTTGTGTGTGACTATAGTGTGAATATTACGCGTCTTTTACGCCGGGTGGATGAGCATCCGGCGTCCGATGCACCCCGAATCTCACCAACACGTTACTCTACGCACCGCCAATGCACTCCGCCAGCCCCGCCTCTTTCCGCGCGCGTCCCACATTGCATTGTATATATATACATCCGTACATGTACTGCTCCGAAACCAGCCCACATGTCTTTTACGCCGGGTGGATGGGCATCCGGCGTCCGATGCACCCCAAGTATTTGCAGCACGCTAGTCTATGCACCGCCAATGCACTCCGCCAGCCCCGCCTCCATCCGCGTGGGAACCGGTAGTAAGTGATGTTGTGTGCGCACATTGTGACAACATTACACAGTGGGAATTGCAGTTAGCGGTGGATATTGTGAAGGCATTTCGAAATCGACGGAGAATGAGGCGGTGCTGGCGGAGTGCATCGGCGGTGCATAGGATAGCGTGTTGCTGGGATTTTGGCTGCATCGGACGCCGTATTCCCATTCATCCGGCACGGAATGTCCGGTTTGCATAGATCTGTGTGTGACTATAGTGTGAATATTACGCGTCTTTTACGCCGGGTGGATGGGCATCCGGCGTCCGATGCACCCCGAATCTCACCAACACGTTACTCTACGCACCGCCAATGCACTCCGCCAGCCCCGCCTCTTTCCGCGCGCGTCCCACATTGCATTGTATATATACATACGTACATGTACTGCTCCGAAACCAGCCCACATGTCTTTTACGCCGGGTGGATGGGCATCCGGCGTCCGATGCACCCCAAGTATTTGCAGCACGCTAGTCTATGCACCGCCAATGCACTCCGCCAGCCCCGCCTCCATCCGCGTGGGAACCGGTAGTAAGTGATGTTGTGTGCGCACATTGTGACAACATTACACAGTGGGAATTGCAGTTAGCGGTGGATATTGTGAAGGCATTTCGAAATCGACGGAGAATGAGGCGGTGCTGGCGGAGTGCATCGGCGGTGCATAGGATAGCGTGTTGCTGGGATTTTGGCTGCATCGGACGCCGTATTCCCATTCATCCGGCACGGAATGTCCGGTTTGCATAGATCTGTGTGTGACTATAGTGTGAATATTACGCGTCTTTTACGCCGGGTGGATGAGCATCCGGCGTCCGATGCACCCCGAATCTCACCAACACGTTACTCTACGCACCGCCAATGCACTCCGCCAGCCCCGCCTCTTTCCGCGCGCGTCCCACATTGCATTGTATATATATACATCCGTATATGTACTGCTCCGAAACCAGCCCACATGTCTTTTACGCCGGGTGGATGGGCATCCGGCGTCCGATGCACCCCAAGTATTTGCAGCACGCTAGTCTATGCACCGCCAATGCACTCCGCCAGCCCCGCCTCCATCCGCGTGGGAACCGGTAGTAAGTGATGTTGTGTGCGCACATTGTGACAACATTACACAGTGGGAATTGCAGTTAGCGGTGGATATTGTGAAGGCATTTCGAAATCGACGGAGAATGAGGCGGTGCTGGCGGAGTGCATCGGCGGTGCATAGGATAGCGTGTTGCTGGGATTTTGGCTGCATCGGACGCCGTATTCCCATTCCATCCGGCACGGAATGTCCGGTTTGCATAGATTTGTGTGTGACTATAGTGTGAATATTACGCGTCTTTTACGCCGGGTGGATGAGCATCCGGCGTCCGATGCACCCCGAATCTCACCAACACGTTACTCTACGCACCGCCAATGCACTCCGCCAGCCCCGCCTCTTTCCGCGCGCGTCCCACATTGCATTGTATATATACATCCGTACATGTACTGCTCCGAAACCAGCCCACATGTCTTTTACGCCGGGTGGATGGGCATCCGGCGTCCGATGCACCCCAAGTATTTGCAGCACGCTAGTCTATGCACCGCCAATGCACTCCGCCAGCCCCGCCTCCATCCGCGTGGGAACCGGTAGTAAGTGATGTTGTGTGCGCACATTGTGACAACATTACACAGTGGGAATTGCAGTTAGCGGTGGATATTGTGAAGGCATTTCGAAATCGACGGAGAATGAGGCGGTGCTGGCGGAGTGCATCGGCGGTGCATAGGATAGCGTGTTGCTGGGATTTTGGCTGCATCGGACGCCGTATTCCCATTCATCCGGCACGGAATGTCCGGTTTGCATAGATCTGTGTGTGACTATAGTGTGAATATTACGCGTCTTTTACGCCGGGTGGATGGGCATCCGGCGTCCGATGCACCCCGAATCTCACCAACACGTTACTCTACGCACCGCCAATGCACTCCGCCAGCCCCGCCTCTTTCCGCGCGCGTCCCACATTGCTTTGTATATATACATACGTACATGTACTGCTCCGAAACCAGCCCACATGTCTTTTACGCCGGGTGGATGGGCATCCGGCGTCCGATGCACCCCAAGTATTTGCAGCACGCTAGTCTATGCACCGCCAATGCACTCCGCCAGCCCCGCCTCCATCCGCGTGGGAACCGGTAGTAAGTGATGTTGTGTGCGCACATTGTGACAACATTACACAGTGGGAATTGCAGTTAGCGGTGGATATTGTGAAGGCATTTCGAAATCGACGGAGAATGAGGCGGTGCTGGCGGAGTGCATCGGCGGTGCATAGGATAGCGTGTTGCTGGGATTTTGGCTGCATCGGACGCCGTATTCCCATCCATCCGGCACGGAATGTCCGGTTTGCACATATTTGTGTGTGACTATAGTGTGAATATTACGCGTCTTTTACGCCGGGTGGATGAGCATCCGGCGTCCGACGCACCCCGAATCTCACCAACACGTTACTCTACGCACCGCCAATGCACTCCGCCAGCCCCGCCTCTTTCCGCGCGCGTCCCACATTGCATTGTATATATATACATCCGTATATGTACTGCTCCGAAACCAGCCCACATGTCTTTTACGCCGGGTGGATGGGCATCCGGCGTCCGATGCACCCCAAGTATTTGCAGCACGCTAGTCTATGCACCGCCAATGCACTCCGCCAGCCCCGCCTCCATCCGCGTGGGAACCGGTAGTAAGTGATGTTGTGTGCGCACATTGTGACAACATTACACAGTGGGAATTGCAGTTAGCGGTGGATATTGTGAAGGCATTTCGAAATCGACGGAGAATGAGGCGGTGCTGGCGGAGTGCATCGGCGGTGCATAGGATAGCGTGTTGCTGGGATTTTGGCTGCATCGGACGCCGTATTCCCATTCATCCGGCACGGAATGTCCGGTTTGCATAGATCTGTGTGTGACTATAGTGTGAATATTACGCGTCTTTTACGCCAGGTGGATGGGCATCCGGCGTCCGATGCACCCCGAATCTCACCAACACGTTACTCTACGCACCGCCAATGCACTCCGCCAGCCCCGCCTCTTTCCGCGCGCGTCCCACATTGCATTTGTATATATACATACGTACATGTACTGCTCCGAAACCAGCCCACATGTCTTTTACGCCGGGTGGATGGGCATCCGGCGTCCGATGCACCCCAAGTATTTGCAGCACGCTAGTCTATGCACCGCCAATGCACTCCGCCAGCCCCGCCTCCATCCGCGTGGGAACCGGTAGTAAGTGATGTTGTGTGCGCACATTGTGACAACATTACACAGTGGGAATTGCAGTTAGCGGTGGATATTGTGAAGGCATTTCGAAATCGACGGAGAATGAGGCGGTGCTGGCGGAGTGCATCGGCGGTGCATAGGATAGCGTGTTGCTGGGATTTTGGCTGCATCGGACGCCGTATTCCCATTCATCCGGCACGGAATGTCCGGTTTGCATAGATCTGTGTGTGACTATAGTGTGAATATTACGCGTCTTTTACGCCGGGTGGATGAGCATCCGGCGTCCGATGCACCCCGAATCTCACCAACACGTTACTCTACGCACCGCCAATGCACTCCGCCAGCCCCGCCTCTTTCCGCGCGCGTCCCACATTGCATTGTATATATATACATCCGTACATGTACTGCTCCGAAACCAGCCCACATGTCTTTTACGCCGGGTGGATGGGCATCCGGCGTCCGATGCACCCCAAGTATTTGCAGCACGCTTGTCTATGCACCGCCAATGCACTCCGCCAGCCCCGCCTCCATCCGCGTGGGAACCGGTAGTACGTGATGTTGTGTGCGCACATTGTGACAACATTACACAGTGGGAATTGCAGTTAGCGGTGGATATTGTGAAGGCATTTCGAAATCGACGGAGAATGAGGCGGTGCTGGCGGAGTGCATCGGCGGTGCATAGGATAGCGTGTTGCTGGGATTTTGGCTGCATCGGACGCCGTATTCCCATCCATCCGGCACGGAATGTCCGGTTTGCATATATCTTGTGTGTGATATAGTGTGAATATTACGCGTCTTTTTACGCCGGGGTGGTTATGAGCTTCCGGCGTCTGACGCACCCCGAATCTGACCAACACGTTACTCTACGCACCGCCAATGCACTCCGCCAGCCCGCCTCTTTCCGCGCGCGTCCACATTGCATTCTATATATATACATCCGTACATGTACTGCTCCGAAACCAGCCCACATGTCTTTTACGCCGGGTGGATGGGCATCCGGCGTCCGATGCACCCCAAGTATTTGCAGCACGCTAGTCTATGCGCCGCCAATGCACTCCGCCAGCCCCGCCTCCATCCGCGTGGGAACCGGTAGTAAGTGATGTTGTGTGCGCACATCGTGACAACATTACACAGTGGGAATTGCAGTTAGCGGTGGATAATGTGAAGGCATTTCGAAATCGACGGAGAATGAGGCGGTGCTGGCGGAGTGCATCGGCAGTGCATAGGATAGCGTGTTGCTGGGATTTTGGCTGCATCGGACGCCGTATTCCCATCCATCCGGCACGGAATGTCCGGTTTGTGACATATTCACACTAT
>VCJN01001747.1:0-143432 GCA_006384855.1 Tetraselmis striata | reverse complement strand
TTCAGTTGCAGTTAGCGGTCATGCGGCGCGGAAATCATCCATGCGGCGCAAGCAACGCACATCAAAGGCGGTTTCGTTGAACCATGTCCCGCCGACGTTTTTGGCGTCCACAGTGGGGATGGCCGTCAGCTCCGTGATGTAGGGCAGGAAGTAGCGGTGTCCTTGGAGCGGTTGCTCACTTCGAAGAGCACCTCATTGGAGTCGGGGTCATCGTTGGCTCGTATCTGCCGTCTCGGGGGGGGGGGGGGGGGGGAGATGATGCTCAGCGCCACAGCCTGATGTAGTAGTAGAGGCTGTCAACCTAATAAAAATATACCTATGCGCTCACACAATGGCATATGCCCTTCTCTCCCCCTCCCCCCCCCAACACACACACACACACATATACACGCAGAAGATACAGTAGTACACCTGTATATAATAACACATATTTGTAGTTATACATTCATATTTACATGTGGAGGTGCCGCCGCACAGATATCAACCCTCATGATAAGCCTCAATCCGGGCTTGCATACAACCTATACGAACATCCGCGCTTATCCCACCATAGGTTCGTTGACATTTGACCTCTTTTAGTCGTCATGTTGGTATTCACGCACCGGCACTCGTACGCATAGATACACCACTGCACATCTTAGGCATGCACACACACACACACACACACACACACACACACACACTGCACACGCATAGTCACATGTGCTTGAATCTGCTCCTAACTCATCCCCCAGGCACCTCTGCGGGCGCGCATAGCACAGGCTACGCGCGGATTGCCGCCGCACCGTGTAGGTTCCAAAGTTCTGCCGAGAGCAGCAGCGTCCGGATCTTGCCGCCCTCGATCACCGCCCTTTTTCCCCTGGAGGTACGTCCCACCCCGGCCGTCGTCTTTTTCACGTTGATCTGCGCCGCGCCACAGCCGTTGCCGAGTGTCAGAACGGCATTGACAGGAGGCAGTGGAGGCCGTGGCAGCGGACGCAAGCGGGGGGGCGGGGGGGGGGGGGGGAAGTCGGGAGTTGTGTGTGGCACATGTGGGCGCGCACCCGGTATTATTAAGTCTTCTGTGAGCTCAAAGCGCGGGTACCGGCACGTCTCAGCGTTCTCCAGAAGGATGGCCTATCATGGGCGTGCAGTCAAGGTATTAATGTCAGAGGATAAAGCTGGGGTGGGGTGGTACAAAGGTGGAGGGAGGCAAGGGCAGACAGAAACAAACGCAATGTCGTGTAGTGAACATGTCGTGAACAAACGCAAATGCACCGAGGGGGGGGGGGGGGGGGGTTCACCCCTGCGACCAGGCAGCTAAACAGGATGGCCGACCCGATGAGGAGCACATAGCGGATGACCGCCCGCACACGCTCCTTCTGCCGCAAAATCATGCCTACAGGAGTGGGATCCGCATGGCAGAGAAGTGCCGCCGGGCGGGGGTCGGGGGGGGGGGGGGGGGGGGGGGGGCTCAGCGGTTGCGGGAGGCGAACATGCAAGCAGCGCTACCTCTCGCCATGGAGCTTTGGGCATGATGGCCTGCCTGGGCTAGCCGGGCTACTGGAGGGACAGCAAGGGAAGGGGCAGCAGCAGTGCTGTCTAACCATGTTATGCCATGGGAACCCCTGCGGCCGATACGTTTTGTTGACGTAGCAGCGGCAAGACCATCACTCCATGGAGCCCACATGTGCGCTGCAGCATGCTGAGGCCCACGGCGCCGATGGAGTTCTTGCTACTCTCTCGCGTCGTTTTTATCGACGTAGCCATGCCCATGGCCCATGCGCATGCCCCCTACCTGTCGTTCCTCTCTATGCCCCCCCTCCCCCCCCCCCCCCCCTCCCCAAAAAAAAGAACTCACAACCAGCATTCCGACCGGCGCAGCAGGCGGCCCGGGCGTACCATAACTCGCCTCCAGCTTCCGGCGGTACGCAAACGCCTTCTGGAAGGCGCCTGGCGACACTGGCTTCAGATCATCTGAAAATGCAGTCTGAAGGCAGCAGGCGCTCGTGAGGGTCGGCGCGCTATCAAGAAAGCGCACGCACGCACTGGCGCGTGGCTCAGCGGCCGCCCCTGCTGCGCGGGCGCCCCGCCGCAAACCCGGGCGACACTGCGCGGGTCGGGTGCCTGACAGGCCTGAGGGGGCAGGCATCACCCCCCGCCCTTCCCCAGGGAAGCGCACCTTGGGCCCCCGGGCGCCTTCCGCCCCGTGCGCGTCTTCACTGTCCCCGCACTGAAAGCGGCTGCCGGCCGGCATTGGCGTTCTCCCCCCCCCCCCCCCCCCCCCCCCGGCGCCGTCGCCTGCCCTCCCCGGTCGCCCCGGACGCCAGAAGAATACGACACGCCTGCCCCGCCTGCCTGGGCCTTTCGGGCTTTCGAAGCGCGATGCAATTCAACGGTGAGAAACAAACCTGCGTGTGGCACTCGAGTGAGGTGTAACGAGCAGCGCCATGCATGTGGGCGTAGCGTGTATCGACAAGTTGGGGGTGTAACAGGCAGAGTGCTGGTGTGAATTACAAAAAGGTAACAACTCCGCCTGTCGCTAAAAGCAGTACTAAAACCCTAAACAAAAAGTCTTCCAGAATGCTTCAGCAATTTGCTTGATGACTATATAAATGGAGCGTCGCCTACCCAGGGCTTTCCGTAACTTGATTGCTGCCAAAACGGCCGTCGTAGAGACGCAAGGGGTTTTCTGCCAGTCCTGTCCCGGGGGCGGATAAAAGTACTAAAAGATCAGCACAACAAGCCGCCTAAAAGCGGCCCGCACCCCGCAGAAGGTGGGATGTATGAGTGATGCGCGCACGGCCCTGAGTAGGTCCAGGCCATATGTGCACGTGTGTGCGAGGGTGATCCCCAGACGTGCTGTGCAGCTTCGGCAACATGGTGGCGGACGAATCTGCGCCGTATGATTAGGCAGCGAGCACGCTCTCGAGCGTCTGCCGCCACCAAGCTCAAGACTTCGTCGAGGAAATCTTTTGCGAGTAAGGCCTCATGGTGAGCCCAGGTGATGCACCAAGTGCCCGCCCGCTATGAGAGGGCACCCCGATCCGCGGCCAAGCATGCGACACCGCGCAGCCACAGTGCGGCGCACCCCCTTGCTGCTCACCTCACCCACGGTGCCAAGAACCATGGCCGTGTACTCCGACATATTTGGGATGTCTGGAAGAGAGAGCTTCTGTCCCGGCTCCGTGTTGTGCCACGCCGCATCGCGCACTTCCAACCCCCGTTCTATGTCGCCCAACAGGGAGCGCTCAAACCGATCCTCAGCCGTGGCCCGGGGCACCGCAGTGTACTTGACCCCCGTACTTATAGTCTTGAACTCCAGCAATGTGGACTTCAAGCTCCGGGGATCATAGCTCTATCACGACGGGAGCTCTGCGTCCGGCCACCATGCCCTTGAGTTCATCCATGGGTACGGTGTTGCCGAGAGGCACTGCCGACTGGAACAAGTCGCCCAACTGCCGGCGTACAACGATACCCAAGTTGTGAACACAGTGATCGCGGAAGGCGTATGCGATAGCTTCGTCGGTGATACACACGCCAGTGAGCGTCTCTAGGTGCCGGGAGGTTCATGAGCGCGTCGCCATAGAGGTCGACACTGACGGGGGCGTGTTTTGTCGAGGGAAGAATGATTGGGCTCCCAATAACCACTGGGGCCAGGCAGAAAACAGTACCCGGCAGCGACCTCCCGCAGCTCATGCATAGTCATGATCGTCCGCGCGGTGGGGATGACCACCGTCCACATGCCCGATGCCGCATCGAGCTGGTTGAACAAGATCCGTTCCCTACATCCGTTCCCTCCGGAGAGCGCACATACACCTCCTTATGAAGCCGGGCGTTGTTGGACAAGTCTAGAAATGCCGTCAGCTCCTTTTGCGAGCCCGGCGCAGCCTCCGCTTCCCGCTCCATCACGCGGGCATCTGCGTCAATCAAGTGGCCATCACTCCACTAGTAGCCGCATGGAGGCGGCCCCACGCCTCGCACGCCGCGGCGTATCTGATGGCTGTCCCACGAGCATCGTTGAGGAAGTGGTCATATCGGCGGGCGGACAAAGTATCGTTGAAGCTGCCTAAGCCAAGTACGGACTCAAGCTGTGGGTTAAAGAAACCATGGGTGGGGGTGTTGGTGTCGGAGTTCCTAGTGAGGATCCTTAGGGGGATGTCATTCATGCAGCCGAAGAACAACTCGGTCTTAGCCAGTGGACACGCGCGGCATACTAGCCGGTGTAATCAATTTCAACCAGCCGATAAAGGCGGCATCACGAACGCGGCAGCCATGCGGCATATGCCGGCGCCTTCGACCGAGTGGGGAGGTGAATGAGCCAGCTGCGCGTCATGGCCATTGCATCCTCGCCCAAAGTAGTCGCCTCAAAAAAAAAAAAGTAACCCCAATTGGTATTATTCTTCTGCTAATAATTCTCACTCGAGCCTCATGCAAAAACCAATCAGTTCCATCAATATTCACGCAGTCGAACAGCTTCGGGTGAGCCGGGTTCATCGTTATTCCGCTTTCAATTTGCAGCATACGTACCGCGAGGCCGCGAACTGACAGCAAGATTAAACGTCGAAGTTCCATTGGGCACAAAAACATAAAAGTATTACTATGATTTGGTTCAACCGTCATCATAATGTCACGGTCAACACAAGCTCGAGATCCGAAGGTCCCGATCACATGTGGTGTGACACCGCCGCCAACGGTAGTTTAGAATATGTGTCCCGTGGCTATCATCATCATACGCAATATAATAAAGTATACTCCGGCGAGAAGCACGCCTCTACCGGAAGGGTAACTTTAAAGTGCTGAACGAAAGCCACCTCAAGCGCTTTCATCGTGTCGACCGTCGGAGAGGGTATCGTCGATGTATCGACATAAGGCTACCTGTAGTTGTCGTATTCGCGCGCAGCCGCAAATAATCGTACGGGTACCGGTACGAATCTGCGGATGCGTCGAGCGTATTAGTCTTTAACACCGTATTATTATACAATATTCGCACGTACTTCCAATTTCTACGGATCTAGATCTGCGCACGGCCTCGCGAGGCGCAACTATCATCAAATCTGCGAGTGCCCTCGCGAGATGCCGAGGCAGACGACGTTCTATACTTTGCGAATTATGTATTTCTAAACGGGGCGTCACGGCAAGGCGACCCGCTCGCCCGCAGTGCCCATCGCCGCCGGCCATAGCGCAGATGCGTCGTTCGACCTTTTGAAATAGCAGCGAGCAGCCCGACCCGCAGCCACCCCCCCCCCTGCCCGTGGCAGTCCCCGCCGCATTCGAGGGCGGCTGATCCGTGGCGCAATCGGCGCGAACTTGCGCGAAGGGAATCGCGGCCGAGAGGATGGCCCCCACCGAGGACAACCGTCAAGGTACCATAGCGTCCTCTCATGCTTCCGACGTCGGGCTGCCATGCCAGGCTCGTCGCCGTAGCGCGGCGCCGCCCTCCGGCGCGAGCCATAGCGGCAGTTGATTTGGCCGCGCCCAAGCTCAACGTTGAACGCATGGCGCTGGCGGGCCCTTATGCGCCTCTTCATCAGCAACGCAACGGCCGCCAATCCCGCCGTCGTCGGCGATAGCGGCCGCTCCGCCATCACTCGCGAGCTTAGAGTAGACGGCCATAGTGGAGCGGACAGGCCTTAGCCCCTGGGGAGGCGTGTGGGACGTGCGAGGATGAGGTTGGCGGGCAGATGCTTGCCGGCTTCGGGCGTCTGTGAAAGTGTGAAGTGTGAAGTGGCGCCAATGCGACGCCGCCCACTAGAAGTTACTGACGATACCAGTACGAGTAACGGCTGTGCGGATGCGGCCGAATATGATAACATAAAGCGTCCCGGGTCGCACGCAGCCGCATGCCGCCTGAATGTGCGGAATCCATACGGGCAGCCCGTACGAGTACATGTCTGAAAATCTGCGGTTGTGCGTTAATATGAAAACTACCCTAAACGCAGTGCATTCTTGGGCGGTGTCAACGGTGTTATTTGGATACTCATGGCGATAAGAGCGGCATGACCGTCAACATAACATTTAAGCATGTCGCCGTCGGGCCGAACTCCGTCGCCTTCCTCCACGACGGTGGCGCTCGCCGCCATGAGCGGCCCACCATGAGCGCAAGATTTTGAGTGGCCCGGGGGCACTACCGCCACCTCCACATGGTAGGTGCTGGTAATTTCAACATTGAAATTGAAATTGATTTACAACATGCTGACTTGCTGCTCTCCACTGCCCAAGCCGAGCTGCTTTTAGGACATGCTTTATCCAACCGCGGTGGGAACCCTAGGGAGTACGGACTTCCGGCCTCCCTCTTTGTCGCCCGCGCCCCTCCTCCTTCCATGTACCCCGAAGGCCAGTGCCCGGCTGGGTGCGGCGGGGGGCTGAGCGGGGTGGCCGGTTGTGGCGGGTTCTTGGATCATGCGACGATACTTGGGAGCCCTACGGGGGGGCTTTTCAAATAATACTCGCAGTCCCGGTAGCGCATGCTGGCGCCGCAGGGCAGCATCCATGTACGGGGGGGGGGGGGGGGGGGTGCTAAAATTCATTTGCGTACGACCTCGGAAGGGGAAAGCCTACTCGCGAGGGTTGTTCGAAAGAAAATCGTGTTCTCGTACCTTCGTAGATCCGCGACCGACCTGCAGAAGATCTGGCGTACCACCCACCATTGAGTGTTCCACCTGTGAATCCCTCGAATCCCGGCCTAGTACAACGGTGTGTTCGGCGGATCCCTGCGGCCGATCCGTTCGGAACACCCAGGAAACCCTCAGCCGCCCCGTGAGAACGGGGGACGAGGGCGGCGCGGGTGCGAGGAGACGGGAGCCCGGCATTTTAAGGGGGGGCGGGCGTTCGGAAGTGGAGAGCGAGGCCGGGCATGGCAGCGACTCAGAGGCCAAGACACATGAGCCGGAGTGCCAGAGGGGGCCGTAGCCATGCAACGGGAGGAGTCATTTGTCGGCCAGCTCGCTATGACTTTGGACGAGCGGCTATGGTGACGAGGCGCGCTGCGGAGACAAGCGGCTCGCGGGCGAGCAGAACCGGGATGCCGACCACAGAACGACGACACGCGGAATGGGGAACATGGGGGGGGGGGGGGGGGGGGCGCCTTTTCTCCTCCAGCCTCCCTTGAAGATCCTAGTGCAAGAGCTTAGGCGGGTGAGATAGAGGCAGCATCGGCAGACGACCGCGGTCGAGGCCGCCGCCTTTTCCTCTCCAGCCTCCCTTGAAGATCCTACTGCAAGAGCTTAAACGGGTGAGATGGAGGCATCATCGGCAGACGACCGCGGTCGAGGCCGGCGGACCGCCACATCATCCGGCTCGGTGGGGTGCTCAGCACCGCGACCTGCGGGGTATTTTCAGCTATGGCGGCAGAAACCAAAACGCAGCACGACGACCGAAGATTACGCGGTGCCGGTGCATTACCGATATACAGGAAACCCTTTTGGGCGGGGCGACAACTATTTTCGTAATCCCCTGGTAGCGGTAGTCGCTCGCACTACTGGCGACCGCCCGTCCCGCTAGTTATCCGGAAATCACACAGGTACTTATTACATGATAGAAGGAGGCGGGATTTGGAAACGAAAGATGATGGCCGGTAGCTTGAGTTGTAATTACACTATTAAGTGTTCCCTACTACGGTAAGAGATAGCATGCCCTAAGAACAACTCAGATTGGGCGGTGGAGCGCAGCGCGTCATGCTAGCACGGTGTAATGAATTTCAATTTCCACGACGGCTTGAGTTGTTGGACGTTGTCGATGGTGACGCTCACGCATACTGACATGACGCCGCCAATCAGTTCACGGGGATGGTAGTGGAGAGGTTGTTGTTGTGAGGGTGACTGTGGTGAATGCCCACTCGTGGCCGCCGATAGGGTTCTGCAGCGGGGGTGTGAATCGAGCCTACGAAGCGATGCGGCGCCGCCATGGATAGCGCGCAGGCAGCCGTGAGGCCGGGCGCGGCCGCACGCGTCGATTCAGATTCCCCGGTACTACAATACAAAGTACTGCTTGGGATTCAGCATCTTGTTTTCTTGGATATCCGGTAAAGCCCCTTTTTCCAAGAAAGAAATAGGCAGACGATGAAACAAACATATCATCATTGGCGGTTGTTTCTTTACTCATAATATGTAGCGCTACCACGAACGGACACCTACCTACAGCAACCTATCTATTGTCTACAATTGCTTTATGCCCAATAATAATTTCGCATGTTTATTATTACATCAAGTAGACCCGTTGCAGAAGTGGGGAATCCAGAGAGCCGCAAGGGTCAATAATAGTAGTCGCTACTACGTTGTACAGCCCCGCGTCCGCCGACTCGCCGACCCGGGACCCGGCGTCCATCGACGGACGGGAGGCGAGGCGGACGGGCGATGGTCGTCCGGCGTCCGGGGACGGATGACGAACAACGGCGTCCGGCGTCCGGGTCCGGTCCACGCGGCGGGCGCGGCGCTTCGCGCCATGCCCGCCTCGTAGACCTGACGAACGGCGACGGCCGGCCCGACCGGCGGCGGCCGGGCGGCCGGTACCCGTACCGGTACATGTAGTCAACAGGTAGGCGCAACAGGTTTTTTGGCATGCTCGGAATTATGACTGAGTCAATAACGAATACATTTTCGATCCATCATCTAACGATGTACGCGAAACCGTTCCGAAAGTCCGCGACAGATAGACATACACACACACATACATAATACTCACCTCGTAATTAATATGGTAGGATTAGATTCGCCACGTGACAACGAATGCGGACCATTCTCGTGGAATCGTCAAGACAAATTACGAACATATGTCGAAGCATGTCTCGAATCTTAAGGTGGAGGATTTGTACGTTATGGGAAGTGAGGGTACGTTATGGTACGTACCGGTACGTGAGTTTACGGGTACGGTACTGACCGTAGTAGTACGTGACGTACGTTTGATGACGTGTCACGTAAATAACCAATTGGGGGGGAGGGGGCAGATATTCTGCAGCGCGCTACTCATGCACCGCCTCTGATCCTCGCCATGGGCATCCTCTGCTTTCCATTGCTATGGTGGCAATATGCGTGGGTTTGACTTAGTTGCTTGTACTAGAAGACCTAGGGCACCACACTCTTGCTGTACGACTACATGTAACCTGTGTTTACGGTCAAGGCATTTTTTGTTTATTTAGGGACTTAAAAACCCGAAAACCCCGCAGTGGGGCTATCGTCGTCCACAATGCCGCCTTCAGAGGTTGCCTCACGACATCCTCCCGAAGTTCCTCACTAGAAGCTCCGACACCAACACCGCTACTCTTGGTGTGTAATACTGGACATGTTTATGGAGTTTCCCAACAAATCAAATGTTCTGGTGGAACCCGTACGGTCTGCTTGGTGGTTTCAACCGGTTATAAGTTAACGGTACCACCAAGTTCCAGTACGGGCTACCCCATCGCCCGCAAGCCTTGCGTTCCCGGGAGAGGAGCTACTTAGCAGATATGAAAGCCACCACCACTAGCTCGCACGCCATCTTCCAGCTCGCTGTCTTTGGCAACGTTTTCGCGTACTTGTGCGCGCGAGGGTCGCAGAGGTTGATAAAGTGTGCACCAAGGTTCCTTTTCCCGGCAGTACGTCGTCGTGCCACGCACATGCGTTACATCATCGGCAACAATAGACCACCGGCCCCTCGGTAGTGTATGTGATTTTTCTTGATCGACGGCCGTCGCGCGTTATTGTGGATTTCCACAACCACACGCGTGATTGAACCGTTACGAGGACGGCGCCGCTCATGCGCTTGTGTTTTCAGAGCGCTCATTGCCCTCGCCCTAACCGTGCCCCAGCGACGTTTGCTGCGGTTGCTGTGGGAAGCGTCTGCGCGGCTCGGCCCGTTGCGTTTCCGAAGTTGTGTATTGCAACATCGTCGTCGCAAGGACAACAGTAACATATGCAGCCACCCGCCGGGGGAGGGGGGGGGGGGGGGGGGGGGGAAGAAGCTGTACAAGCACCTGGTGTGCTCGATATATTTTGGTGCCCGGAACTACCCTTGTCCGACTCCGGTTTTAGAACCTCGGCGTCGGCCGCTGGTGCATCAGCGGCGGCCGACGTGTCCGTACCCTCGTCCCGACGACACATGCATCGTTACGGGCCGGCTTAAGCTGTCAGAGCCCAAGCCGGCCAACCCGTTCCCGACTTCAAAACATCCCACCTTTGATATCACGAGCTGCCCGCCGTGGGGAAGCTCCGCCACTTAGCGCGACTTATGCGTTTCTTGGCGTCATCGCATGTTTGCGACTTGTGAGGTGGTCGGCAGCCGTCGCTGGTGCATCATCGGCGGCCGCCTCGTCATCCACATTCCACAAAGCGAGACCCGCGACGATGCTTTATCGAGTCGTCGGATCTGTTGCGACATCGCATGCAACCGATCGGTGCGGCACGACCATATTGGGTCCCATGTCCCCGGTGCGCCCCTACTCCGGCCCAACTGGAGTTTATGGACGGTGAATTGGCTCGCTTCCTGGCTGTTAAGGCATGGGAGCGATGCTACTACGCAAAATGGGTGTCCCGGCTTTCTTCGTTCCTAAATCCGGAACAAATAAATGGAGGCTCATGATTGACCTTCACCCCCTGAATCGCTACTGCGAGACGCGCGATCTTTCGTTTGAGACTTGCGCAATCTGCCAATCTGGCGCGCCCGCCATGGGATTACATGTTGCAGATGAACCTACATGATGGGTTTTACGCCGTTGGAATCGCCCATGAGGACATGGACTTTTTCACTGCCGATTGCCCCGGCACTATGTACCGAGTAGCTGACCTTTCCATAGGTTGGTCTTTGTCCCCTTATTACTGTTGCCAATTCACCAACATCATGCATGGCATTGCGTCGTAACCCGGCTGAAGCAGACGGCACAACTGTCCCCCGGCGCGGATTTGGCTTACGCATGATGCCCTACATGGACGATTTCCTTTTTGTTGCTCGGACTCAGGCTGGGGGCATCTAGCAACGCGACTACATCGAACGCCACCTCTCGGGATTTGGTATGTTGCGCAATCCCAACATGGGAGCCAACCCAGAAACTCGTGCATCTGGGGCTAGAAATTGACACTTTGGGGTCATCTACTCTTCGTGCGTCTGTTAAGAAACTCGCCGGCATTGCTCGCGCGGCCAAACGCCTTATCCAGCGAGCGAAACGAGATCGTCGGTGCGGGCTGCCTGCTCGCGAGTTGGCCGCCCTCGCGGGCAAGTACCAGTTTCTCTACTTGGCCATCGCCCCTGCCCGTTTCTACCTGCGTGAGCTTCACGATGTGCACAAGACTCGCCACTCTTGGTCCGGCCGCGTCGACAAGCCCATCCGCCGGCTCGAACGTGATATGTAATGGCTGGTGGGCGCGCCAAGCCAACACATACAACGGCCGCCCCATTAACCGAACCCCCTCGAAACCGGTTACTTGCACGTCGACAGTTCGTCGTACGGTCGGGTTGTCGTTATTCTGAACGAACACCATGAGGCTCGGGGTTTTTGGTACGGCGATGACCGCTCTGCGCACAATACCCTGAAAGAGCTCAAAGCCGTCCGTTTGGCTATTGGCTCCTTCCTCCCCATGCTCCGTAACCGCCACATCCGCTTGCACGAGGATACCAAGCAAGCGGTTGTCGGGGTTCTCACCAACCTCGCCTCTCGGTCCCCGCGCCTCATGGCTGAGATACGCAAAACATGGTACCTCATTTACACGCAAGGCATTACCCTTTCCGTGCGCTACATCCGCTATGCGGCGAATATTTGGTTTGACCGCCGCAGTCGCGAGGTCGACCGCAACCATTGGCAGTTCAACCCTCGTCGATTCGCCTGGCTCACTGCTAAGTGGGGCGCTTGCACCATCGACCGCTTCGCATCGTTCGAAATCGCCCTCCTACCCCGCTACAACGCCCGCTGACGTGACCCGCGGTGCGAGGCCGTCGACGCCATGCGCCTTTCCGACGCTACATGATATTGCGAACGTAATTGGTGTAACCCCTTGTAACCTCATCGACGATCTTGTCTCCAAACTGGAATCTAGCGGTGCCCCAGCCATCGTCATCGTTCCCTAGCAACTGGCCTGGGAAAGCTTGGTACCTTCACCTCTCGGAGATGTGCCCCGACATTCGCTCCTGGAAGCCGCGCCACGACCTCTTCATTCCGTACTACTAGCGACCGCCTTCCCGTTGGTGCACCTACCCCGCTGGCATGTCGTCGCTTTCAACATTCCCGCCAGTGACCCCTGCCTGTGGCATGTTGCGCCCGGCATTCTCTAGTCGGCAAATCAGACGTTCTTCGTGAAATGTTCTAAACTAGTTTATATGTGGTTTCTCTAACTGTACGGGATAGCCCTGGCGTGGCGCCCGTAGCGCGCATGTGCGCGCACATGATTGCGGGGGGCGGTCATGGCCACCACCTGCCACCACGGCGGACCAACCGGTCACTCTGCTGTGGCACGCTCCATCGAGCGCACCTCAGCCCGCCCAACCCCCCTCCGGCTGTCGGCCCATCGTTTGCCTGCAAATTCCTGCTAAAGTACCCGTAGCCTTTGTTTGCCTGCAAATTCCTGCTAATCATGACTTTTAATCAGACCTGGATCTATTGGGCATACCAGATGTTCCGTGTGAAATATCTACGACGATTACAGGGTATACAACACAAAGCGATGCGGTTTCCGGCGACCCCCAAAGTCTTACACTGTAGCGCTAGTTTTGTTTAGAGCTTTATATGATCGGGGTTTCTTTTCCCCTCCCTGCCCTTAGGGTATGCGGGTGCCGACACCAGTACTGGTGCTTTGGCACTGGTGCATGCTTATTGCTTAAACACTTGTGCTTTAGCACGGGTGATTTGGCACTCACTACAGTAGTGCGTTAGTACTGAGAGCCGATGTACGCCACATTGCGAGCCCCCACAACGGGCTCAACAGAAGGCCTTCCGATGACGCCATATCTGTATGATATGGCTCGTATGATATACTCGCTGGAGAGTTCCTCGCGGTCCTGAGCTTAGCAGCTTGAGCGTGCACGCTGCCTCATCAGACGGCGTATTCGATTCGTCCGCCATCCCGCTGCCGCAGGTGCAAAGCGCGTCTATGGATCGCGCTCGCACACACGCACTCGCGTGGCCCGGAGTCTTAACCGGGGGCGCATCACTCATCCATCCCGCCTCGTGCGGGATGCGAGCCGCGGCGCTTTTTAGCGGCTTGTAGTGTTGATCTTTAGCGCTGCTCCTTTGAGCGCGGTGGATTTGTTGCCGGTCGTGTAATTCACACGTCGGGTGCCGGCGTGGCTACGGGAAACCACGCCACGAGCACATGTTAGTCGCTATAGTATGTAAGCTAAAAGTCGCTATAAGCACATGCTAGTCGGTATACGTGCAAGAAAGTGGTCGATTTTCCGTGATCATTTGAAAATTACGATGTAAATGAATCTACGAATATGCAACATAATTTACGAAATTGCGGTTTCCGACGACCCCCAAAATCTTAAATGGTTTTTTTGGGGGCGTCGGAACCCGTACTAGAGTAATTTATACATGGGCTAGCTTCAAAACGCGATCAGGAAATCACTCGAAAAGGCCATAGGAGACGTCCACTACACAAATTGCGCGGTGAATATACATCAGTACTCCGGAAAGATACAGTGTATGCTGTAATATACAGTAACAATGCCTATGGCGCGGCAGGCTAGCCATGGGTTCGAGTACGGATCGGGTACGAGGATCGTACGAATCATATTTCCGCACCGTCCGCCTGCTGGCGGAGCGCAATCTATTCAGCATCGCGCGCGGGACTGCGATCCGTGCGGGACTGCGGGGTAGGGGCACCATATCCCCAGCATGTATACATACTACATGCCTTTATTTATATACTACATGCCTATACTACATGCCTTTCTGCTGCTTGCTCATGTAAATAAATAAATATTGCACATCAGTCAGTAAATGCTGCGAGACGCAGGACTACCACAGATGATCGTACATACATGATTGCCTTTCTGATTGCCTTTTATTTTGGTGATTTCCGATATCGCCTTCTGCTGCTAGCTCATGTAATTATCGTACATACATGTAGTCGCTATATATATATGCAAATAATAGTAACAGCATATTTTGAATATAAACTACGGGTATGGAGATACAGACAGTGGTCTTTCTTGCAATTCACACCTGTTGCCAAAAGTAGTACTCGAAAATCTGGTACTACAGAAAATCGGATACTGGTTTACAGGCGGCACGATACGCCAGGCACGGGCTGGGCGGCGGGGACAGCAGTCGCGCCGTTCCGCCAGGCTTCGCACCACGTGCAGAGGGCCGCACGCCCGCGCACAGTCGCACAACCCAATCACCCGCGGGAGCAGCATCGCCACCCCAAGACCCGTATGCTGAGCGCGTAGGCGCAATGGTTTTCCCTACGCGGTGGAGCGGCAGCGCGGTCGGGCGGCGGCGAGCGGCCTGTTGTTACCACCGCGCAGCACGGCCGCGGCACAGCGCCGCGCTGCTCACCTTCCTGCTTATCGCCGCGCTGTTGCTCGGTGAGGCGTGCCGCGCAGCGGGGGGCTGCATGTATGCAGCCGTGCAGGGCCACACGTGCCCGCCTGCATTGCCCCGCCTCCCGGCTGGTCGCGAAACGCCTTCCCCCCTGCGTCCCTTGGGAGGCCTGCACCTGCCCCCACGCCCTGACGGCCTCTCTCGGCTCCAGTTTTCCGCCAAGGCTCTCGACAGCCCCCCCCCCCCCCCCCCCCCCCCCCCCCCCCCACCCACCTTGCCCCCGGCAACGCCTTCCCCGATGGGCCAGCTGCATTCCGGAATCGAGCAGCTCCTTCCCTGGCGACCAGCGTGTCCCTTCTCATCCGCACCGTCTCACTCGCCACGTTGCATGCCCCCCCTCTCCTGCTTTGCCGCGAGCGCAGGTCGGTCCGGGGGCCAGGAGCGCCGGCTGCTGGGGAACGTCCATCAGCTCGGGGAGCCGATAAGGTAGGCAGCCCAAGACTGCCCGGTTCTGCCATGAATGTATCACTCATAATGCCCCGTCGAGTCGTCGATGGATACTGTTGTCGTTGCGGGCCCCTCCCTCCTCGTCCCTCCCGTCTTGCGCCGCCGCACTACCCATGAACTATCCCGCGTGCGCGTCTCGCTTATACGCGCACTGATCGGCCACCTCTTGCCTCCGCTTCGCCTGCCAGGATTGGCTACTACATCAGCCTGCCTTTCCCGCAGCGTGATTGCACGCAGACTGGCGCGCTCGTCCAGGTGGGGATGCCTCACCTGAGTCCACCCTCTCCCTCCTGCGCCGCCATCCATGTTCAGCACCAGAGAGCGTGGCTGGGGCTTACCACGTGCGTTTACCTCTGGTTTGTTTGTGTCACGTATACGGCGGGCAGGTGGGGGAACCCGAGAGGGAGCAGCACCTCTGCAGCACGTTCAGCACCCCTCGAGGCGCCTACAACCAGGTATGCGACCGCCCTCCTGCCCGCGAGCCCCCTCTCACCCTGGCCACAACCTCGTTGCCACTGACGTGACTGCTGGTGTGGACCCGCGGCACAGGTGATGGACGACAACTGCTGGTACGTCTGCGAGGCGGGCGACACACTGACGGACGACCAGCGCGCCTTCCTCGAGCGCGTGGCCACAGGGGCCTTTGCCTGGCTCGCCTCTGCGGTGGCGGTTCGGCCTGTCGCGGAGCCCATCACACTGGCGGACCTGGGTGCCTGCGACGACGACCAGCATGTCCGCCTCCCTTCAGGTGCCAGTCCCCTCTCCCCCCCTATTCAACCCGCCCATGGTGCGAGTATGTCCCGCCTGCAAAGGTGTAGGTGCCCGTGTGCGCACAAGCGCCGGCATAGTGGTAAGGTCACTGCACCCGTCGTGCCTGTCAGAGGTCAAATTTAGACAAAGCTATAGCGGAACTATAGCTTGTAGGTGAACTAACAAGCCGGATTTGAGGCTTGTTATAAGGATTCTCATAGGTGTGTCGGCAGTCAAAGATGAGATGGAATATTAGCCTCTGATAGGGGCTGTGCAAGAGCCCCGCATTCGCTGCATGTCCGCCGGCATATTTTCTCTTTCATGCCTTATTTGCCTCATGTCGATGACGCCCGTTCTGCCACGCAGACCTGGTGCGCCGCGGCGCCGCCGACGCGGACCTCTTCCTGGTGGTCAGCGTGCGCCCACAGCGCGGCGGCCAGCCCGCGACGTCGCGCGTCTGCACCGTGGACGACCAGCGCCGCGCGGTCGTGGGCCACGTCAGCCTCGCGCCCAGCCTGCTGCCGCAGTCCACCGCCTTTGAGGACATCGCGCGCAAGGAGCGCCTGCTGGACCGACTGCTGCTGCACGAGGTGAGCGGGCAGGCGCAAAGCGGCGGCTTCAGGCACATACCCTAAGGCCCTAGGCCTCATCGGCCATTCTGTCCCCTCCTTCCCCCCTCGGGAAGCCGCGTATATCAGGCGCTAAACCCATATTCTACCCTAAAAATCCTACACAGGGTTTATATGCCAACCCTGCAGGGGATTAGGGTATTAGGTTTTGACTCACCTGCCTTCCTATGAGTGAGTTAGGGTATTAGGGCTTTGCCCCGCACCGCCTAGCCGCCATTTTGCATTGGCCCTGCGCTGCCCTTGCTTTATACGGGTAGCCTTTCGATGTCAAAGGGGGGGGGGGGGGGGGGGGGGGCATTTCACGCTGACAGAGCCGTGTGTCTGTGGCTGGCAGGTGGCTCACGTGCTGGGCTTCCGCACGGCGGCGCTGCGGGCAATGGGCCAGGAGGCTGCGCTGGGACTTGGAGAGCGGCAGCCGCTCTGGGCAGGTTTGAGCCTGAGCCTGAGCCTGGGCAGACCCGCTGAAGCTCATCCTTGAGGAGAAGAGAGGGGGGGGGGGGGGGGGGGGGGGGGGGGTTCGCAATTAGGGTGTGATGGTGAATTTAGGGTTTGAGATTCAAACAGAGGTGATGGATATTGCATTCTTTAATTTGGGCTTTTAGGTTTCAAGAATTTGTTAAGTTTCAGACTCTAAAACCCTAACATTTAAAACCGAGCGAGATTTACAATGGAGTGACGAGATTTGTTTCTTGTGGGGGTGTCATCCCAGTTTACGGAACCCTAACAAAAGGCATGTGGGTACATTTGCGGCGCAGGAGGTGACGGGGGCCACGGTGCTGCGGGAGGCCCGCTGGCAGTACGGCGCGCCCGACCTGGCAGCGGTGCCGCTGGCGGAGCGGCCGCTGGGGGGCGCCAACGGCAGCATGCCGCCCGACGAGCTGCACTGGGCGGCGGACTGGGGGATGGGCGAGCTCATGGCGGGGGAAGTGTCCCTGCATAGCGCCTTCAGCGCGCTGTCCCTCGCCTTTTTAGAGGACACCGGCTGGTGAGCCGCCACCCCCCGCCCCACCCTCCACTCCCCCCCCCCCCCCCCCCCCCCCCCAGTCTCCCCGGGGTGTAGGCCACGTCACAAGAGTACGGGTACCGGCGCACCTATTTGCACCCTTGCTACAAGCCTCACATTGGGCCCGCATGCAACCTACATGAATATTCGCTATAGTTCCGCTTCAGTTTTGTCTGCAATGGACCCCTGGCAGGCGGGGCGGGTTCTTATTTGCAGTGCTTTTGTTGCCGCGTCGGCGCCTATAGAGGAAGGATTATCAACCGACCCAGAAACCCCTGAACCGTGAAACCCTAAACCCAACTGAAACCCTATACATTCATCCCCCAACCAACAAAACCAACCATACCCCGCCGTCACTAGGGTTTCAGTCCAACACTTGTTTTTCATCAAAGAGGGCTGAGAGTGCATTTGCCCAAAGCTCAGTACTTCTACACCCCTTTGCGCAATATTTCGACAATACCAGGTCACCAGCCTGCCCCGAGGGACATAGCACTCTGCGCTTGTCCCCCCACCCCTCCTTTGAAATCAAATTTGAAACTTCTTACAACTTTGTTCCCGCTTAGTATGTGATGCTAAACAGGCCAGCTGTCTCACGGCCTGCCGGCACGAACCCGCATAGGGTCCACTAATGAAAGTGCATAGCGTGCAGCCCTCCGAAGGCCGGAACCGCTCCTCATGCCGTCCCCTCCTTTTCACGGGATGGCCGGCCGGCAGGTACCACGTGAACTTCAGCGCGGCGGAGGACTGGCGGTGGGGCCGCGGCGGCGGGGACCCGAGCCGCTGGCAGCCGTGTCGGCGCGGAGTGCAAGGCATGTGCCACAAGCAGTGAGAGCCCCCCCCACCCCCGTTCCCCCGTGCCCCCCCCCCCCCCCCCCCCCGCCCCTCCCAACCCCTACCTCGGCCTCACCCTTTGAACGTGAACAAGGTGGGTACCAAGCAATCCCCTTACTGGACGCCGATCATGGACTCGATCATAGAGGTGGCACATTTAGAGTTAACGCAATAGGGCAGCCGAACGTTGTCATGAAGACAAGCTTGGCATCGCCTGTCCGGGAGTATATGTACCCAACTTCGGGTCCTTTGCAGAGCCCTGAATGCAAGCACTTTTACAAACACTGCATGTAGAGGGCGCCGGCTTTGGGCTTCCGGCCAGGTCTGTGTCCCAGAGGCGGGAAAAACACAGGGGGAGACAAGACAAGCCCGGACGGCACTCCCTGCCTCGCCATTGTCAGCCGCCACCGTCGCCGCCGCCGACTTGCTTCTGACCGTGCACGGCCTGACTTCTGCTCATGGTGCTTGTAGGGCTGCGGGGGCGCGAGGCTGCACCTTTGACCGGCGGAGCAAGGGCGGCTGCTCGAAGCTGTCCTCATGGAAGCAACTGTCAGGGCGAGTCCTCCACCGGAACCCGCCCCCTCCCCCCCTCCCCCCGCCCAAAGATGGCACCCTGCCTGCATCTCCGCCATGCGGTGCACTCTTCCTGCCTGCCCTGCACTCCCTCGTTCAGTGCCGTATGTCAACCAGGGCTTTGGTCCTGATCCACACTGTACAACCCTATAGCAATGTGAGACGATGCATCCACACCTCGACTCTCCCACAGATTCCCTTGCGGCCGGTTTCGACTGCGGGTGTCGACACGGTAACAAGGCCACTATGGATAGAAACCTTCCCAAGTTGTCAAAGGTCAAATGCTGACAAAGCCATAGTGTAAATGTAACGAATGTTTCTATAGGTTGCACACAGGCCCGATTTGAGGCTTGTACTGAAGTCTCTTATTATAGGTGCGTTGGCACCCGTAGCGGTGCGGAGCCGTTCTTGCAGCCCCTAATATAAGAAATCTGTACAGGTCATTTCGTTTGTCTAGCCTTGACCTCTGGGAGGCATGTTGTTATTCACAATGTGGTTATTCCCGCACTGGCATCCGCAGTATTGTCAGAACCAGACTACCCTACTAGAATATATGAAGCCCTGGTGTACAACAGCACATGGCCGGGGTCGCGCTCGTACTCTGGACAGCGACGCTGACACCCTTTCTGCCCCCCCCCCCCCCCCCCCACACCCGCCGCCCGCCCTTTGCCGTCTTCGGTGCGTTGGATGGATGCGCAGGGCAATAGCCATCTGGGAGCCGCCCATGGACAGCCAGGCCGCCGCCGATGACGACACCACCTGCCAGATGATCGTCCCCGGCGATGGGCTGGCGGAGGATTGCGTGTACGGGCTGCCGGTGCCCGGCGCCGCCGGCGTGGAGTACTACGGGGCGGACAGCCGGTGCTTCGAGCTGACCGAAGGGGCAGCTGCACCGGCGCCCGTGTGCCTCCGGCAGCGGTGCACGCCCGAGGGGCGGCTGGAGCTGGGCGTGGACGTCGCCGGCGCCGGCAACTGGACGCGATGCCCGCAGCGCGGCGGCAGCGTGGTGCTGCCCGGCGGCGGCGCCGTGAGCTGCCCCCCCGCGGCGGAGCTGTGCGACGCCGCCTCCGCCTGCCCCGACGGCTGCTCCGGCAACGGGCGCTGCTCCGAGGAGGCGGGGCGCTGCGAATGCAAAGCCGGTGCGCGGGGGCCGCCATGCCAAAGCCGGCTGACTGGCTTCCCCTCCCCTTCTCCTGCCACAACTATGCACCTGACCGTGTCCCCGGCGGTGGGGACCATTCGCTACGAGGATAACGACAGTGCCAGCGCCGGCTCATATACGGGTACCGACGCGCTAGCAAGAACAATGCGACTACGAACCCGCCGTGCTTGTCAGAGGCGAATGCAGTCGAAACTACAGCTAGTGCTCTGATAGGTTGCATGCAAGCCCCATTTGAGGCTCATGATGAGGGTTGAAACCCGTGCGGCGGCACCCGAGGCGCTACTAGGGGGGTGTATTATGTGTAAATGCTGCAACATAGCATCGGATTGGGCACGCGGGTGCAAAGACTGGTGAATCGCTTCGCTGTGCCGTCCAGTCGGAGATCCCGTGAGATAGGGGATTAGGAACCCAAATCAGGGTTTTGTTGAAGTGTTTAGTTTTGTGTTGTGATGGGGGCTCGGTGGATGCTGGCTGTGTTAGGGTTTAAACCCTAAACCATAACTCTAAACCCTAGACAAGTCGCCACGCGATGTATTTCCAAATTTCGAACCCTGGAATCCACCACTCTTCATTATTATCCCCAAACCCCAACACCAAACCTTAAACCCTCGACCCTGCCCCCCCCCCCCCCCCCCCCCCCCCCCCCCCCCCTTTCCCCTCCAAACCCTCACTTGCTGCTGTCTCACCGCGGCAACTGCAGGCTGGACGGGGCAGCTGTGCGACCAGCTGGCTTGCCCCGACAGCTGCGCTGCGCCGACGGGAACCTGCGCGGACGGCATCTGCCGCTGCGCCCCCGGTTTCAGCGGCCTGGACTGCAGCACCACCGAGGTGGAGACGTGCGACGAGGTGCGATCCCCCCCTCCCCCCCCTGGAGTAATCCGCACGTATTTGACTTTGTAATAACTCTAAAGCCCAAGGGTTTCAAGGGTTTATCATATCCCTAAATTGGAAGCAATCAGTACAAGGTAAACCCTAGTTCAACCCTAATTTGTGACGTTTGGGGATGTGGAGTATAGTGAGTGTGTGTGTGTGTGTGTGTGTGTGTGGGGGGGGGGGGTAACGGGGAGGGGTGGATGACGGAGTAAGAAAGATGGGCGGATGACCGCACTACCCCCACACCATCCCAAAATCCCGTGTTTCTCCGAAGCAGTTTTCCTTAGCCATTACCTGATGGCCATAACTGAGGTATGACCCCGCACCGCTTTTCTGATTTCAGGGTTTTTCGAGGCTCCATTAATTGTTAGGATCTCGCGTAATCCCTAGTCACATGTCATCGCGCTGTAGCATTGCACACACAAACAATTTGCCCATCAATCTCCCCCCCCCTCCCCCTCCCTCCACACACACACAGGTGTGTGGAAAACAGGGGAAAACCACCACTACTGAGAAATAATGCAGAATACACCACAAAAACAAGATGAGTTTTCGGATAGCTCAACAAGTCATTAGCTGCTGCCTTGCGGTTTCAGATATAGGTTTTTAATTAGGTTTTGGGTTTGTTATTATACAGCGCGCAATGCAGTAGCGGTGCGTTTTGTGGATGGAAGCGGACGCGGGGGGGGGGGGGGGGGGGGGCGTGCTGACCGATGCCGGGGCGGGAATGGCGCTGCTTGCAGGACTGCGACGGCCTGGGCTACCCGGCCGTGTGCGTCAACGGGGCGTGCGAGCCGCAGTGCTCCCTGTTCCGGGAGGAGGTCTGCCTGGACAGCGCGGACGTGGTGCCCCACATGCAGGTGCGATCCCGGGCAGATCCCACAACCACGCAAGACCTCGAGACCCCAAAACCCTGATTCAAAACCCTGGCGCTTGCACTCTAAACCCTAATACCTCAAACCCTAAGGCCTCCGCCTCAGAGCGCGCGCCCCCGCTGCCCTGTCCCTGCCCAAAAGGGGCCGTCCCTCTGGTGTGCACCGCCGCCGCAATCACCAGCAACCGGGCACTGGCAGGAATCCGTGCTGCACCATCCTGCTGGTACCAAGCGGCATGTCGCGTTGCGGCGGTGACGGTGTCGGTGGCATTTGCGCGACATGCTCGTGGGATTCAGTGCAACGGCAGACACAGTTGGAAGCCCGGCGACATTGCACGGTGAAGAATGACAAGTTTAGGTGTTTGGATACGTTGACAGTCATGGTGACTCCGCTTGCGCCAGGCTTACCCCCCCCCCCCCCCCCCCCCCGCCCCCCGCCCTGCGCTTCACCAGATCTGCAATCGCATTGTCAGCCAGCCCGGCCTCTGCAGCCCCCTGAGCAGCGGCGGCATCGCGGACCGCGAAGACGAGATGGTCATCCAGTACCTTGACATGCTGGCGCCGCCGGTCGGCCCGTTTGACGGCTCGGTGCGCGCGCCTTCACACCCTCCCCCCCCAGGCGTCCCACCTCGGCATACCATCGACGGTGTTTTAGGGCAGGTTTAGGGTTTTAGGGTTAAAGGCGTTTTCCAAAACCTGTTTTGAGTAGCTCCCTGTTAGAATTTTGTTGCAACGTAATGAAGTTTTCATCTTGACAAGCTGTTTTTACCCAGCATCAGGGGAGGGCCCGCCCCTGACCAACCCGGGTTTTAGGGCTTTAGGGTTTAGGGCACAGGGTCCGCTAATCAAAGCGCGCAGGGCGGGGCCTCTGTAGGCCACGTGGCTATGTTGCAGTACAATGGTACTGATTTGGCATCGGTGGTCGGTACGCGACACGCGAGTCACACGGGGGATTGCGCGCGTACAGGGTCCCAGCCGGTACGTGCGTGCTCAGCCGCAGAAAACCCTTGATCACGTGACAGCCGTATACGCGCAGGTCCCCGCCGTTTATTGTCCCCCGGAAGTCGCCGCCTTCTCCAGCGCTGCGCTCCACCGGCCACGGCCGAGCGGTAAGGCCGCTCGGGCGTCGCGCTGCTGAGACCAGCCCCCGCCTGGCCGCCTTGAGCTGCCGCCAGCCGGTTAATGCAGGGCAGGTTCTTCACCGCAGTGCCTTCAATACCGGCCCTCGTACCCGGTGTCTACAACCTCTTCCCTTGTTTCGCAAATCGGGACTCTCGCGGCGCCCGGCCTTGGGTGGTGATTGTCCGCGCACAGAGCACCAACCGAGCTTGGCCACGCACAAGGCGCCATGGCTCTGGGAAGGGGCGCTACCACTGTGTGGCATGTGAGGGATGTGTGAGCACTCGGTGAAGGCCGACGCCCTGCTGCGGCAGATCTGACTCCCCCCCGCACCCCCCTTGTCGACCTGGGCGCAGAGCCAGCACCGGCAGTGCCGACAGACGGCCATCCGCCTGGCCTGCATGACGGCCTTCCCGGGCTGCGAGCGCTCCGGCGGCAGCGCGCTCCCCGCCTGCAAGTCCGTGTGCCTCAGATTTGTGGCGGAGTGCGGGATGTTCTCCATGGCGCCCGAGTCCTGGTGAGCCATTCGACCCCCTCCCCCCCCTTGTCCGACTGCGCATTGTCCTGGTCGTCTTCTGCGGTTGATAGCGAAAACGACGACGACGGCGGATGAGCCGGTAAAGGGGGCCATCCGACGCTCAGGGCGCCTCGTCGCTGTTGCCATCGCCCTGCCTTCCCTTTGCCGGGCACTGAGGCCTAGGCCGGGGAAGCCAGAGTAGCAGTGTGGTGCTTTGCTCCGCGGGGCCGAGGTTGCCTCAACTCGCATCACTTGAAAGGGGCCGACGCCCGGATGGGTAGGGCAGACCTTTGGTGGTCAGCAAGTGCCGGGTATTTCGACAGCAGTATTTTAGACGATGATCCAAAAGTATGGAAAATTCCGTCACTGGCCGCCGATTGGTCTGATTGCTGAATGCTTCGGGAAATTGCTTGATGACTTAAATAACCCTCGCCGACCCAGGGCTTTCCGTGGTACTGGATGGCTGCCTCACCGGCCGTGCCCCATGATTACAGGGAGAGCGTCCAGCAGTCCTTACCGGCCGTCGTAGAGACGCTGCAAAAGGGTTTCACTGTTGCAAGTCTTGTGCCAGGGGTTCATAAGCAAAGAGTGCGATTATGATGGACTCGTTTTCGTAATGTACATCCACAGGGCGGGACGGGTCGGATAAAGGAAAAGGACTCCTGGCGATATGGGAGGGGGTGGATGCAACGCCCTACAACTTGGTAACAGCACTAAGTACAAGGTAGCAGCTTGCTCTCATGAAGCGCTCTCACACATCCGCGAGAGGGCGTGTGTAGGGCTTAAGTGTACAGGTAGGGTTCAGCTTATCACGGTGTACGGTGCGCGTGTGTTGCCGTGGCCTTCTGCTTGGCGCCCGCCAGATGCGATTGGGTACCTACAGGATTTCGCGTTGTGGGCAATTGCCTTCAACCCGGAGGATATTACGCCCACGTGGGAAATGTCTGCGTCGATTGGTGTGAATTACAAAAAGGGCAGTTCCCCAGAATTAGAAAATCAACACGGCAAGCCGCCTAAAAGCGGCCCGCATCCCGCATAAGGCGGGATGGATGGTGACAAATGGTCAACCTGCATAAATTGTAATCTCAAAGGTTTTACTCTTACCCGTACGGGTACCCGAAGGAACGGATCAACGGATCGTCACCGATCCCGGGTTGTCGGAGACATGGAACTTGCGATTAGGGTTTTCAGTTTTCCTTGGGTTTCAGGCACCAGTAGATTGCAGCAGCGGATTATTTATTCTCGATAACTAATTGCAAAGAAATAATCAACCATCTCATCGAGCAATCCCGGATCATTTGCGTGAGTAGGCCAGGGTTTGAACATCACGTAAACCCGCGACATGTGCGACTATGAAAGCCCTAAAACACGAAGCATTATTACTGATCAACATCAGTTAAACTAACATGTACCGGCGGATGTGTAGTGGAGAGTGTGTCATCAATATAGCGATCGAAGCAGATCTAAGTCACACTCTGATTTCATACCGGCATGCGTCCGGGGAAATGGCCGTTTTAATTATTAGCGACCAGTTCTTTTGTGTCCTTAGTACCATGATATATCGGCGTGTCCTGGGTTTCCCTGGTTGATGCATTTAAAGTAGCCAGCCCTTCGGGGTTCGAATGAGGCAATGGTCTACGGGCTATGCCAGACCTACGACTGCAGTTGGCGCAAGAGGTCAAGCAAGTGCTGGGGCGGCTTCGGCCGACGTCCCGGGGCGGACTTTACTTTACTTTACCATGATATTATTATCTCGTGATGGCATTTTTTAATAGAATATTGGCTGTCTGACCGTGCTGACGATCTGCCGGCCGTACGCGCGCATCAGGTGCGACGACACGGCACTGTTCCGGCCGGACCAGGACCTGCGCGGCTGCGCCTACACGCAGGAGGCCGCCTGGCTGTCGCGCTCCTTGCAGACGATGTCCATCTACGCGCTCGTCGTCCTCGGCTCGTGCTTCATTCTGTACGCGCTATACCGCGTACTACGAGTCTGGTGCGCCCCCCCGCCCCCCGCAAAAGATCTGTATGGAATTCGTGTTTTATTCTGATATTTCAGGGTAAATACAGTTTTCCTCTCTGAGTTTTCCTCTCTGAGTGAGTGGGGGGGGGGGGGGGGGGGGGGGCTAATTAAAGAATGATGACATATACCGCGAACACAGACTGTGACAGAAACAGTCCACAGAAACATTATCCTCGGCTGGGACATGAGCGTATTGGTTGCTAGTGTTTTTCACTTCATCCGTTACGGGAGCGCTATGATTTTAGTTATTTTCAGATTTTGGATTAGGGTCTTAACGCTCATATATTAGGGTTTCAGAAACCGAAATCCCAAATCAAGCCCTTAAACCGAATTCCCAAAACAAAAAAATCTGGTTCTCATCATTTCTTCATTTATAGGCACACCCCCACGCCCACACCCCCCCACCACTGACGGTCTGCCCCCCCTCACCCCCACACCCCCGCCCTCCTCCCGGTGGCGGCAGGTACCTGTACACCACGTATGGGCGCATGCACAGCCCGCGCGATTGTTGCGCCTTCATGGTCTCCGCGCTCTGCCCCTCCTGCCTGCGCTGTGGGCGCGCGGCCTCCGAGCGTCAGGCCAATCCGTGAAGACATGTGGCAATGACGCGACGACGGCAGCACTAACACTAGCAATAGCGAAACCCGTAGCGAGTTCCCCCTCACCCCCCCCCCCCCCCTCCGTCCCCTCTCTCCCTGCGGCTGCTTCCCGCATAGAGGCCGCCCAGCAGAGCGGGTTGACCTATCTACTTGTCCAGGCAGAGCATGGGTGGCCCGGGAGGTTATCTTAGGTTTCCATTAGGGCTTCCGTGTAATTAATTCCCGAAAGCCACTTAGCCAATGCCATGCAGTCTGTCGCCCTTCATGTAATGCTGCAGCATAAGTGGCGATTAGTAAATTATGTAAATGATATGTAAATCTTAACTGTGATAAAATATGAAAGAATGATGTGTAAAATAATGATATTTATATAAAACAGTGATATAAATGAAATATGATGTGACCATTGCGGGGCCGCATTTGCCAAAGATGTGAAACTCTTACATTTGTGGGTGCGAGTTGGCCCACAGCGGGGCGTACTGTCCGCAATGAAAAAGGGTTGCATAGCGGGGTGGGTGGGTTGCGCTAGCTTGTCAGCTGGCGCAATGGGGGAAGGTGGACTCCCCTCGTGGTGCGGGTCATGTAGCAGGGCTGTCGCATGTCGTCGCTAGCGCCGCTGGAACGACATCGGGAAGTGCCAGCGTTATAAAGAGTAAGTGAAGCCAAAATTAAAACTACACCCCTCCACATAAGTCCCAGGTCCCTTTCTCGCCGAATCCGAACTTGCGAATAGTAAAGCAGCCGAATCTAGGGTTCATGACCTGAAATCCTTGAATATTGCACATTTAGGCTCAGCCATTACAAGGGGAAGGGACACGCTCACTAGATGTAATTAATGCATTCACATCTTCCTTCGCTTCGTCGCCGCTTTCTCTGCCATCTCTGCCTTCACGGCACACGCCTTTGCGTTGGGCAGGTGGGGTTGTGCACGATGGGCTGGTCCATGCATGTCACGGTGGTGCGCGATCAAGGTGCTGCGCGTCGTGACTTGGCCAGTCCTGGAGAGCATCACCTTGCCGGACTTGAGCAGGTGCTGGGGCTATTGGTTGCTGCCGTTGCGGAGCCCTCCTTGATCTCCATGTTTGCAGTGCTCCATGCACTGAGCACTCAGTGCGTCAAGGTTGCCATGCAGTTCTATCCATCGGGAAATTGCCGTCATGCAACTTCATGCACGGAGTGATGTCCGTTGCTGCCGCGATGTCCATTCTAGTGATTCTAGCTTTGGCGGCAGGTGGGGCCAAGACGCAGCACGACGACCGAACATTGCGCGGTTCCGGTGCATTACCGATGTACAGGTTTCAAAGTTGAGTCTGGTTTTGCCAAAAAAGGTCGCGCAGCCTGTTTTACATGGACAAGAGCCAAAATCGGCCGGAAGGTGAAGTGAAAGCGTGGAGGAAAAACGGAGTCAGGGGGAGCGCAGCAGCGGAAATGGAAGATTGCAGGCTCAGCTGTTATGGCTTGTTTTATGTCTACTCGTGCTGCGCCCAAAGAGGGCGCAACGACATGTGCCTAGTAACCCGTACCAGTGAGCAGCACGTTAGCCAGAAAAGCGGTTAGGGAAAGGAGGAAATCCCATAAACAAGTTTGGAACAAAAACCTTTTGGGCGGGACGAGTACTGTATTTGTCATCCCCGTAATGCCAATTAGCGGTAGTCGCTCGTACTGGCGACCGCCCGTAGTTATCCGGAAATAACACAACTACTGATCACATGACGGAAGGAGGCGGGTTTTGGAAACGCAAGGTAATCCTTATGTAGGGCGTCGAAGAGCGTCAAAAACAAGGTACCGCCATACGGCAAAGTAAGGCGGCATACCGGTATCGAGGCTAGCGAGCGCAGCAGTCGCTGGTCGCTACAACGACTAACATACACTCCTTGGCGGTCGTCGCTTTATTCATCATATGTAGCGCTACCTATACCGGACACCTACTGGACAACAGCCCATTGTCTATTGCCTTATGCCCGATAATAATATCAATAATCGAATATATATAATACGACACATATTAAATATTATATTCGGCACATGACAACGACAGCGGACTATTATCGTGGATATTCGCCAAGACGAGTTACGAACAAATGTCGAATAAGCATGTCCATAATCTTAAGCAGGCGGGGGTGTGCAGGTTACGGTAAGTGAGGGTACGTGATAGTACTTACCGGTACTTTATGGTATGCTACGGTACTTTATGGTACGTGATGGTACGTTTGCTGACGTGTCACTTACATAATCAATCACATGATGGCCGCCAGCAATATGATCACTTTCTCAACGATGCTCACGTATCATGAGGTTACGCCATGGCGGCGCGCGAGGTGTGGGACCGCCTTCATGCATGCGGCTACTACTGGCCACCTCAACGACGCGGACGCCCGCATGATGGAGCGGGATGCGGAGGTTCCGTCGGGCTCGCACAAGGAGCTGGCGATTTTTTGGACCATGCCAACAACTCTCATCTTGATTCGAAATGAGGTGGAAATTTTCACCACTCGTCGAAACGGGGTTCGCCTAACCGCGCTTAACACGGTACTTGTACTGTATCCGTACTCAATTTTACTGTACGATTACTGTATTCCGTATCACCCGCGCCTAACCCTCGCCAATATCCGCTTACATTCAGCTTATCTCGGCGGTGGTCGCGAGTACCTGTACCCGCGCCGCCATGACTGCCATGGCATTACCCGTGCGCAAATGGTACGTGATATGACGGCGTACCAGTACCGGAATGCCCTTTTTGTAATTCACACCAGTACCAGTACCAGTACCAGGCCGCTTTTAGGCGGCTTGCTGTGTTGATTTTCTAATTCTGCGGAACTGCCTTTTTTGTAATTCACACCAGTACCGGGATATCGTGCATGAACTAGTTATGCACTGTTGTCGCACACTGCACACTGCGCACTGCGGCGCACACTATCGCACACTGCACACTGCTGCACACTGCGCACTGCGGCGCACACTGTCGCACACTGCACACTGCGCTAGTACTGCTGTACTATAATAGAATCCTTTATGCGGGCCGCGCGCACCGCGTCCATCACACAACAAACTTCCTCACCCGCCCCGAGCTGCACATAGCGCGCTTGCCCCCAGTGCGCGCGGCCACTGCGCATCACGCCCCCCGGAGCGCAAACCTTATCCCATGGGTACACATTATTGGCGGTAGTCGAGCAGGTGGTGCCCACAGTGGTCAACAGCGGCTGTGCACTCGGCCGCATCAGGTACGGACGTCGCCCTTTTTGCCCCACTCACTCACTGCAGCCCACCCACGCCAAACATAATCGGAGACATCTCGGCACCGATCCCACCCGACACGCACCCGATATCGCTAGAGGGAGGGGAAGCTGAGGTCGTTGCCGTGGCGGATTTTTGAGTTCCTCCGTTGTTCTCTCGCATCGTCCGTTGATGCTACAGCGGGTTGGAGGCTGAAAACCCTTCGCGCCGACGCAGCGCCCCAACGATATGGCGCGACGCGAGAACTGCGCTCGGTGCGTTCTGGCCGTTTCGGCCACCAGCCCGCCGCCTCCGAATTCTGCCGGAAGTGTGGCAAGTCCACCACAGTAGACGGCCTACCAGTGGTACGCGAGGAGGCGTTGGTCTCGGCGGTGACCGAGGCGATGTACGACCGCATGAACGGCCACGGCCACCACATGGAGCTGCCAACTGGCTACTCAGTGGGCCCAAGTGTTCCAAAGGCATGGCCCTTCCTCACTGCCTTCGATGATCCCAAAGTATACGCAATGCGCGAGCTGCATGCGCTGTGCGAGGCGCATTTTATGCACCCGATGGACGATAGCGATGCTCTGCGCGATGTGATGGGATGGGATTCAGCGCACCAATCCCGCCACCGCTTCCCATAGAGACGGGTAGCTATGTATTCCGGTGGGAGGCGCTGCCGGGCAAGAGCGAGGCAGACAAGCTGGAACAGTAGGCGCTCCGAACTGTGCGCTCAGAGCGTGCGCGTGAGTTGAATGAGCGCGCTCGGAAGCTGCGCGCTACGGAGTGGCAGGAGCGCATGGAGCGAGAGTGAGCGGGTATCTCAGACAACACCAGCGAAGGCGACTATTTAGCGCCCCGCACATCGGCGCAGTTCTGAAAGCTACGACAGCATTGACAGCTGGGATGCGGTTAAGTGCGGGCCATATGAAAAGAAGTACTTCATGCAGAGGAGGGCGGGGCGCGAAGCAACGATGGAGGCGGGAGGCGAGGCGTTCAACATCGGTGAGGGGGGCTGAGGGCAGAGGTGAGCCGAGCACCTGCCGCTCATGTGACATGGTTGTCTATGGCAAATCCAGTAAGGGCGAGAAGGGGAAGGGACACGCTCACTAGATGTAATTAATGCATTCACATCTTCCTTCGCTTCGTCGCCGCTTTCTCTGCCATCTCTGCCTTCACGGCACACGCCTTTGCCTTGGGCAGGTGGGGCTGTGCACGATGGGCTGGTCCATGCATGTCACGGTGGTGCGCGATCAAGGTGCTGCGCGTCGTGACTTGGCCAGTCCTGGAGAGCATCACCTTGCCGGACTTGAGCAGGTGCTGGGGCTATTGGTTGCTGCCGTTGCGGAGCCCTCCTTGATCTCCATGTTGCAGTGCTCCATGCACTGAGCACTCAGTGCGTCAAGGTTGCCATGCAGTTCTATCCATCGGGAAATCGCCGTCATGCAACTTCATGCACGGAGTGATGTCCTTTGCTGCCGCGATGTCCATGAAGGCTGCGAAGAATACCTCCGTAGCTGCCCGTAGCTTGTAGGTCAAGGTAACTTATTTCGTTGTCGCTGAGCGCCACCTCAAAAACAGCGCGATGACTTCGCCTCCCGTTGTGTTTGCAGTTGGAGATGCGTGCCATCAACGCCTATGAGCACTGGAGTGTGGGAGGGCCCGATCAACACTGTCTTCCAGCAGGACCTTGTCTTCCCGCCCAGGATTGTGCATGGCAGACTTGTCACATATACATGGACAGAGGCCATCAGCATTGCCGGCAGGGGGCGGCGGCAAAGGGCCGCTGGTGACGCTGTGCCGAGGCAGATGATCAGGTGATGGGCCACCTGTGTTATATATTATTGCTGAAGCGTCTTACATGTTGTTGTTGCTTTCCTGCACTTTGCGCTGATGCTGATAGTGCAGCCCGGCACGGGTGGTGCTCCTACTTGAAGCACTCCCATGCCTACGACATCGCCGCCCTCGGTGAGGATGGTGGCGGTGTTGATGCCATGCAGTAGTAGCATATACGCAGCAACCGTGGCGTGTGTGAATTGAGCATATCCATATGTTGCGGGAGCAGTTGCGTACTATGGCAGGCGCATGATACATATAGGCGTCGGTTGGGTATGGGCCCAGGGGTTTCCAAATGTAAATGTAATTTAAAAACCCCGGGGTTTTCAGATGTAATGTTAAGCAATACTATCTTACAAAACATGGCCAATCTGCATTATGCTTGCACATGCCTCCTTCACTAAATTTCCTGACACACTCACAACATATTTTTTCTGATACTGACAACATGGGTCAATGTTACGCATGGATGCCGCGGTGTACTGCGGTATCGCCGCGAGCAGGTATTGTCAACCGATGTTGACACAAAAGTTTGCATTTGTCTTTGCCGTTATACACATATGTACTTTTGTGAATTTCATGTCATTTGTGGTATGTATGTTGATATGCATGTAATCTGTTCAGCAATAAGATTAATGTGAAATGCGTTGTGCATTACATACAACATCAGATGCATCGTAGTGTCATTGATAATGTTATTGTGACGCCCCGGGTACCGAGGTACCATTACTACTCGAGACTGATGAAATGATATAAAGTACGTGATTCGCCACCAGCCGCGCGCGCAATTTCACTCTTCGGCACTTCCTCGCTCGCTGCTTCGCCTATTTATGTTGACCGCTTCGCATGAAGAGCATATCGCCCTGCTCGCCCCCCGTGCCACCATGGCCTCCGTCAGCACCTTCCTGCCGCTGCCGGGACGGATGACGCGTCGTGGGAAGATATCATGCTGCCGAGAGGAGCACGCGAGCCCCCGCCTGTCCCGCGCGGCCCGCCCCTGCGCTACTACCTCACGACAGTCAGCGCCGATGACACGTCGAGCGTTTTTGACTGGTCAAGCTGAACGGCCCGTCTGCCCACCCTAATTGACCGTGGAGGAGGAGCAAGCTGCCTTGCTTAAATCGATGAAGCCGACGCATGCAACAAGGGTTCTTTGCATCCCCAGTGCAAAGGTGCGCTTGCCGGCCGGTTTACCTGCTCATCGTGTAGCTGCTGATGTTGTCGCTGCCCGAGTGTCGGCGACTTAGTGTTTTCACTACCGCAGTCCGGAATCGACCAGAACGGCGCTCCGGTGCAAGACCTGTCTACCGGCTACAGCCCCCCTCCCCCGCTCGCTCGACGAGCTCATGTTCCCCGTGCGGCTAGATCCCCGGCGCTTCAGGACGCTAATCCGAGGACGCAGGCTGGACGCCAGAGGAAGCAAGCGCAACGGGAGCGCGCGGCGGCATCATGCCAGCCCCGTCAAACAAGCTCCTTAGCCGCGGGGCGCAGCAGATGGCAGCAGCTGCCATACATGAATAGCATGCCCGCAGAAGTATCTGCGGGCAACAAGGGGCAGTCAGCACCCGAGCCGACAGCGGGCATAACACCACATGCCGGCGCCAGGAAGAGGCCGGCGGCAGCGGAGCCAGCCGGCCGCAGGCCAGGGGGGGCGGGCACGGGCCGGGGGCGGTAGTAGACCCATTGTAATTAAATTTCTAGTATTTCCCTAATACTTTATGCAGTTGCCGACCCCTCCGCCATAAATCCGAAAATGTCCGGTGCCTTGACGTCAAATTTGACAGCTAGGAGTAGGCGCGCCTATGTCCGCTTAACCACATCCCGAAGCCGACGCTCATTGGCCGCTGATCCAGCCTGGCACCTCACCTTTATTAAATCACAAAACCAACCGTGACTACCGTGTGATGCATTTTTGCAGCCTTTGTTGTGTATCGTCGACCAGTACCGCGTACTGCCCCGCCTGCTCGTCATCATCACTCGTCATCACGCGGGTATATTCCGCGCGTACTCGTGAGGAGGCGCGCGCCTGTACTGTAGCAGATATGAAGGGCGGCGATTCCCGTAAAGTACAGTGACTCGTGTAGTCGTGTCGTACTTTGTGCACTCGTGACTACTGAGTACCCGCTACTCGCTATAGTACTTTGATGCAGGGCTCCGCTGCCGTACTCATCCTTCCCGACAAGTTTAAAGTACTGTGACGCCTAACGTTAGACGCGATATATACAGGCGACTACTCGCGCCTGGTAGTCGTTAAACGCGGTTAGGCGAACCCCGTTTCGACGAGTGCACAACAACGGGGGTTGGTGCCCATACGTCCCGCCGCGCATGCATAGATCATTGCATGGTGGGATGGCCATGGGTGGGCGAGGAAACATGTGAGCAAAGAGGCTAGGGTATTTTTGCTTGGGGTGGGGCCATAGTGGCGGGCGCCCGAATCACGATGTGGCGTGATACCATCGCCACTGAAGTGCTGCCTGGTGGTGCAGCTCCCAAACTCGCAGCATCGCTCGGTGCGTTGCGAGGAAACGTCAGAAAAAAATAATATAAATACCAATAAACCTGCACGAGTAGGGCTACAAATTCCACAGTTGCAGCACGCACGGTCGGTCGTCCGAGGCCATTTAAGCACTTTTCGATGTTTTGAAATGATATGTCGAAATCTGACGTATGTGCCAGCGTGTGGTCAACACGTTGGCGTGAAACTTTGCCCCAAGAGGATCTCAAAACCCGATACACGGTGGTGGGACAGTGTGTTGTATGTACTTGTGCACGGACTACTCATACTTGGCACATATATACCCCCCTTGAGCGATGCACACGGCCGCCATGCCGGATCCCCCCTTTCACAACATTATTTCCACCATCGTCGACGCATTAAGGTGCACGCCATTGCCGCCCCACTGGGCTCACCATGGCGCGTTATGAGCATATCATGCGGCCATGTACTGCTATAGAAAAGCTTTGCCCTACGGCAACGAGGTCGCGAGAACCCTCTCCCGCCTGCGCGTGCAACGATCACAACCGCATTTTGTCCATGATTTTGCCCATAAACCCTCCTCATCGACACGTAGGGCTTGGTCGTACATGACCTAATACCAATGGCCTACGTGTATGGTGGATACTGGATAGTGATCATACCAAGGGTGACGTGGTACGAGTACCGGGGCTGTGGCGTACTATGCCTATTTGTGCACATACACCGGTGGCGCAAGTTGTGGTTTTGAAGCGCTAGCGCCAGAAGCCATGCTTTTGCCTGAATGAAAGTGTTGACGGCAACGGCCACCGCGTGGCGATATGGGGTGTATCGCGCTCTCACGGCATTTTCCCCCCAGCCGTACGACCCTAAGCAACACGCATGCACGCGCTCACGGTCTAAGTGTAGCCGCGCATGGGCATGTGGGTCAAATTCGGAAACCCAATGATTATGTAGAGGGGTGTAGATTTGTAACGGTACCACTACCGGTGATATAATAGCCCGGTGTAATGAAACCTCTATATTACCAATGGTCATTTGACCATTGAAGGGCCGCATTCGCCATCATGCCGCCCGAGGCGGGGCGGGCTGTCTGTTGCTGGTGGCCCACCCCAGAGAATAATAAGCCTGCAAAAGACCTGCCACGATGCCGCACACAGTAGCGCCGTGGGATTGATGTAGTCGAGCACGACGCTGGACAGCTCCGCCCAACCGCCAAAGTGCGTCATCTTCGGCGGCACCACGCCAATGGCGTAAGCCGCAGTGCTGGCCGCACCTTTGTGGAGAGAGTGCGACCTCCACACAAACCCCGGAGGCGGGTGCTCCTCCAACATATCATGTGCGACCACGTGAAGCGAGTCTGTAGCGGTGGCCGATGTTCACGATGCCGCCGGCTCTTCGTGGGTCACTGCTGACAGTCCGCGCTGACCGCAGTAAACAGCGCGTACGGCATCAAAATAGACCAGCAGAGACGCAATCCGGAGTTGCGCGCGCGCCGCAATCGGGCAATATAAATGCTGGAGGTCACGGTTTCGCCCCGTTTGCCTTTCCGGTCCCGATGAAATAACCGGGTTTTACTATCCCCGAGGCCCTTGTGGCCTACGCCGGCCCATAACAATGCCTTTGATGTCGGGACGAGGGTGACGACGAGGCGCCGCCGCCGCTGCACCGGCGACGGGCTCCGAGGTTTCAAACCCAGAGTCGAGCAGGGGTAGCTACGGACACCACGAGACGTCAAGCACGCCATGTGGTAGAGATGCCCCCCGGCCGGCGGTCAGCTGCAGACTGCCGTGATCCTTGTGCCGACGGCGTTGCAGTAGGAGGCGTCGGAGACGTGCCGGGGCGACCCGCGCAAACGCCTCCCACTGCTACCACAACAAACGTCGTTGTAGCACAATTAGGGCGAGGGCAACGAGCCCTCTCAAAGCACCGGCGCATGCGCGGCGCCATCCCCGTAATACCGGGCAAAATTACGCGAGTAGTTACGGAAAACCACAGCGTGTAACGACCGTTGATGCCACTACGGCGCCCTGTGGCGAGGACACGTGGGCTGGGTTGAAGTTGTCTCGCGGGACAGCAAGTGGCCGCCCCGATGACACAGACGTCCTCCTGTGTCCGCGCCGATTTTGTTGCGTTCGCCGTAGTTGTCGTCGTTGACAACCGTGACGAGCAGCGGCCATGATGCCGAGCGCGTTCACATTACCTAACCTCAAGAGTTGACTACTGCGAGAGAGTGTTTATGTAGAAGTTGCAACAACGCAATTAGGGCGAGGGCAACAAGCCCTTCCAAAACACCGGCGCATGAGCGGCGCCACCTCCGTACCAAACCAATTACGCGAATAGTTCCAGAAAAACCCAAGTGCGCAAGGACCGTTGATGCCACGGCGCCCTGCTGCGAGGACACGCGGGCCAGGTTGAAGTGTCTTGCGGGACAGCAAGTGCCCGCCCGACGACACTGACGTTCTCCTCCGTCCGCGCAGATTTTGTTGCGTTCGCCGTAGCGGTCGTCGCTGACAACCCTGACGAGCAGCGGCCATGGTGCCGAGCGCGTCCATCTTACCTAACCTCAAGAGCTGACTACTGCGAGAGGGTGCTCCACTGCGGGAGCCCCGAAGGCATGTACTAGGACTTGACTTCGGGTGTTGAGGTTTAACCCCCCCCCCCCCCCCCCCCCCCCCCAACGGGGACCCCTCCCCCAGCTTCAATTCCTTGCCGTGCGCATCGCTACCCGAGAACGTCCCGACTGCAAAGCCAGGGCAAAAACGAAGAACGACTTCGGGCGGACGAGTAGGGAAACCCACATTACCGAGGGCCTGCATGTTGCTGCATGATGTTGTAACGCATGTGTGCGGCACGACGACTCACTACCGGGTGGATGAATCTCGGTGCGGACTTGTTTAGCCTCCGTGACCCTCGCGCGCACAAGTACGCGAAGCCGCTGCCCAAGACGAGATGGAAGATGGCAAACGAGCTGCTGCTGGTTGGCCAAAGTAGCTCCCCGGCAGAGAAAGCATGGCTCGCGGGCGATGGGGCAGCCCATACTGAAACCCGATGGTAACCGTTGACCGGTTGAAACCAATAGCAGACCTTACGGGTCGCATGCACTAGGACAGTTAAATTGTTAGGAAACCTCATAAACACGTTTAGATCATAATCCTTACCAGTACGGGCGTGTGGCGGCTGGATTTAGCCGGCTTTATGTCGTGGTATCCGTACAGTACTGGTGTGAATTACAAAAAGGGCAGTAACAAATCCACCTACTACAAAAAGTAGTACTAGAAAATCAACACAGCAAGCCGGCTGAAAGCGGCCCGCATCCCGCATGAGGCGGGATGGATGAGTGATGCGCACACGGTTCATAGTCCGGGCCACGCGTGCACGTGCGTGTGTGGGTGATCCTCGGACGTGATGTGCAGCTTCAACAGCTGGATGGCAGACGAATCTGCGACGTCTGATGAGGCAGCGAGCGCGCTCTCGAGCGGCCACCAAGCTCAGGACCCTGAGGGAATCTCTTGCGAGCAAGGCGTCCTGGTGAGCCCGGGTGGTGCACCGAGTACCCCGTGATGATAGGGCACCCCGATCAGCAGCCAAGCATGCGATACCGCGCAATGTGTGGCGCACCCCCTTGCTCACCTCGCCCACTGTGCCGAAGACCATGCCCGTGTACTCCGACATATCCATGATGTCTCGAAGAGGACCCTTCTGTCCGCCCGGGCTCCGTGTTGTGTCACGCCGCATCCCGCGCTGCCAGCCCCCGTTGTATGTCGCCCAACATGGAGCGCTCAAACCGATCCACAACCGTGGCCCGGGGCACTGCAGTGTACTTGACCCCGTACCGCATAGTCTTGAACTCCAACAGCGTGGACTTCAAGCTCCGGGGATCATAGCTCCCGGTCACGACGTTGAACGCCGGAAGGGAGAGCTATGCGTCCGGCACTACGTCCTTGAGTTCATCCTTGGGTACGGTGTTGCCGAGAGGCACTGCATGTTGGAACAAGTCATCCACCTCCCGCCGTACAGCGATACCTAGGTTGCGAACACAGTGATCGCGGAAGGCATCTGCGATAGCGTCGTGCTGTACACGCCAGTGAGCGTCTCCATGCGCCGGGAGGTTCATGAGCGCGTCGCCGTATAGGTCAATAGTGACAGGGTTGTACTCCGTCGAGGGCATAATGATCTGGCTCCCAACCACCGAGGCAAAGCACGGGCAATAAGGCAGGAAGAAGTACCCGGCAGCGACCTCCCGCAGCTCATGCGGAGTCATGACCGTTCGCGCGGTGGGGATGGCCACTATCCACACGCCCGGCGCCGCATCGAGCTGGTTGAACAAGACCCGTTCCCTACATGTGACAGGGAGAGCGCACACCCCTAAGCGGGGTGATGGCGCACGAGTCAGCAGGAGCTCAACATACCCGGAACCGCTTTCGGGCTGCTTGTAATAATGCTTTTGGAACCGTTAGGAGAAGAGAGAAAGCATGGGATGTGAAATCGCGAAGAAGGGAAAATTGTAGCTGAGTCATTTTTTTATTAGAATACACCGTGCGATTCAACTATGTTTGCGGGAAACATCTGGTCGCGATATGTGTGCCATCTTGTCATTGTCAAGGTATATATTCTGATACATTTCAAGAGAAATGCGGTATTTTCTGCCCTCCCGGTGGCATCCACCGCCTCCGCAAAGGCCTCCACCTCGGACGGAAGACAATTGCGGAGGCAATACCCCGCCTTGTGTTGCATGCAATGCTTGGGCAGGGCCCATGCGTGGTGATGCAGGGCGTGGGTGCAACGACGGCTGGGCTTGGCCGATAGAAGCTTGCTCAGGCTAGCGTCCACCTCCTCTCGTAGCTCCTCCGCCTTGCCGCGAATGTTCGCCTGCTACTCCGGCGATCCGAGCGGCACGTTGAGGACCGCGATGCCGTGATGGCCATCTAGCTCGGGCCACTCGATGTCGGCCGGAGCCTCACGCCGCGCGGCCTCCATGTCTGCGTTGTACGCCTTCATCTTGTCGAAGCGCACCTCAAGCCTCACGGGCGCCTTGATGGACGTGCGGAAGGCGTGAAGAGCCGGCCAAACGTGCTCTGGAAGGCCCGCCAAAAGCCCATCGTCGGCGTTGAAGCGCGCCGCCCCGTGAGTGACCTCCAACGTGATGTCACACTGCTGCACCTCGGGGTAAATCGCGACGCAAAAGGAAGTCGTGGCCAACGGTGCGCCCTGCTGCACGCCGTCCTCCGACCGCAGAGGGGCGGACCGGTCGTCCATGACAAGATACGAATCCGTGGAGAGGGAGGCTAGGAGCACAAGGATGACAGGTGTAGTGGAGAGCAATCGATGTGGCGTTGGATGATGGTGCGCCGCCATGCCTCGTTGTAAGCGTTGCGAAGGTCGGTGTGAACGATCACGGCACATGGGCCATGTTTCTCGGCGATGAGCCGGACGACGTGGATGAGGATAGAGTCGCCCGCGCGAATGCCAACGCCGAGCTGAGATGGAGCAAGCACTGACACGTATGCCTCCTTCATGTTGTCCACCACTGCCCGCTCCACTGCGCGCCGCTCCGCCTCCCCGACTGCCACATGCCGCACGTCCGGGGCCCTCCCCTCGCCTAGCTTCTTGACATGTGCCACGAGCCTACCCGAGGCGAAGAGCCGGTTGAACCACCCGGGCAGGCGACCTTGGAGGTACATGGAGGCAACCTCCGACATGCATGGCGCGGACCGCCTCAGGCCCGCACGCCGGGGCGTATTCGCCCACCAAGCAGCGGAGATACTCGTTGCGCATGCCTGAGGGCCCCGCCGCCACGTGCTGCTTGAGTTGCTGGAACGGCACGCGCATGTCCACCGCCAAGGCGGCCTCGTCGACCGGAATGTCATACGCGGCGTTCGGCATCGGGTGGCTACGGGACGGGTGCTTGTCGCGCAGTTGGCGGGCGAGGATAGCAGGATCGGATAGGTCGCCCATACCCTTAGAAGATAGTCGGCCCGCCGCTCGGGAGAGCTCTCCGTCCTCCACCAACGCCACAACGGTGTCCGCGGTGCCAACGAGCAGCGCCGCAAAGAGATCGGCGTCCGTTCGACGCTGGCGGGCATGTCTGGCGTAGAACGCCTCAATGCGCGCGTCGTCCCATGAGCGCATGAGTTCGGTCATGCGCCTCTCCGCGAAAGCGCGGAAGCGCCATGCCAAGGCTTGTTGCCGCCGCCGCCCGCCTCGGCTTGGGGCCCTAAGCAACGATAAGTATTGGTACCGGTACCAGGTAACGTTCGCCCCACGAGACATCAGCCGAAGCCGCCCCCGCACAATTGACCTATTGCGCCAACTGCAGTCGTAGGTCTGGCAGAGCCCTTATACAGTGGACCCTTGCCTCATTCGAACCCCGGAGGGCTGTCTTGCTGAAATGCATCGACCAGGAGTCGAACCAGGGCCTCGTCGCTTACGTGACGACCGCTCAATAACCGCCGAACGGACAAGGAATAATGTACCAGTACCCGTACCTGGCTGGTTGTTTGGCGATTTGCCTCATCATAAATAAGGCATCTTTCGCGGATGTGGCGAACGAACCTGATAGTTCACGTTATATCGTTCGGACATTAGGCGAGTGAAGTAAGCAGGTAAGTACAACGGCACTTACCTGCCAAGCCCCCGCACCGCTAACCCCGTTTGCCTCATCATCGTCTACCGGTACAATCCTCTATCGCTACCGGTACCCGTACAATCTTGTACCGGCGTAGATTTCATTCGGCACCCGTCTGAATATAGTGCCATATAGTGCCATCAGTACAGCAATGGATGATCACCCGCGCACAAACGCGTCGTGCAGGAGGGGCCCTCCCGGACACCTAATAATATCAACTGGGCGCTCATCAGCATCATCTCATCCATCCCGGCTTGCGGCTTGTCGATTTGCGCCTCTACTATCCTCTATCGCTACTGGTGGAATTACAAAAAGGGCAGTAACAAATCGCTACTAGTACGCGTACCCATACAATGTGGTACCGGCGCAGATTCGTTCGGCACCCGTCTATGAGCATAGTGCATCCGTACAGCAATGGATGATCACCCTCGCACACACGCGTCATGCAGGAGGGCCCCGCCCGGACACCAAATAATACTTTTTCCCCATTAAAAAAAGGACAATCAGAAGGGTCCTTTACAGCGACTGCGGGGTGGAAGCAGTGACATGATAAGACGCAGAATGGGCACGAGCACACGCATCAGACTTGGCCGATAACGTCAATCGACACCAAATAATAATATCAATTTGGCGCTCATCAGCATAATCTCTCATCCATCCCTCCTTGCGGCTTGCTGTGTTTATAGCGACTACAGGGTTGATATTCCGCGGTTTTCAACCGACCGGTGGTTTTCCAAGCACCGTAAAATAGAAATGCTGTAAACCTCTCAGGGTGAATAACGGCGTTTGCCGATTGACTACAACACAGCAAACCACAGCACCGAACAACACAAACCACACTTAATTACCAAACCGTAAGAAACAACTACAGCATCATCGACGGCATCGTGTCATCAGACAACACTTCAAACATCCTGCACTGAACCTCTAATCCGATTATTTACTACACGGTATATATCATGGTATCTCCTGGTACGTACTGTATGATGTGTTGTGTGATGACATGTACGTGTACGTACTGTATGTATCTTGTATCTTGATTGTATCTTGTAAGGATGCTGTGCAAAACGCACCAGGTGTAAGGATACTGCGCAAAACGCACCAGGCGCTGGGTACCCACATCGGGATTTGTGTGGTACATATCCCTACACTCCACACCCCCCCCCCCCCCCCCCCCCCCATAGGATGGAGGACCTCCTCCAGCAACGTTTCGGCTTGGATTCGGTGGCGATCCGCATTGGCCGGGTCGTCCAACATTGCGGGATATCATATCATATCATATGTTTCTCCGCGGGATCGAACCCGGATCCGCGTGCGTAGAAGCACCAACTGTAAGGATACTGCGCAAAACGCACCAGGCACTGCTGGGTACCCACATGGGGATTTGTGTGGTAGCGCTACATATCCTTACAATCTGGAGATACTCGTGCATATCGTTTTTTACCACACGCGACTGGCCCTGATTCCGACTGATCTAAATGTGTTTATGGCGGGGTTTCCTAACAATTCAACCGTCCTAATGCGACCCATAAGGTCTGTCATCCAGTGGTTTCAACGGGTTAAACCGGTCAACTGATACCATCGGGTTTCCCCATCGCTGCCCCATCGCGCGCGTGCCCTGCCTGCGCTCCCAGCCGGGGAGCTACTTATAGGACAGCCACCATCAGCTCGTTTGCCATCTTCCAGCCCGCTGCCTTCGGCAGCGGCTTCGCGTACTTGTGCGCGCGAGGGTCACAAGTCATCCGCTCCAAGGTTCATCCACCCGGTAGTGAGTCGTCGTGCCGCGCACATGCGTGCGTTACAACATCATGCAGCAACAGACAATCTCTCGGTAATGTGGTTTTCCCTACTCATTCGTGCGCTCGAGGTCGTTTTTTGTTATGGCTTTGCAGTCGGGACGGTTTTGGGTAGCGATGCGCACGTCAAGGAATTATTGAACCTGGGCGGGGGGGGGGGGGGGGGTCCCCGTTGGGATGCTGGTTTAAACCAGGGTTGCGCTGAAGTACCGTCGGGAGTTATTCAGTTCAAGCAGAACTGAATTCAGCCCTGAATTTAGTTGAATTCAGTTGAGCAGACTTCATGCCCTGAAATCACGCCAGGAATTCAGCCTGAAGCATGTTCATTTAAGGTATGCAGGTATTCAGACTGGATTCAAACCTGAAGACCCCCCCCCCCCCCCAACACCGGCGTAGAGCAGTGGCAATTTTGTGCGGCTGAACAAATGTTACATGTGTGACACCGACGGGGCCGCCGGTATGGGACACGGACAGAATAGGCGCGGTAGGGAACTGGGACGAGTCACTAGCGCTACGGCGGTTAGCAGGGGTGCGGGCGGCGGCACGGCCGCGGGGTGATGCCGCCGCCGCGCTGCAGGCGGTCGCTCGTGTGCTGAGCCCCTCCCGATGACACCGGAACACCATCCTCGACGGCGTTTACGACTCCATGCTCCGCAGCTGCCTCAGCAGCATCCACATTCATCGTTGGTATCTTGAGGGGAGAGTGTTTGATTTGGTGAGGCGAAAGTGGTATGGCAGTGTGTGATGTGCGTTGCGGATCTCCGCCTTCCGGCGGGATCGTGGCGTCCGGCAGCCGCCAGCAGAGAAGCAAGGTCAATAGCTAGCGCGCCAAGGATAACATATACCAAACCCATAATAAGTAATAACATATTATACGAATTCAACTCGTTTTGCATCGGCCTACATATATTGCAAATTATCGCGTTTATACTAGCTAATCTACTGACAAGGGGCTATTCAATACTATCAGCCACACATCTGAGCCCTATACGGCTACGCCACGTAGGACACCCTAATGGGCGGTAGGGAACAATATCTCTACGGATTCGGACTATTCAGGGGTATCACTAGTCAATCACACAGCCGGGCCCCACATTCGTATTTCTGAAGGGACTTCATGTAGAGGGTATTAAGGCCATTTCAGGGAGGTATTTAGGCGGAACTGAGTTCAGTTGAAGTTGCGACTTTAGGTTGAAGTACCCTGAACTGCAGGCCCTTAGGCGCAACCGTGGTTAAAACCTCAACACCCGAAGTCGAGTAGTCGCGCAATACATGCCTTCGGGGCTCCCGCAGCGGAGCAACCGCCTCTTGAGGTGGTGCACTATAGGTTGCGCACCAATTCGTAAGACTAAAGTTGGTAAACATCTCCGATGAGGATGAGGATATTGTAATGCTGCGGCGGCGCAGGATTTACAAGACCCATATTCTGCGGCACGCGGACACACGGGTGTGTCCACCGCATTGAAGTTGGTAATTTATTATTGCCGGCACCGGAACGGGCGGGACTGCACACGCGGTTGCAGAACCACGCCCGCACGCCCGCGCCGCCATGGCGCCGCCCCGTCGCCCGCCGCCATTGCCAGCTACCGTTGCCATGCCCACAGACGAGACGACGCAACGCTTCCGCGTTGCTCGTAGCGGAACCGAAACTACCTGCCTGCAAGTTTCGGCTATTGCAGCTGGTGCCGCCGTAGTGACGACGTCGCGCTCGCCACCGTGCTAGTCGCCACACGTGGGGCCAGGACATGTGACAAGCGCGGAACCCCCGCGCGGGCGAAGGCCCAGCACCCGCGCACAGCGGCGGCCGAATAAGCAGCATGGGGAATCTTGCGGGCTGACTCGTGATCCGATTGGAAAAGCGATAGGGAGCCCGGCCCGCACGCGTTGTACAAGCGCAGAGTATCAAGGCGCGAGGCCGCGGCACCCATACGATGGAAATGGAGAGCGAGGGCCGCAAAGTCACGCAAGCGAATCGCACGGCTGAGGTGGCGTTGGACAAACATGGCCGTCGTGGGTTGATCATCGGAGGCAACACCCGTACCCGTACCCGAGGGCGGAGCTGTAGTACCACTTGGCTGAGGTTCTAGTATAGGGAAGGAGATGCCACTGACGGAGGGGGTGCCCCTAATTCGCCTCGAGATCATATATTTACATACATGGGTAATCACGAGGGCGGCATGCCGTTCCACCACCCCCCGAGCCGCGGAGCTCGCTCCCATACTAGCTCCATACTAGCTACATACGAGTATGATATGCTACGAGCAATTAGTACCTGTGAGCATTGGTACAATGTGTACGTGTGGCTACGGGTATATATACCGTATATAAAGCTGCCATGTGGTAAGCGTTGTGAAAACAAATAACCAATTATATTTGTATTGTCTAAACACTAAAGCCTCTCTTCTTTGCACCACCATTGCATACCACCTTTGTTTGTTTTAGTCGCTCTCCTGTTGAGACTGTCGCATCAAGCTGCATAATATCGACCCCATAGCCAAAGCAAGGACAACTTACACCTCACCGCCGCGCGTCGTGGCCTTTTCTGCTAACGCAACGTCGGATTGAGGCTGCCCCTTTACGGGTTCTGCTGCCTGCTGATGTCGCTTACGCTTTTGTCGAGCGGGCCGAGTTAACTGTGATTGCTATCCCCCTGTAGTACCAGTACGACTTCCGGGCGGGCCCTCCTTGCCTCGGTTGCCAACTTCGTGTTATTTGCCAGGGGACTTACTGGCGTGTCCTATCTGCCGAATTCGGGGCGTGCATGTCGACTCCTACAACATCACCCTAAAGGTGTATGTATCGCGAGCCAAAAGGGCGCGCCTGACGGTGCAGGCCCAACGACATGCTACGTGTATATATATTGCTCCTTCCCGTGTCGGAGCACCCGCGTCGCCCCCGCGTCTCAGACTTCCTCGACAACGTCCAGCACTGTGAGATTCAGATGTGACGTAAATGTGCCCTACTGGTGACGAACGACGACATACGGGGACGATACGGGACGGACGAGGGACGTGGATTTCATACCCAGTAGCGACGACTATCGCGCGCGACCTGTAAAGTACTATATGAATTTCTCGTTTCCATAATTTCATCAAATTGATATGCGCACGCGGGCTCGCGTGTCGCCCGCCGACGCGGAGCACCCGGGCTAAGTACATGCGGATGTACGCACTCATTGCACATCGCCGCACATCGCTGACCGCACATCGCTGACCGCTGACCCCGCGGTGTGCCGCGATGTGCGGCACGACGGGCGGAGGTGTGGGCGGATGTAGGTGGTACGGTAGGTGGTAGGCGGTAGGTGGTGTTCGTAGGTGCGCGTTTTAATGCAGCCGCCCTAACTGCTGATGATTGTGTAACGCCTCAGCACGCGCATGAAGTACGGGGTCGCCTCACGGTCACCGCCGCTCACCGTTGAATCAAGCGCGGACAGCCGCGCACTCGCATCTGTGTTGCCTGCCGGTGGTGGGTTACATCCACCCCAACTCTCAACCCCCCCCCCCCCCCCCCCCCGCCCCCCGCGCGCGGCAGCAGGCATGCCGGCAAAGGGATGGATAGCGAGTGTGTCGAAGGATGGCGTGTACACATGCAAGCACTGCCACGGCATCGTGACGGGTAGTAGTGAAAGGACGGCGCGAGAGCGGCACTTCCGGAAATACCCGAACTGTAGCCACTCGTTGAAGCGTGCGGCTAAGTTGCGCCGCAAGGCCGCCTTATCACAAGCAGCAGCAGCAGGGGCGGCAGCAGCAGCAACAGCAACAGCAGCAACAAGCGCGGCAGCAGGAGTAGCTGCAGCCGTCGGAAACGGCCCGCCGGCGCCGGTCTCGGACGACGGCGGCTCGAAGGTGGACGATGTGATGGGCGTGGGGGAGGACCCCGTTGGCGAAGACGGTATGGACGGTTGCGCCCTTCGTTTGCAGTGTCCAAGAATCGAAAGGTAACCCCCCCCCCCCCCCCCCCGGGCGTGGGCGTGGGCGTGGGCGTGGGCGTGGGCGTGACGGCATTCCCCTCCATGACTGCAGGGTCAGGCAAGGTGACGGTGCAGTTCGGCTGGGTCATGGAGGACTGCTTGCACCACATGGAAACGTTTTCCATTCTTAACGCCGGTCCGCTGCTCGAGGAGGCCCGGGTGAAGGCGATCATGACCGAGAAGGAGCTTCGCGTCCCCAGGCGGTGCTTGGGCACATGTACAAGCGCATGCAAGGAGCTGCGTGGTTCGTCACGCGGTGGGGGTTGCAGAATGTGGTGACGGAGGAGGACGGCCCCGAGCGCAAGGCGCAGGTGGACGCGCTCACTAGGGAGGGGAGGACTCAATACCCCGCGCGGCGCCAAGGCGCGGCGGCCGGGGCAGCGCGGCGCCAAGGCGCGGCGGCCGGGGCAGCGCGGCGCCAAGGCGCGGCGGCCGGGGCAGCGCGGCGCCAAGGCGCGGCGGCCGGGGCAGCGCGGCGCCAAGGCGCGGCGGCCGGGGCAGCGCGGCGCCAAGGCGCGGCGGCCGGGGCAGCGCGGCGCCAAGGCGCGGCGGCCGGGGCAGCGCGGCGCCAAGGCGCGGCGGCCGGGGCAGCGCGGCGCCAAGGCGCGGCGGCCGGGGCAGCGCGGCGCCAAGGCGCGGCGGCCGGGGCAGCGCGGCGCCAAGGCGCGGCGGCCGGGGCAGCGCGGCGCCAAGGCGCGGCGGCCGGGGCAGCGCGGCGCCAAGGCGCGGCGGCCGGGGCAGCGCGGCGCCAAGGCGCGGCGGCCGGGGCAGCGCGGCGCCAAGACAGCGCATACAGCGGAATCGGCGGAAAGGGATGCATTACAAGCTGTGGACGGCAGCCGCTGAAAACTATGCGGTCATGCCGCAACAACCCCAGCACTGGCTTCTGGATACCTCTGATCTGGCTGACGGCGGCGGGCTGCGGGATGCAGGGCCGCATGACTGAGGTGGCGGTGCTGGTGAGCCCGCAGAGTCTGCATGCGGCGGAGGCGGCGCAGCCGCATAGGCACTAGACAATGCTCTGAAGCGAGCCCCAATTGTCTGCCCAGCGCCTGCCCCAATGTAACGCACCAGCTTGGCAGCAATTGGCAGCTCTTTTGCCCCCCCCCCTCCACCCCACAGACACACTACCAATACCAGTTTCTCATCCCGGCGGGCAGTTGATGCGTATACCCAGGCTTGTGCGTACGCGGTGCGGGGGGGGGGGGGGGGGGGGGGGGGAATCACTATAGCTAAGCTAGTGATGTGAGATATGAGTGCAGCAACAGATATTGTGCAAGATATAATACGATGGCATGCAAGCGGGTCCCCGCTCTTCCACAATCATTGGCTCTGCTCCCTCTTGCCCCGCCCCCGGTGCCCTTTAGCTGCTCTCAGCATCCCGAGTGGGATGGGCGGGGCAGCGGTTGCTACCGAGTGAGGCGTAGCATCGTTTGCAGTAGCAACGCAGCCTTTCCGGTGTGACGCCGCCTGGATGTAACCCAGCAGTACGCGCAAAGTGCAAGTGCAAGCTGCTGATGGCGGGGATCCCGCGCGGGGGGGGGGGGGGGGGGGGGGCAGCGGCTGTGGGATAGGCGCGGCAGCGGTTGCTACAGAGTGAGGCGTCGCATTGTTTGCAGTAGCAACGCAAGCTTTCCGGTTGCATAGTGTGACGCAGCCTGGATGTAACCCAGCAGTACGCGCAAAGTGCAAGTGTTACACGTCCGTGTGCCCCACCCAATGACATTGCGCCCGACCTCACTGACGGCATGTCTCGCTCTCCTTCAGCTCCTGGGCCGTCCGCCGCCTCACCCTGCGCACCCTACCAGCCGCGCGTGCCTTCTCGGAAGCCTCACACACGGCGGCGCGAGTCGCGTCGTGGAACGCGTCCCTGACATGGCGGAACTCCGCCCTCTTCGTGGCCGTGGTCGGGCAGGGGACTGCCCGCTGATGGGTCGCCATGCATGGGTACTTGGGGCCGCACAAAGCCGGGGTGCCGTCGCAGCAACACTCCCAGTCCGTCCGTTGGCCGCAGTCCACGCATGACGGGCGTCCGGCCAGGACACGCACATGATAGTGCATGTGGCCGCCTCCCGCCACTGCTCGTAGTGCTCCGGTCAACATGGCGACGAGCAAGTCGGCATGTCCCGCAGGTGGCTGCGGGGCGGGTGGCGCGAGCGCAGCCTCGCTCGCCTCGACAACCCCCTCAGCCCGATCAGTCGCCTCGACCACGGCCTCCTCCGCCTCCTGACGCGGCGCACCAGGCGCATCATCGTCGCCTGGCAGGGCGTCCCCCCCCGCAACGGCGCCGTCGGCGGTGGCCGACGCCGTCGTGGCGGGGTGTTGTGAGGAGGTGGCCCTAGACATAGGTGGGGCCGGCACCGCCATGTGTTGCTCCACATGCGGTGCGGTTCCTGACGCGACAGCTCCGTCGCACCAGTACCGGCGCCGGCACCCCACACACGCCTGCTGGGCTTACCACCAACCGGCATGTTTCCTTTGGGAGGCGGTTCATCCGCGTCGGAGGTGAGCGGCGGTGCCTGTGTGGGTGTGGATACTGCCCGGCCATTAGGGCTCCCGCCGCCTGTCGCTCCGCCGACCCACGCCGCGGCGTGTGCTGCGCCCCGCATAGTCGCCTCGAATATAATATACATGACGCGGGGACGGGGGGGGATTCGTGCGTTTCGTATGTCGGCGGAAAGGCGTGCGAAGCTGCGGCTGGCGAAGGTGGTGGAAGTAAGCGTGGCGGCGTCGGCGGCGTATTACCGTGCGTGCATGCGTGCGCAACCCCGCGGCAGCAAGCGCCGGACTCGGCGTGTGCCGGCGGCAGAGCTGCGAAGCCATGGACACGGTACGGGATGCCAAGTTTGGCTAAGCAACTGCCGAGGCTGGCGGCTTAACCCCCATGTCCGGCGGTTAAGGGACGGAAAGTGCGTAGAAGTTGATCGGCAAAGCGGGCATATAAGCCTGGCTGTGCTAGGTTCCTATTAAGTAATGGCGGTTTGTGCTAAGTAATTCGTAGGGGTGGACCATGAAGCGCAGGTAGGGGGCGGTATAAATGAGGCCGGGCACATATACTGCTCCACGAAACGACACTGTCGCACGTGTAGTTGAATAGACGCCCCCCCCCCCCCCCCCCCCGCCGGGTCGGCCCGCCGGGTCGGCCCGCCGACCCGCCACGGCATGTAATATCTGTCATGCATCGCCGGGGTATGTGTGAGTGGATGCCCCGCCGCCACACACCCCCCCCCCCCCCCCCCCCCCCCCCCATTTACACTTGTGCACTCATTAAGTTTGGGCTGGTTTCGGAGCAGTACATGTACGTATGTATATACATACAATGGAACGTAGGACCTGCGCGGAAAGAGGGGGGGCTGGCGGAATGCGTTGGGGGTGCGTAGAGTAGCGTGTTGGTGAGATTCGGGGTGCATCGGACGCCGGATGCCCATCCACCCAGCGTAAAAGACGCGTACGTAATATTCACACTATATATATTCACACGCAAATGTGTGAAAACCGGACATTCCGTGCCGGATGGGTGGGAATACGGCGTCCGATGCAGCCAAAACCCCAGGGACACGCTATTCTATGCACCGCCAATGCACTCCGCCAGCACCGCCTCATTCTCTGTCGATTTCGAAAACGCCTTCACATTATCCACCGCTAATTGCAATTGCCACCGTGTAATGTTGTCACGATGTGCGCACACAACAACACTTACTACCGGTTCCGACGCGGATGGAGGCGAGGCTTGCGGAGTGCGTTGGGGGTGCGTAGAGTAGCGTGCTGCAAATAATTGGGGTGCATCGGACGCCGGATGCCCATCCACCCGGCGTAAAAGACGCGTAATATTCACACTTTATTAACACACAAATGTGTGAAAACCGGACATTCCGTGCCGGATGGGTGGGAATACGGCGTCCGATGCAGCCAAAACCCCAGCAACACGCTATTCTGTGCACCGCCAATGCACTCCGCCAGCACCGCCACATTCTCTGTCGATTTCGAAAACGCCTTCACATTGTCCACCGCTAATTGCAATTGCCACCGTGTAATATGTTGTCACGATGTGCGCACACAACAACACTTACTACCGGTTCCGACGCGGATGGAGGCGAGGCTTGCGGAGTGCGTTGGGGGTGCGTAGAGTAGCGTGCTGCAAATAATTGGGGTGCATCGGACGCCGGATGCCCATCCACCCGGCGTAAAAGACGCGTAATATTCACACTTTATTAACACACAAATGTGTAAAAACCGGACATTCCGTGCCGGATGGGTGGGAATACGGCGTCCGATGCAGCCAAAACCCCAGGGACACGCTATTCTATGCACCGCCAATGCACTCCGCCAGCACCGCCTCATTCTTTGTCGATTTCGAAAACGCCTTCACATTATCCACCGCTAATAATTGCAATTGCCACCGTGTAATGTTGTCACGATGTGCGCACACAACAACACTTACTACCGGTTCCGACGCGGATGGAGGCGAGGCTTGCGGAGTGCACTGGCGGTGCACAGACTAGCGGGAGACTAGATCCATTGTCGCTTATTTACAAGCACGGGCGGTGCTGCCAGACCTGATCGTCTACGGCCGATATAATATTCACACTAAATTAACATCGGTGCACACCGCCGCACACCGCCGCACACCGCCGCACACCGCTGCGCGCGCACATTCGTCGCACACATTATCCCGGATTCACTCGCCGTATCCATTACGCCGTGCTACTTCAACAATAAACATTGCGAAATTACACCGACACAATGCCGCACCGACTAGCTCTTGACAATACGTGCATATAAATAGTAGTGGCGCGCTGCTCCTCGCCTCCGATGTGTCGTTGACTGCTGCGGAAGGCGGTCGTCGACTGGGTGTTAGTTTCTCCACCTCGGCCGCCCCCCCCCCCACCCCCCCCGCCCCCCCCCCCCTTCACCGCTCACAGCGCCATGGCCGACCTCGCCCCCCCGGGCAAACGTGGGCGGCGAGCCTTGTTGTCTCGCGTGTCCGCGCCGCCGGCATCGAGGAGGACGAGAAAGACATGAGGAAACGCGTGACAAGGTGGGCGCGCAACAAAACACTCCATCCTCCGCATTAGCACGCACCCACTCGTGGCTAACTTGTGCCGCGCGCAGGTTCGTCCGGGAGCGCCGTTAAGGCCCACCTCAACGCCAAGGCTTCCACAGTGCCAGCGGCGCAACTCGTGGTGGCCGAGGAGGCCGCATCCTCAGCCGCTTAAAGGCGAAACGATTGTGGCTTGTTGTGGGTGTCTGGGCACAGGGGGCGTCCCGACGCGAAGGTAAGGAAGCTCATGGCGGCGTCGTCGACGGCACAGCCTCCCGGGGTGGTGAAGACACTGACGGATGACAAGAAGCGGAAGAGGCCAGTGAAGAAACGCCGAGGTAAGAAACTGACGGTCGCGGAGTCGGAGGCGGAGTCGGAGGCGCAGGCGGAGGCGGAGGCGGAGGCGGAGGCAGCGAGATCGTCGAAGCGGAGGGTCCCGCGGGCACGCAAGAACAAGAACAAGCAGTAGCCCCCGCCCCCTTACCCCCCCCCCCCCCCCCCCAGGCGGGAGCGGCTGGCGGCGAGGGGGGCGGGGGGGGGGCGGGGCGGGCGTGGTCCCCCCGCCCCCGCACCCCCCCCCCCCCCCCCCCCCGGGCCACATCCCCCGATGGCAGCTGTCGCGAATATTGTAATTCAAACATTCTTCGGCAAACCGCTGCCTGCCCCCGCCCTCCCCCTCGCGAATATTTATGTAACGTGAGCACTCTTTGGCAAAACATGGCAGCCAAACCGCCCATCTGATGACCTTTGATCGGACGGCTGGCAGGCCCGTTCAGCAGTACTAGCTATAATGTACACAAATTCCCCAGTGTTACCAAATACGTACGGCTGCGATTTGCGCTCCCATGTACTAATAGTCGTAGTTATCCACAGGACGACTAGGGTTCGTACTCGATACCCGGTACCGGCGTAATAAATATATCGCGTACTACCCGGTACTACACGGACAACCTTGTACCTTGTACGTCAGTGCCATGTACGCTTCACCGGGCTGGTACGACTACCAGAATGATGACAAAAAGGATTTATCGCCCGCCGGCAATAACGCCGGATGTACTCGCACGTAACTGGATGGACGTGCCGCCACCAGTAGCAGCCTTCACGGATAAATAATAGTCGCTAGTAGTAGTGCTTCGTCACCTGTATGTCACATCTGAATCTCACAGTGCAGTCTGCCCCCATGATCCCTGCTACTTTGGCCGAGACAAACTTGCTTCTGGGCGGTCATCCCGAGCGAGCACTCCAAATCTTGGACTGCCACCAACATGTCGGACTGGCTTTCTGCGGCCGTTCGTCTCGTTAAGTGCTGCCCCTCTGCCGGCACTTCCTAGAGCTCTCACAACCTTATTCGCAAGGGTGGAGCCTATGCCGCTATCGATCGTCAACGGAGTTACGCTGTCCCACATTCGCCACCACGGCGCGGTTGGGCCACGAACTCCGACGTTGTTATGGACTACATCGACCCGAACGTCCTCCCTTCACCTGGCTCGTGGTTAATCTTCTTCGTTCACTTCGCGCCCTTTCGCCACTTCCAAATTCTACAAGACTCCGCATTGGTGGCCTCCCCGAGGCCCCCCTTCGTCGTGACCTGACGCTACCCTTTCTACATCACTCTACCGCTCGCTCTTCATTGGGCAAACCCAAACTCAATAACTTGAAATGATCTAAAGTCTAGTTTCTGGGGTTTCCTCTATTCCTAACGATCTAAAGTCTAGTTTGTGGGGTTTCCTCTATTCCTAACCGCTTGTCCGGCTACCGTTGTTGCTAAGTGCTACGTGTTACTAGTTCACCCGCTCTTGCGCCCGATGGTTGCATCACGAGTACATAAAAGCAGCCGCAAGAGCCGAGCTTGCCATCTTCCAGTTTTGCTGTGTTGCACACAGCGCCCCCCTGACTCCATTTTCCCAACACGCTTGCACAACCTTCCTGCCAATCTCGGCTCTTGTCAGTAAAATTGCCTGCGCGACCTTACTGGCAGAACCAGACAACTTGACACGCGGGAAAACACACGTCGCTAGCAGTACCCGTATTAGCGACTGCATGTCATCGATCCTCCCGGCCCGTGGGAGGAAACGAACGGGTACTTCGAAGAAACGGGTACAGGTACTCGGCGCGGTACCTGCTGGTAGGCGTCCATCTGCTTGGCGCGAGTACCTGTAGGAGATTGTTTTCATACACGAGCACGAGGTCGCCGCGTTCGGCGTACCCGTGCTCGGGCGACGACGCGCTTATTGCCACGTGGGCAATGTGCGCAGATACGGATTAGAAGTCGCCGATAATACTCATATATGCATACATATTAGATTGTACATGCTGCTTCGTAGTATTTTGCAGTTATAGCCGTAAAACCCTAAACTACTACTATAACATCGTCGCGTACTACCATTACTCGTACCCGTACTGCCGCATATGTAAACATGTCTACTACGCTCAGTCCAATGTTCGTGGTTATCTTACGCGACAATGCTGTATAGGGTAAAGCCGTACACACCACTTTAGTCGATCTGCTACTACGACTGTATTCTTTTCTTGCGTGAGGGCGCGCGGTGCGCTGTGGGTGACATTTTTCCGGCGGTATGCAGTAGAATATAAATGGTTATTACTGCGCAATATATGGGAAATTCCGGGTAGGACAGTTTCGGAAGCACACGGGTACATGCATATAGAAACAACTGGCGGACGGATCATATTAACAGAATGACAGATCGTGTCCGAGGCACTCAAGTGTTCGTGCTTCGTATTTGTGCTTCAACTCGTGCTAGGCCGTGTAGCGGACTGATAGATGGATAATGGGTTTTAATACCCGGTGGTTTTACAGGTGTACCCGGAGAGCGTCCGACGCGCTCCGTTATTTTTATCGTCACGTGAAACCTGCGATGATACCATATTGATACCTGACTTATGTCAGTATGATACCCAACTGCTACCCGTCCCCGTAAGGTACCCGGTACGACAGCGCAAGCCACGCAGCCAAAAATATACCTGTAGCGATTACCGCATGCAGGATTACAGCGGGTAGCCCTGCTGATGCCCTGCTCGTAGGGTAGTGGGGGGATAGATATAAATAACGAATCACGCCTTCCAACGCCGTCATATTTATCAGCATCACCAGGCAGACGCAACGTGTTGGGCCGCCGAGGCGAGACGAATTGCCTCTGAAGCCTGCTTGACATCACCCTGACGGATCTCAGCTGTGGCTGTCGGTAACCGATGATGTGCAACGAAACGGCAGATGGCGCACCCGCCGAGTATTCGACCATGCCATACTTCATTCAGACGCCCTTGTCGCCAGCGTCCACTCATCCGGCGACTGTGGGCTCAAACGTTGGGAGTCCGGCGAGAGCTGAAGGCGCCCCCATGCCCATGTTTCTTCAGTCCCCTGCAACTGCCCCCGATCTTCGCATCAGCCAAGTAGTACCAGTCGGGAGCAACTGCCGCGGCAACCAAGCTATCCGAAACGATCCCAGCAGTCCAGGGCATTGTCATCGCGATGCCTTTCGCGCCAACACGCTCACTCCGTCCGACACCGGTTGGGCCCCGAGGATAGCCACAAATAAGAGGTCACACCTCGTCAGGACGGAGCAGCTTAATGCTGCGACTTCCCCTGGAGCTGCTGTCGCCCCGATAGGCATCCGGACTCAACGCTGCAAAACCTGGCCCGGCGAGATGCAGGAAGGTCCGGGAGGTTCTTCACCGAGACGGGCGTTCAAAATGCCGCCGATGACGACTGGACTGTTCGCTATGGAGCCCTCCGACTGCAGTAGCCGAGGTCGGCGGAGTCGCACTGTTCATTGTGCGCGACGATCTTCGCCGGGCAGTCGCAAGTCGGCCACGGACGGCGAGGCTGAGCTTGCTGTACTTCTGGCGAGTGAGAGTTCCCCGCAAGCCAAGATGTCCCGCAGTCGGGAAGTGGGCGAAGTTTTCCTTCCGGCAATCACCATGAATAGCAATCGACGAAGTGTCGAGTCCAGCGGATGCGGCAGCGATAGCAAGCTCCCCGATATCGTCAGCGAGAGCCTGCACTGCCGCCGCAACAGCGCAACCTTGCCCATAACTTCTCGCCAATCGATTGGGCTGGAGGTGGCACAGTACGTGACACTTCGTCGCGACGCGGTCCAAGAAACGTTCAAGGCCCGCGAGGTTTGCCCCGAGTGGGTGGCCAAGCACGCGTTTGAGTATGCGATCTCCAGCCCCAATACCTTCCGAGTCTAGCCGTGCGAAGTCGCAGTCGACAAGCCCACGAGGTCTCTAGCAGCGAGGTGTGCAGGACGTATATATAATCTTATTTTAAACGCGGAACTACAACGTCGAAAACAGGAAATCCTGACGCTACCCTCGCCATTTTATTGTAGAAGGATTGATGACGAGTACGATATCAAGACGTCAGAAGGGGCTTGAGTGGCTCTCTACGCTAGGGCAATCGGAGCGAACCCCTTAAATACGAAACCCATGTAAGTAAAGCAAATCATGAAATCATAACAAATCGCCAGTTTGTGTCAGCAAGGTTTGTATTGAGACCGCCAAGACGTCGCCCGGGTATTCTGCGGTACTAATATGGGACTGCCAGGCATGATATTTGTGGCAGCGACCAAAGCGCCATACCTGCTTGGCCCTTGGGCGGTAGTTGCGTTTCAGCATTGGGCGCTGCACTCCATGGCGGCTTCCTGCCAGAGCAAAATCTGCTGGCGGTGTCTGGCTAGCGCCACAATGGGTACAAGGGCTTAGTATGTAGTCAGATGTTGCGCGGGTCTGCACCCGTTTGTTGCAAACCTTACCTTGATTCTTCCCAGCGCCGGATGCCCCCCGCATGCGGATGTGTCCCCCCCCCCCCCCCCTCAGAAAGCATGCGCAGCTTTCTGTGCAACCAGACCAAGCGGCACCTAGCCCTTCAGCATGGATAATTCCTACCTCTACATCAATCAGGCACCGGCCGGCAATCGGAGGATAGTAGAAAGTCACCAAGTGCAGCCAATGGCGGGCCCGAAGAGCAACTCGGCTTGGGCGGCGGACGACAGCAATTCAGCCACGCTAAAACCCAATTTCAATGTCAATGTTGGTGCCTCTGTTCCGTATCAGGCTTGTGCCCCAGCAGACAGTTTGTGCCCCTGATCCTTGATGAAATCTGCACGGCTTGCTGGCAGATGAATGCCTTGTGACCCAGCAGTCATCACTTCATATGCAAAACCTGTGCAAAGCTCACAAACATGTGCAATTCGAGGGAGCGCTATGTTTGTTCTCCCACCCCTATCTTGCAACATGTAGAATCTATAATGTGTACTGAGCCCCCATCTGTGAACATGAGGTCCATAGCAATCAGGCAGCAAGTCCACTCGTGTCCGTTATGGCCTTGACGGCACCTCAAACTTTATAAGAATCCCCTCCAGGCACAAGTATGTAAGGTATTATAACAAGGTCCGTATTGTAAGGTATAGCGACTAGTACGGGGTAGGTCCCTGGCCTGACACGACGGGCGGTGTAATGCTGGAAACTGACTGACGGGCTACATGCGGGTGCGGCGCGTGCCAGAGGTCACTCGGCCAGCAAGTCGTCGCGCGCGATGAACGTCGTTCCGCCGTCCGCCCGCGTCGTTGCCCAACCATCGTCACCGCCCTCCCACCCGCCGCCTGTCGGGCTAGGAACAAGAGGTCGCTGGCGTGGCGGGCACGCACTCGGCACACCCGGTAGCAGCTCCCAGCAGCAGCCGCCATCACATACCCTGAACTACCATCACATTTTTTTCCGATATTGACGGAGAGTGAGGCGCCACGCCCCTCAACCCCCTGGCACGCGCCGCCAGCCTGGCCGGTCAACGCGCCGCACAATCTGGCTTGTCAGCGATGCATTGTGGGGTTTGTGGGGTGCTCCCCAGGATCTGCGGAGCCGCCCCCCCCCCCCCCCCCCCCCCCCCCCCCACCCCCCCTAAGTCTCCAGCAACGCCGTCAACGGCGCCGTCGCTTTCTCGGGGCTTTTCGTAACCGAATTCTGGCCTAAACGATTCGTCGCCAAAAGGCCGCTGCAGAGGTTTCACCGGCGCCAGTCCTGTTCCGGGGGCGGGAACGAAAAAATAGGCCGGGCGCGATGGGAGGGGAGGGGGGAAGGGAGGGGGGGGGGGGGGGGGGGAGGGTAGGTACTGGTACTTGGATCAATTTTGGCATTTTGATGTTTGAGAGAAGCGCATTTTGAGCCGACGGTGCTCACATGCTTTAAGAGCCATTCAGCCCTTGATGGTGTCTTTCATGTTCTCTTTTTACACGTATCCGGGCACGAAGGAACCCAAGCGCAGGCGCAGAGTCCCAGCGCTACCAACGGTGTTAAATCATGCCTAATTGTACAGGCGGCACCAGCCGGCGCTCCCCGTCACGCCTCCCGGCTTGCTCGGCGCCCGCTAGAAGTTACTGTGCTGCCCGCGACCGGAGGAGGCGTGCTGGCCGTGGCCGCCTTGCTGCATCCCCATGCTCATGCCGCCGACGTTCTGCAATGGGAAGCGGGGGGGGGGGGGGGGGGTGGGGGAGAACAGCGCCGCTGGAGCTCAGTGCCCCCCCCCCCCCCCCCCCCCCCCGCGAAGGAAAACTATTGAAACGGAGTATTAATTGAGAATAATCCACGAACATTCCGACGCAGAGGAGCAAAGCAATTTATTATGTTTGGGTCCGTGGACCGTTTTTGATTGTACGGTGCCTTCTTGTCCGACCCAGCCTATCTAGGTTTTCAAAACGCGATATAGGGTTTTGTCTAACATCGTGTTGGCTCTGCCTGTACCCTACTGTAGCTACCATCCGGCCATGTTGTCTATCAAGATTTCAAGCCCTCAATATGAAACCTTAATGCCTCATGGGGTATTATTCAGCTTCCGATACTGGAACGAATCTGGTACCCAGCCCTAGTGGCGAAACCCTACATGGCAGACATAAACATTTCAACAACGCAAACGAGGTCCCAAAAAGCAAGCACAAAAATGCAATGAGAGCCCAAATATTCGTGTAGAACTATATATACCATTAGGGCATTCGGGTTTCAAACCCTAATTGACACTCAAAGCATGAAAGGTGAGGCCGATGGGGCGGGGGCGCACAAAGTCGGTGTCGTAGCCCCAGCCGCAGCCGTCCACGTCGGTCATCGACAGCGGCGCGTCCATCAGGTTGCCGGCCATCTGCTTGCTGCTGCGCGGACTGACCGTGGTGGTTGTCGAAGCCGCTGCCGCCGTGGAAGCCGCCGCCCATCATGTCATGCATGCCCTGGGACCTGGTGGGCTGCCCCATGCTGGAGGGCGCCGGGCAAAAGCGGCAGCGGGGCGGGTCAGGCGGCCGAGTGGGGGGGACATCGTAGCCTTGCCCTGTATTAGGGTTTTATCCGTACCCTAGCTTCACTCGCCCACTTACAACTCATATACAGATAGGCACTTATTTTGGCGATTCTTAGTCCGTGTTATCGCCATCGGGATATTGCCCCTTTAGGGTTGATCAGGGTTTGGGGTATGTGTTGTGGCGTGTCTCAATTCTGTTCGTCAACCAGACACCGAGTCCAAATCACTCATTCCGATCACTCGATGTCAAACTGTGGTGATTCGGACAGCTCGTTCAGGTGTTTCTAGGTCTTACAGCGGCATCACGGTCGGCGGTTTTAGAAAGGGAATGCCCCCCCCCCCCCCCCCTCTCTCTCGTCTTCTGCGATTGCATCAATGGCTCTGTATTCATACCGGAGCAGTGTACGCATCCACAAACAAATGTGTGTTTGGGCTTGAGTTTGAGGGTTTGAGGGTCCTGTGCAACTTATGTTAGAAACCCTAAACCTAACTTGAGACCCAAATATGAAATTTGGCTGAGTTTTTGGCTTTGGGGTTTGATGACTTGAAAGCAGAGTTGGGCCGCTTAAAACCCTAATGCCCTATCGAAAGCAACGCAGCAGCGGGCCCACCTGAACATGTGCTGGTTGTTCATCATGGGCGACATGCCGGCGTCCGCGTGGTGGTGCACGTGGTGGTGCATCGGCGCGCTCGCGTTGACATTCATGACCTGCGGAGCACATTTCACAGCGTTCAGCCGCCTGCGAACCGCGGCCAGCGTATCCACCCTCCTTGGCGGCGGCCATCGGGCGCGCGTCCTTATCACTCATTCGCGGTCCGCCGCTATACACTGTACCATTAAATAAGCCTTGCGACCCCAACACTACGGCATCACTTCGCTACATCGCGCTGATAGTTGCATCAGTGCGCACGTGGTGTATTCTGACCTATTGAGCCAGCAGTGTTTTCCCTCTTCAAACAAAAGCGGCGTCCCGAAGGGGGACCGTGTTTATGGTAATAACTTTCTCAATCCGGCATTGGAACTCGCAACATCGGTTCCACGCTGTCCGTCAAAGCAGCAGAGAGAGGTTGGCCTACTACCTGCAGCTACTCTCCTTGATGTGAGTCACGTTCAGGGAGACATATGACTTCCGCATCAAGAATGTGGCGCAGCTACAGAGCGTTTACCATGACGCCAGCTACGCGATGTCGGCATATAGACACACTCGATGGCGTGACGGGGCGAGCGAGGGGGAGGGGGGTACCGCGGCGGCGTGATGAGCACAGAGATACCCTAACCCTAACCCTCAAATCCTGTCTTTTAAACAGATACGCAAAGCCCGTCGCGCGCGGCTGTCTCAAACCCCAAACCAACGCAGCAGTGGGGTCCGGGCGCCGGCGCGGCAACACGACCACTGATAATAACAACCTGCCAGAGGGCAGCCGTGCAGACGAAACTATAGTGGAATAATGGCGAATGCTCTTTTAGGTTGCACGCAAGCCCGATTTGAGGCTTGTAATCCGAGCCAGATAGTAAGGGTTCTCATCGGTGACGCGGCACCCTCGCCGCGTGCCAGTGGACGCCGCCACAGTATAACAGTTGTGAGTTGTTTCTAGGGGGACTGCTGGGCGGGGCGGGGCGGGGCGGCACCTGCTGGCCCATGTTCATGCCCTGCATGCCGATGTGGTCGTTGGCAGGGGCGTTCAGGTAGCTTGTCCCGCATCCGGGCTCGGCCTCGGTGAACTTGGGCAGCCGGTAAAAGCCGGTCATCAGCACCGCTTCCTGCCGGCACGCGCGCGCGAGCCACGACCGTCAGTGCACTGGTGGCAGTTGCGCGGGGGCGGTGGTTGCACGGTCCGCCACTAGGGGGCATACCCGGTATAACATGATGCGAGTATCAAGCATCCTATCGGGTGAGGGGGGTCAAAATAACATGACCGCAGTTGCACTAAATGCGCCGGAATTGCTGACGCCCTTCGTAGCGTGTGGACGAGATTTCTGGACAGTCTGAGCGCACTCTGGACATGAAACCCGGCCATTGCCAATCAATTGATACAATGTCGACACCAAGTGTTGTCCATTTGGACGGTTTTCTCCATTCAAATTCTGTTCAAATAGACATTAATTGCTGTCGGATCACATCATGATCTTGTACTGATTTCCCCCCTCCCCCCCCACACACCAGCAGTTTATTGTTCGATGTTGGAAGGGTTTTAGGGAGGGGAACCCTAATACCAACATGTCCAAAAACCTGCATTGGAAGGTCCAAAATCATTTCTACGACGGTCTTATCTATTACGAAGTTGTAATTGCCTGAACCGCCCCAAGAATATCTGGACCTGTACCGGGGGCGGGTTCAGGATTTAGGGCGGGGCACCTTGGGGATGGTCTTTCCGGTGTTGACGTTGATGAGCTGCCGCGCCGCGTCGTGGGCCTGTATCCAGAGGGGCAGCCGGCGGCGCTGCAGGTCCACGCGGTCCAGCAGCAGGTGGTTGAAGGCGTCGCGCGACTTGGTGCGGCTCGAGACCGCGAAGCAGCCCGGCTCGCTGCACATCCGGACGAGGAAGGTGCCTGGGGCCTGGGGCTGCAAGGGCGCCAGCGCGGGAGAGGCGGCACAGTTAGCTCCGGCCAGTAGAATTCACATCGCATCGTGAGTAGAGGATGAGCACGGCAAAAATAGGTCGACATGACTACATTAAGGGTTTGAGTTAAGGTCAGAAACCTAAAACCCTAGATCTTAAACCCCATAACCAATGCAGTGTTTTTCCATGCAATAAAAGGAGGGAGGCGTACTGTGGCAAAAGTGTGACACAAACATAGATTTTCTCTCCCGCGAGGGGCAAAAACAGTTACATACAGCAAACCGAGCAAGGCTGTAACACGGTCCATGGGACGTACTGATCGGACACACACACATACACACACGCCCACACGCACGCACATACAAATACACATGCATACGTTCATTCTTTCATTCATACCTACCTACCTACCTACCTACCTACATTCATTCATTCATTCATTCATTCATTCATTCATTCATTCATACCTACCTAGATACATACACATGCGTACCTGCATATGTGCATACATACCTAGTTACATACATACGTGCATTCATATGTACATAACTACATACATACATACATACATAAATTCATATGTACATACATAAATGCCTACATACATACATACATGCATACATGTCATATACATGTCCCTTTACATAAACTACCTGCATACACATATATGCGTATATACATATATACATACATAAGATATGTATGCATGTACCTGTACATTTACATATATAAATGTATACATCTACATGTGTATACATACATACATTCATATATATACATTTACATATATACATGTCTATCTACATGTACATGTATACATGTACATGTACACATATCTATATGTACATACATACATACACACAGACATACATATACACACACATGTGTATACGTGCATACATACATACATACACACATACATGTGCATACAGACTTGTGCGGTACATAAATGGGTGGGCATGCCATCTGCCAGCATGCAGGCGCAGAACCGCATGCGGCAATCAACGCATCTGGGGCGGCCCCACCTGCAGGATCTGCTCGGCGCGCTGGCGGTCGATGTAAAAGCCGCAGATGATCTCCTGAGGCGGGGCGGGGGTGGGCGGGGGGGGGGGGGGGGGGGGGGGGGGGGCAGCGGCCTCAAGACCTCACACGCATTGGATGGGAACCTGCCCGTTGCAGTGAGGCGGGCCGGGGCGACTCACCGGCTCCACACGGTCCCACGTGGCCTCCACTGACTGCAGCGTCTGCAGGCACTTGATGTACCACTCTTCAAATTGCTCCCACTTCTGGCCGGGGATCATCTTGGGCTCCCTGATCGTCGGGCTGAGCTGAACCTTTTGCAGGAGCCACATCACGTCCTGCACGCAGAAAGAGCGGAGGAGAGAGTGGAGGGGCGGGGCAGGGGGGGCTTCAGCCGGGGACTGTGTGCTCCGAGCAACATGCAAAGGCATGGAGGCGACGTGGTCGGGGTCAAAGGGCACGCGGGCTGCATGCCTACGCACGTGATCCGACAGCCTCCGCATGGCGTTGGGGAGGAACTCCATGTACTTGCTGACGATCCAGTTGCGCGCGGTGTCTGTGTCCACCTGCATCATGGCCACAGTCTGCGCATCCGCACAATGCCCCTGGGTCAGCGTGCGCGGCTGCCTGTAAATTGACCCTGACGCCCTACGCAGGCCATACGTCACAGAGCCGCCAATAATCGGGGACTCAGACAGGGAAGACAAGGCAACCACGTAGCAGAAAAGCACCAGCCATCACCCTCCCCCTCCTGGGGGGTCTTTGGCAAGGAGGGGCACGCAGGCCTCAACACCTGGATCCGGATCCGGGGCTAGGCGCACAGTGCACAAGTCTAAAACCCCTCATTATCCGGGAGGGTAATGAGGGGCTTTAGGGTTTCGAACGTTCAGGATTTCGGACTCTCTCTCTCTCTCTCTCTCTCTCTCTCTCTCTTGTGCGATCGCGTGACACCTGCGCCTTCGTATACGGGGCGAGTACCCGCCCGGATCGTGTCGCCGCTACATGCCAGTACCGTAGAATTAAATACGGTCAGATAACTAATGAATTGCTCTGCACCTTCACGCCAGAGCGTTCCTGCTGTATTCATGCTGTACTCTGATTTGCTCCTCCTTTGCAATGGTATTTCTTCTTTGCGGGGGCTCAAAACGTTATATATCCCCCGACCCTTTGTGTTTGTATGGTAGATACGGGTACACGGGAGGGCCGTGGTAAGCATGACATATACAGATTTATCTACGGTAAGGACAGTACGATGCACACATATGGCCGTCGGCCGGCAAAGCGCGGCAGTGCGGTGTTTTAGAATAGGGCCAGGACAGGGTTGTGCACACTAAACTCGTCATCATGGTCAAAGATAGAAGCACGCCGCACAAGTACCCGGGGCGGCTCTGTGGAGAGCGGGCCCGCATGCGGGCCCGCAACGCACTGAAAAGGCCCAAGACAGAAGAAGTCAAGGTCCATTGACTTCTTGTGGACCGGAAGGCGGGGGTGGGGCACCTTGGGGGCGCCGGCACCCCATTTCTCGCTCTGCGCGCCGCTGGTCCTCCCCGCCGGCGCCGCGCCCGCGCCCGCGCTGGCAGTCGCCGATGGCCCCGGCACCCGTGTCTTCTTCATCGGCGGCGGCCCGCCCGTCAATGTTGCGTATGCCTGGCGTGGCGTGGCAGCGCAGAAGCGCCCAGAAATGGTCCGTCAGGTTTGGGCGTTTGAACGCGGCATAGTGCAGAAGACATGCCGTCAGGGGAGACAGGCACGGAATCGAGCTCGACATATGTGAGCCAGATGAAACCCTGGCTTCAGAGACACTAGAAACCACGGCCACGTCCATTGGGCTGAGAGGACAGTCTCGGATGACCGCAAGCATGGTCACAAGGGCAAGCAGTGTGGTCGCCCGAGTGGGATCGAGACGAGCCGCCCAGATTCGATAACGTTAGGGTATTCAAACCCTGAAGCGCAAAGCGAATGCCCAAACCCTGCAGTCACAGGCAGTTGGGGACTGCCGGTGCGGGGCGCACCTTGCTGAACTGGTCCGTCTTGCGGGACACGATGACGGAGGGCAGGTCAAAGATGCAGTAGATGTGGTCCTCCTGCAGGTGAGCGGGGCGGGCGAGGGTCAGCTCAGCGGCGGCTCGTCTCCTCCCATGTGTGCGGCGGGTAGAAAGGGGAGGAGGGCGGCACCCGGATCTTGAAGGAAAACAGCAGCCAGCGCTTGGTCATGCGGCTCGACTTGATAAACTTGAGGTCCGGGAACTCAAAGTCCTCGGTCATGGTGCGCTCCTCCCCCGACATGTTGCTGTCGTCCATGCCTCCATCCTCTGCCACCATCAAGCGCAGCTCAGTAGGCCCGCATGGGAGCCCGACACCACTCATCGGCACTCAGTCTCATTGGCATGCACTCAGTCTCACTGACATGTGCCGCTATTTTGGGGGTTGAGCAGGAGGCGGTAAACAGAGGGGGGGGGGGGGGGGAGGGGGGGAGGGGGGGAGCAGCACCAGACGTCACGCGCTTGTTCACGACAAAGCTCTCCACCTCCTGGTTGTTCAGCGCTGCGGACGGCTTGAGCGAGCCGGGCTTGATGTACTGGGAGTCCCCGAGCGGGAACGCGCCCATGGACACAGAGAAATCAAGGCTGCCCTTGTAGGTCATCTCCAGGCGCAACTGCGGCAGGGCATCGCAGCAGCGAGGCTCAGTTGCCGCGCGAGTGATGTGCCATTGGGAGCAGCTCGGCGTTGCCCAGGGATGGCCGCCCAGCGGGGAGCCATGTTGTGGAGGCATCACATCAAGCAGGGAGGGCATAAAGGACACGGATAGCTGCACCACGTGCTGCCGGCTGAGGAGGCCATGTGTTTGCGGCGCTCGTGGCGCACCTTGAAGTGCGGGCGGAAAGACTTCTTCTGGACCATGGGCCGTGCAAACGCGGCCGGGGCCTGCACAAAGGATGCGCCTTGTCAGAGGGGGAAGGGGGGGAGGAGGCGTACACCGGGCACACGGCCAGCGTCGGCGGCAGGGTATGTGGGCACGGCAGGTGGGCGGGTTTGGAGGGAGGCAGCGTCGCGCCTGCACGATCTTCAGGGAGCAGCTGAGGGGCAGGCCGCGAAACTCGCGCTCCGCATCCTGCGGAGAGCAGGCAGCCAGGTTCAGGCAGCCTCACAGTGGCGCGCGCACGGGGGGGAGGGGACAGCCCAGCTGGTAGGTGGCGCGGCCCGGGGCTGCATGTTCTGGCGCAGTGAGGGCGGACGGGGCGGCACCACTTTGCCGCCCTGGGCGAGCTGCGCCGTGATGGCGTCCTGCTGCTTCCACGTCATTGAAACTTGGCCTGAAGGGAGGGGGGGGGGGGGGGGGGCACCGGCAGCGTGCGTCGGTGGCAAGCGGCACTGGGCTGGGCCGGCGAAGAGAATTGCACGCAGGAACAAAGTATGACGGGAGTTAATGGGATATCGGTGGGGGGGGGGGGGGTACCAGCTTCGATGCCGTCGTAGTGCACATACATCGTCTGGTGCCTATCCACATTCGCCTGAGGCACCCCGATCAGCTCATCCATGAACACCTGAGCGCGCAGGGGCGTCAGGCGCCGGAACAGGGGCACGCAGCGGGGCACTGACGACGGCTGCGAGTGGATGGGTGGTGCGGCCATAATACCTCGGACACATCCCCCGCAATATCGCCGGAGCCCTGCTGCTGGGTGCCGGCCTTGTCATCCATCGTGCCCGCGTTGAACTCCACTGCGGATGGTCGGGCAAACACAAACGGAATCACGGCCACGGTTTCGCCGGTTCCACCAGGGGGTGTGTGCTAGGCAAAAGAAAAAGTGCGGTATAAATAAACGCGGTAAAACATGAAAACTACTGTCACGTGGCTGGCTCGCCCCCGACGGACACGAGTAATTGCGGGATGCAGAGCTCGTTGGGGGGGGGGGGGGGGGGGGGGGGCGGAGGGCTCGGGGGGCTTATTGCTCCCCTGCCTAGCACCCATACCAAACGGCAGGCCACCCGTGACGCTGGGGCGCCGCGCCGCTGACTGCGCCCCGCTGGTTACGCCGCTGGTGGCGGGCTCCAGGCCCGAGACGGAGCTGCCGCATGGGAAGCCCGTTCCTGCGTGTCGCCAAAAAGCCAAATAAAACACGGCGATCGTAGCAGCTCCGGTGGGGGGGGGGGGGGGGGGGGGGGGGGGGGGTTACCCGCGTTGAACTCTACTGGCGGCCCCTGCCAGCTGTTGCCAGAGTCCTCGAAGCCGTGCATGTCGCTGGCGTCACGTTTGGCTTTTGTTTGTCCTTTTCCCCCTTTTTTTTGAGGCGCCTGCCACCGGTCAGCAACTCGCACGTGCAGCCAACAGGACGGCGAGGGCCGCGCCCGTGCCTGCGCAACCGGTGAAGGGCGCGCTAAAACACGCTCGTTTCCAAGTCTCGTGACGTCTTCCCTACCAACCAACCCTTGGTTGCGACGGTGCTCCGCTGTTCTGGTGTATGCTGCGCAGTTGGTGGGCCTCGCGGTATGGCTGGTACCGTCCGTACAGTACGGGGAGAGTAACGGAGCCGCCTGAAGCCCCCCGTGGCGGCAGGCGATGATAGTCGCTGCTACTTTTTATGGGGGTTGGTCACACGGGGACGGGGTGGAGTCGGGCAAAGGCAGAGTACTACCACTTTCCGCTCATCGGGGGGACAAAAACGCGATAGTTAGGGCTCATCAGTAGAATTATTTGTAGCGCTAAACCCTAAAAACCGCTACCGGTACGTGGTGCATAAGAGCCAAGGGCAGGCGGAGTGAAGAATAAATAAACCCTACCATCACGGTTCCAGCAGGTACCGGTAGCGACTACTCGTACTACTCGTACTGTACTCTCGCTATAGTATATAATTACATGAGCTAGCAGCAGAAGGCGATATCGGAAATCACCAAAATAAAAGGCAACTCTATGACTGGGTACTCTCGCTAGTATGAAGTATACTAAGAGTATTAGGATGAAAGTGGCTCCGCCGTCGTCGGCGAAATGGAGATTTTCCCCCCTCTGCCGGGACAGGACTTGTAACACTGATGAATAAACCCTTGCAGCATCTCTATGACGGCCGTACAGTCGCCAGAGTCGCTATTAGATAGCAGGGGTATATTACCCCTGCTATTGGCTGTTCGCCGGGACGAAGCCCCCTGGACCCGCGTACCAAAAACGGTCTGCTCCGCGGGCATCACGTCAAGTAAATATCCGTGAAAGCTCGCACTATAATCATGAATTACGTATAAATGTGTGTCAGAGACTCTGTAGAGGACTCCCGAATGAAGCTTTGAATAAAGCAGTTATCGATTACTGTTACTCTGTAATGGCGTCGGAGATCCAATCGTTGCCTGAAATTTGAAATCAGATTCTGAATATCCTGCGATATCATCGGACAAATCGGTTTAGATTGCAGTGGCTCACTCGTACCCGTACCAACACTATGATTAGCGAAACCCGGTACATACACAGCCCCTGAGGTGCCCTTTGGAGTGCCTTAAGTGCCGGTGCCGTGCCCTTTTCCGCTGTGAGGTACTATGCTTGTGGTGTGGCCCTGTTATTTCGGAGCCCTGTAGCATTCAGCAGCCAGTGAGGCTGGGTGCTCCAGGGTCGCGGTAGTGATGATGGTGCCATCGTAACCCCAACGCAGCGGAGTTTCACCAGCAATCGGCTCATGCTATAGCCCCTTGGGCCCAGCTCTCCCTCGGGCCAGCGCCGTTAAGAGCATAGTCCGTTCGGCTGCCGTGATATCCACGACGCAGGAGACGACGACTCACGACATCGCTGCGCTGTATTATGGGTTGCGTTTCGGCACGGCGCATGGGGCAGCATCAACGCGCGACCTCAGCCAGCGGCAGCTCCACGCTGCTGGCGAAGGCCGCCGTGGCACTGCTGCTGCTGATGCCGTGGCGACAAGCTGCAGCTGATAACAGCGCTGCTGGCACGGCCGGTTCGAATTCCGCCGGCGCGGGCAACAACGCACAGAGTCCTGCCGTGGATGGCTCGCATACCTCCCGCGTTGGTACCGAGTCCGTGCGCACAGAGCCGGTTGCACTCGCCCTGCACCGCCGCCTGAACAGCAGGACCGGGCTCCGCCGATCGCTCAGCGAGACAGACAACGGCACGCTTCCCTTCTGGCCTATCCGCTTCCACGTTGACTACAGCCAGCTCAGCGGCAGCGCTGAACTGCAGCAGCGCATTCGGGAGGACATCGTCCCGCCTGCTCTGGCTGAGCTACAGCGTCGGGTCGGCGTCAAGGCGCCCGTCGCCGGCAACCTCTTCCTCACCCCCTTCTGCAGTTCGGTCTACACCCAGCCTCAGGGCTGCAGCGACAGCGATCCCGACTGCCGTATATTGTGCGCTGCCGTGAAAAACTCGGCAGAGGCGCCGGGGCTCTGTGGGCCGCAGGCGGAGCACAACTGGGACTACTTCGGCGAGTACGAGCTGTGCAACAACCGTCTGCAGTGCAGCACGCAGCCCGGTACGACGCCGCAGCTTTGCACTCCTTGAGTTACATCAGGGCCCTTCCATTTCTGACACTGGTCCCGATGCGCGGAAAGGCACTGTTCGAATGTGTTGAAATAATAGTTCAGGTATGTAACAATCAGTGTGCACGTCTCTGGGTCTGACGGCTGCCATGTCCACGATTTAAAATGTATCCACAGGGCAGACAGGCGTGCCGGATGCCGACATGATTGTATATGTGACGGCCAACTCGCATGGCTGTGGCGCGGGCCAGTTTGGCGGGGCATCTTTTTGCAAGCTGGACCCAGTCACCAATCGCCCAGTGGCGGCCTACATCAACTTCTGCGCCGAGGTATGGCCTTGGTGCTACAAACCTTCACGTGCTGCCCCCCCCCCCCCCCAACACACACACACACTTTCTAGCCGCTGCACCCACTGCTGCGCCTGAGCTGCATCACTTGCCCACCAGGCCTCCGCAGCGTCGTCCGATAGCAGCGCCATCGAGACCGCGGTCCACGAGATGCTGCACGCGCTGTTCTTCTCGTCGGACCTGATGCCGCTGTACATCGATGCAAACGGGGACGCGCTGGGTGTGGACGCAGTCTTGGCCACCAGCCAGGATGGGACCCACAAGCTGCTGAAGACGCCCAAGGTCTCAGCCGCAGACCCCCCCCCCCCCCCAAGCGCCGCACTCGCCCATCTGCGTGATTCTCGTGCTTCGCGGCCATCGCGCCCTGTCAGCTCTGCCTCAGCCAGGCACTGGCTCGGAGACATTCTCCGCCCCTTTGGCATTGTACGCCAGGCAGGTGAGCTAACACCTCCAGCATCACTGTGGCTCACTCTCAACCCGCTGCACATGAATGGCAGGTTCTGTCGGAAGCCAGCAAGCTGTACGGGTGCGAGTCCGGGATTGCGGGTGTCCCATTGGAGGATGACGGTACTGCCCCGGTGCTGCTCATCCCCCCTCCCCCCTTCCTCCCCCCCTCAGCTCGGCACAGCACCCTCTCTATATGCGCACGGGTTAATGTTCATGTGGAACACTGGACCACTGGCGCTGACAAGCTCCCGGTGTCTGGCATGCAGGCGGCGCCGGGACGGAAGGCAGCCACTGGGAGGCGACGGTGGTGCGCGATGACATCATGCTGGGCACGACCTCCTCCCTGCAAACGCGGAACTTCGGGCCGCTGTCGTATGCGCTCATGGAGGACTCGGGCTGGTACCTGCCAAAATGGGACACCGTGGTACGTCCACAGCCGCGCGTGAGCACGCCTGCGGCCGCTTTAATGGCCTCTGATCGATGAACAGACACGGCCTGCGCGCCCGGCACTGACAGAGGCGCATCAACGAGGCGAGCGGCGCGGGCTGCGACTTTGTCAACGAACGCTGCTCGGAGTACCATGCCGCCAATGCGGACGCCGGGTTGTTCTGCTATGCAAGGCAGACGCAGCTGACCTGTAGCCGCGACCACCGCTCGCGCGAGCAGTGCCAGGAGGTAACCGCAGCCGTGGACGAGTAAACATTGCCACACTCGTCGCCTGCCGCGGCTGGCCTGAATGGAGCCTCGGTGCGGGTGTCGGCGCGGTGATAAGGCCACTGCAAATGACAACCCACCCTGGCTGTCAGAGGGCAAACGTAGATCATGTAGACGAGACTATAGCGGAACCACATAAATTGTTCTTATAGGTTGTATGCAATGCCCAATTGAGGCTCATAATGCGTTCTAATGGCTGCGCCGGCACCCTGTACGCTGTGATGCCGGTATAGTGCTTCAGTTCCCGTCCAGGTTAGGAGGGACAAAGGGATTGGTGCGCTGCTGGTATTCTCTTTGCAACTTGGGCAGTGCGGTGTATCAGAACTGCCCTCCGCTCCCGTCTCCACATGTGCAGACGGCCGCGCGTTGGCAGGGCGAATATCCTGACAGCTGCGTCACTCCCGCGCCTGCGCAGGAAGCCCTCTCCTCGTGCCCCACGCCCCGGGCTGTGCGCATCGGCACCGGCAACAGCCACTGCTTTGACGCCGCCAACTCGGAGCTGCCAACCGGGAGCGACTTGCTGTTCTTCGGCTCCGAGTACGGCCCGTTCAGCCGGTGCGTAAAGGTGGGGAGCGCGCTGGAGGTCCTCCGGCCGGACTCCACCGCGTACTACCAGGTGCGGACGGCCTGCCGAGGATCAGCCACCTCTGCCTTGCGCACCAGTCGCCGATGTTGTCGGGGCGTGTGAAACCAACGCAGATCGGAACCCACGCCGCCCTCAAGTGCGGCATTGTGCCATTCTCTCCTAGGTTTAATGTTATAGGGTTTCAACCTAAACCCCTAAGAGTCTCCCGTCGGCCTGAAGTTCTGCCGTTCTGCGCGCGCAGCCCGACCCCGTGCCGCAGTGCTACCGCATGTCCTGCACGGAGGAGGGGCTACTGCAGCTGAACATCGCCGGCGAGACGCTGGACTGCCCGACTGGCGCCATGCTGGACATGGCCGACCTGCACCCCGCCTTCCGCGGCGGCACGCTCGGGCCGTGCCCCGACAACGCCGAGCTGTGCGCGGCGCTGGCGTGCCCGGAAGACTGTAGCGCGCAGGGGCGGTGCGTTGATGGGCGGTGCGCGTGCGACCTCGGCTGGGTGGGCGCCGACTGCAGCCTGCGCATCTGCACCGCCGCCACGCAGTGCGATGCCGCTGGCGAGGAGTGCGACGTCCTCACCGGCATGTGCGGCCCGCCGCGGCCCCCGTTCCAACGCCCCGCCCGTGTCGAGTCCGCGTCGAGCCGCGCCTCCTCCGCTCCCATCCGCCGCAGCCACATCACGCTCGCGGCAGCCGTCGCGGTGCTTGCGGCAGTGCTGCCTATGTAGGGCCCACTCCTCCGCGATATGCCGCTCGGCCGCCAGAGGCGAAAGGCCACCCGCAGACACAGTCCTTTCGCCCCTTTGGCCATCATACATACACCGCTTTCGCCTTTCGCCTCAAGAGCAGCCGACTCGGCGCTGCGGGGCGACATCAACCCGCAGTGCTTGGCGCGCCGCGGTGAGGGTGTTCCTGATGAGGCAAAGCCAAGTGTGCGGCGCCGAATGGGCCGCCAATAATGTTTGCCCCCACCGTACACTTTTAGCGCCAGGCCATCGCATACGGAGCCGTTTTCAGCGTGTCTTGCCATCATTGCATAGGTTTTAAATCATTTCCGTCATCATTATTCCATGAATCGCTTGAGGGGCAGCGCACTGTTCTTTCCGGGCGCATGCAGCGCCCGCCTGCCAGTGCTTCCCGAGGCGGGGCAAGCTCCGGGCTGCCTTCTTGCTATCGGCGGGAGGGTGCTGGGCGGGCAGGGAACACTAGTGGAGCACCGCCTGCAATACATGCAGTGTAAGCAGGATCTATTCAAAGCTATACCCCCCCCCCCCCCCCCCCCCCCCGAAAAAAAGGGGGTATAGCATTAGTAAAAGACCATTGTCCGCCGTGTAGCACCCATCAGCATTCTTGCGATGGCGTGGTGTCTGACAGTTCCGCATTGGCGCGAAAGCACGGAGGCATCCACAGGGAAGAATTGGCAGGAGGGTTGCCCGGTAGCCCCTCTGGCGGTGGCATGCTGCAGCCGCTGTCGCTGTGGAGGCGTGGGATGTCTTGCGCCGGGTGGCACAGCCCGCCGCACTTGCCGTGGTGCCGGACGCTGACCGCACCCGGTTCACACGTCCAGCGGCACAGCGATTGGTCCTCCAGCACGGCCGCGTTTAGCGCAATGAGCCAGAGGCCCAGCGAGCAGTCGTCTCCGCAGCCGTAGACGCGCAGACTCCCGGCGGGCATGCCGGCCAGCAGCGCAGCCGTGGAGGACTCCACCGCGTAGGTGGACCCCGTGGCGTAGGTGAAGTAGGTCTGCCCCAGAATCTGGTGCCCGTGCTCGAAGAACTTGTGCGCGGGGGAGACGTGCACCCTGCCCCGGCGGCGAAAGCAGCCGACGTACTCCGCGCCGCGCCACCTCGCCAGCGCCGCCGGCAGGTGCAGCGGCCGGAAGTACACGTCGTCGTCCACCTTGAGGATGTAGCGGAAAGACAGCTCCCGCGCCGCGAGCCGGAAGAACGCCAACACCTGGCGCCGGATCCAACCAGGCCGCACGCCCGTCAGGCCAGCCCCAGGCACTGCAGCGCAGGCATCGCGGGAGCAAGAGGGGTACTGCTCTCATGGGTGACTGTGCTCGTGCATGCCAGGTCCTATCTCTGGGGACATCGTGCGCTGCTGCACCGCCATACATGTCATTAAGCTTAGTAGTTCCTACTTGATATCGCTAGGGGCACTGGTTATATCAGGCCTAGTCTATATGCTGGTCCCGGAGCATAAGCCAAACGCGATCCGGACTAATATGGGGAGTGCGCTTGCTCGGCGTGTATGGTTTCGGAGCATTGGTATACATCTTGCTCACGCCATCCATTCCCCAAGACGCCAGCGTCTGCCCGCGTACCTTCAGCGAGAGATTGCCATACTCCTCCAGCACATCCAGCCTCCAAAACGCGCCAAAGCGGCTCTCCTCCGACGCGATCCCCGCCACCTCGGTGGCGTTCGACGGCTGGCCGACAGCGAATCTGACGTCGATGGAGGCCGTGGCGCGCAGCCGTTGTTGCTCCGCCGCCGTCGCCGGGAACCAAGTGGACCGCAGCACCGCCCGCCGCTCTGCATATTTCGGCCCCACGCCGCTGAACACGCCTACAACCGCTAGAACGCTGAGAGGCGGAGGGAGGGCTGCGACTGCCAACGGTTGGTCAAAGATCTGCGGCCCGCCGACCGCAACCGCTGCGGGGGCCCAAATAAGTAGCAAGCACAAACGAGCGACGAGCCGGCTCGGTCCGACTTGCCGCATGCTTCCGAACCCCCCCCCGCCCGCCCCCCTCCCCCCACGGGTGTCAAAGCTGGTTTGTCCGGCAAGCTGCGCCGGGGGTCAGCACGTTCCTTGCCATATCAGGACCTACACGCCGCTATTCGGCGCATGGACAGATAGACCGGCTGCCGAGAAATGGTCGCGCAGGCGCAAGTCGAATGGTTTTGAAATTTAGTCCCTCTAATGGGCTAGCAGCAGAAGGCGATATCAGGAAATCACCCGAAAAATTAAAATAAAGGACAATAATCAGAAAGGTCCTTCTAATCCTTACCTGCTGTAGCCACTGCTGTATACATATAGTGTTCGACCCCACGGTGCCGTACTGGTGTGAATTACAAAAAGGCCAGTAACAAATCCACCGCTGACTAAAAGCAGTACTGTACTAAAGATCAACACATCAAGCCGCCCAAAAGCTTGCCGTAAGGATAAGCGACTTGCGGTGGTGTGAATTGCAAAAAGGCTGTATGAAGGAGTACTGGTATGGAGATACCTGTAGCGACCGCCAGCGGTCGCTAGGGTCTGATGAGACCGCCGATAAGCAGATGAATGCTGCCAGCAGTCCGAAGGTTCGAACGTACCTCTGCTGGGGCACCAGTCGCTATCAGCAAAAATAAAATAAGGATCCCTACCGGTAGCGACTGTAGGCCCGAAGTTGGTTAAGATTGGATATTATAATTGGACCACGAATCGTCCCCGAATTCTCCCGGATCAAAATCCTCATCTGCCGGTGTCCGCCCGCCGCGAAGTTGCTAACCCCAAAACTCGCTCTGAAAGCCCCAAATCCTGAGATGCGGCGGACACGGAGCGCCGCGGCCGCAGGATTTAGGGCCCTAATCCTGCGGCCGCCGTTCGCATCATTTGGCCCCGCATATTTTCAAGTGAACTCGCCAACCCCACCAGTTCGGCTCCCCCCTGCCCCAACCCTGCTACCCCTCGCCTCTCTTTCGCAGTATCACCCACACTCGGCGGCATGGTCGGCCGAGACGCGGTTGTTGTGGTGCGTACTGCAAACATCGCGCCCCAACCCCGCGGTCATAGGGCGCGTCGCGCGCGTTGACCAGCCGTTTACCGCCCAGCCGCTCCGGTCGGAATATTTGAAAACTCGTTGCGGCCATGGAGCACGCCTCGCTGCCCAACGCTGCTCCTCGCTATAGGTTCGATGCAACTGACGAGCTTGACGCGGAGCTCGAAGACCCAGCGTCCGAGGGCGCGCCGGCCAAAGAGGCTAGCCGCAGCGGTCTTGTTGCTACCCTGCGGCGACTAGCACGGTGGCGAGCGCGACGTCGTCACCACGGCAGCACCAGCTGCAACGGCCGAAACGTGTAGGCAGGTAGTTTCGGTTCCGCTACGAGCAGCGCGGAAGCGCTGCGTCGTCTGTGGGGATGGCAGCGGTAAATGGCAATGGCGGCGGGCGACGGGGCGGCGCCTTAGCGGCGCGGGCGTGCGGGCGTGGTTCTGCAACCGCGCGTGCACTCGCGCGCGTTCCCGTGCCGACAATGAATACCAACTTCAATGCGGTGAACACACCCACGTGTCTGCGTGCCGCAAAAATATGGTTACATGAGCCAGCTGCAGAATTCAAGAAATCCATACAGAAATCTAGAAGAAAATCCATCTACGGGCCTCTAGAGGCGGGAACCGCCATGACAGCCACCGACCAGGCATCGCCACGAGCCAACCGCCACGCCACGCAGTAGGGACGCTCTCCCCAACACACAATCCCGGGCCCCTCCAATAGCGGCACTAGGCCGAAGGTGACGTGAAGGCGCCGACAGGAAAGGAGCTTCGAAGTAGAGGTCTCGCAGCAAGGAGTGGAAGTGGGGGGGGGGGGGGGGGGGGGGGGGGTCCAACCCAGAACGGGTCGCCACGGGTGTGCAACATACGCAGGCCACCCAACGCCAAATCCGCCGCCAACTCGCCCGCGTCCTTTTCCGCCGAACGTAGAACTCCCTTCCCAGCACAATATCCCGGGCCACTCCAATAGCGGCGCTGAGCCGAATGTGACGTGGAGGCGGCAACATGACAGGAAGGGAGAAAGTGCTCAACGAGTAGGGAATGGAGAGTCGGCCGGGCCAGCAACGACGTAAGATGCCGGTGTTCAACGCGCGTTGTTCCGCCCAGCGCCAGATCCGCCGCCAGCTCGGTCGCATCCCCTTCCACCGAACGTAGAACTCCCTTCCCATCACAACATCCCGGGCCACTCCAATAGCGGCACTAGGCCGAATGTGACGTGGAGGCGCCGACAGGACAGAAAGGGAGAGTGTTAGGGTTACCACTATAACCCTACCTGCATACTCATACCCACCATACTCGTAAGCACATGCATGTTCGTATATATGTATACTCATTTCTGTACTACCCGACATCTGCTCAGTGCCCGCACGCCACCAGGACCTATTACACGTCTTACAGACGTACGGCCACGTTACGCTCGCATGCTTCTACCAATGCCCGAGGCTGTCTGCAGCAATCCCCGATGACTTCAAGACTAGATCGCATCTCCAAGCCTAGCACATGCTTGCAACATGCCATGCCAATAGATGTATATAGCCGTGTACGCCTCGGTACATTGTAACAATTACCTTTGCTGCAAGCCTTTTCCCTCTCTTCACTAAAGCCTTTTGCTTAAAGCTAACATTGGTTTCGTTCGAGCTCTGGTTAAAGGTCCTCGCCGCGCTTCCACCGCGCATGAGTGTATGATCCCCCCGCCCCCCCCTACCTGCCATCGTGAACGACTAGCCTGTCACTGCCGCCGCCGCTGCCGCTAACCATCGAAGTGCAGATCGACACCGCTCGGTGGCCCGTGTAATCCGGGCCGAGCTGGCCAAACCCACAACCCGCGCCCTAGCCACGGACATCATCCACGCATCGCCAATGGACGTCACTTCCCCCCCCCCCCCCCCCCCCCCATATGCATCCCCCGCTCGCGGCCGCACGCTCCCCCACGCCGCCACGCATCCCACTGCCACTAGCCCTCAGCAAATGACCGAATATGACGGCATATGCGATGGATGTCGTCGAACGGGCAACTCCGTCACGAAATGCTCGTCGACGAGCAAGGTCGGCATGGTCGGCCGAGACGCGGTTGTTGTGGTGCGTACTGCTGACATCGCGCCCCACCCGCGCTGTCATAGGGCGCGTCGCGCGCGTTGACCAGCCGTTTACCGCCCAGCCGCTCCGGTCGGAATATTTGAAAACTCGTTGCCGCCACGGAGCACGCCTCGCTGCCCAACGCACTTGCTCCTCGCTATAGGTTCGATGCAACTGACGAGCTTGACGCGGAGCTCGAAGACCCAGCGTCCGAGCGAGGGCGCGCCGGCCAAAGAGGCTAGCCGCAGCGGTCTTGTTGCTACTCTGCGGCGACCAGCACGGTGGCGAGCGCGACGTCGTCACCACGGCGGCACAAGCTGCAACGGCCGAAACGTGTAGGCAGGTAGTTTCGGTCCCGCTACGAGCATCGCGGAAGCGCTGCGTCGTCTGTGGGGATGGCAGCGGTAAATGGCAATGGCGGCGGGCGACGGGGCGGCGCCTTGGCGGCGCGGGCGTGTGGGCGTGGTTCTGCAACCGCGCGTGCACTCGCGCGCGTTCCCGTGCCGACAATGAATACCAACTTCAATGCCGGCGGTGGACACACCCGCGTGTCTGCGTGCCGCAAAAATATGGTTACATGAGCCAGCTGCAGAATTCAAGAAATCCATACATAAATCCAGAAGAAAATCCATCTACGGGCCTCTAGAGGCGGGAACCGCCATGACAGCTACCGACCAGGCATCGCCACGAGCCAACCGCCACGCCACGCAGTAGGGACGCTCTCCCCAGCACACAATCCCGGGCCCCTCCAATAGCGGCACTAGGCCGAAGGTGAGGTGAAGGCGCCGACAGGAAAGGAGCTTCGAAGTAGAGGTCTCGCAGCAAGGAGCGGAAGTGGGGGGGGGTCCAACCCGGAACGGGGCGCCACGGGCGTGCAACATACGCAGGCCACCCAACGCCAAATCCGCCGCCAACTCGCCCGCGTCCTTTTCCGCCGAACGTAGAACTCCCTTCCCAGCACATACAACATCCCGGGCCACTCCAATAGCGGCGCTGAGCCGAATGTGATGTGGAGGCGGCAACATGACAGGAAGGGAGAAAGTGCTCAACGAGTAGGGAATGGAGAGTCGGCCGGGCCAGCAACGACGTAAGATGCCGGTGTTCAGCGCGCGTTGTTCCGCCCAGCGCCAGATCCGCCGCCAGCTCGGCCGCATCCCCTTCCACCGAACGTAGAACTCCCTTCCCATCACAACATCCCGGGCCACTCCAATAGCGGCACTAAGCCGAATGTGACGTGGAGGCGCCGACAAGACAGAAAGGGAGAGGGCGCTCAAAGAACAGCGAACGGGGACTTTACCGGACCATCAACGACGTAAGACGCCGGTGTCCATAGCGCGTTGTTCCGCCCAGCGCCCGCTCGGTCGCGTCCCCTTCCGCCGAACGTAGAACTCCCTTCCTAGCACAACATCCCGGGCCACTCCAATAGCGGCACTAGGCCGAATGTGATGTGGAGGCGCCGACAGGACAGGATGGTAGAGGGCGCTCAAATAACAGCGAACGGGGACTTTACCGGACCAGCAACGGCGTGAGACCCCGGTGTCCACCTCACACTGCTCCTCCGCGGCAGTGGCAGCACGGGCGGGGCCAAGGCTACCAAGGCGCCACCCGTGCAAGCCGCGGGTGGCGGCGGAGGAAGGGCCCGCGATTCCGAGGGCCGAGGACGGTCGTCGGGCCCGCGCAGGCGGTGGGTGGGTGGGTAATATGTGGGTGGGTGTGCCGCAGAATGTGGGTCCTGTAAATCCTGCGGCGCCGCAGGATATACAATACCCTCATCCTCATCGGAAATGTTTACCAACTTCAGCCTAAGGATTACAGTAGATACCCTGTATATAAAGTAGATCAGCGCGGTGGCGACGGATTTGGCCGTACCAGTAGAGAACTGAACATATCGGCAGTATATCGTTCGGCAGTTAGCCGCTAATCCTTACAGGTTCCTTAATCCGTACGACCAGTCGTATTTCGTCCAAATTTAATATAAAAAATACCCACCGCCCTTTGTCACACGAAGCGGTACGCCGATCATCCCTTGCAGCGAGTGTGGGCCCCACGGCGGCGTCCAGGCGTGCAGCACGGCCTCCAGCGCCACCTCAGCATCATCTCAACTTGTGCTTTTTTTTTCCGCCCCCGGGACAGGACTGGCACCAGTGAAACCCTTGCAGCGTCTCTACGACGGCCGTTTAGGCAGCAATCCAGTTACGGAAAGCCCTGGGAAGGCGACGCTCCGTTATAGTCATCAAGCAAATTGCCGAAGCATTTCGCAAGACTAACTGGAGGCCAGTGACGGAATTTCCAACACTGGTGGATCAACTTGTGCTATCCCGCATTCTGTAATGTTTATTGTGCAAGTTTCCGGGACACGTCAGCGCTACCGAACGCCATACTGTATATATCCGCATCATCGGCACGGGCGGACGAATACCTGCCTGGGGCGAACGTTACTGTTACTTTTACCCGTACAGAGTAAGACGCGCGGCGGCGCAGCATCGGCGGAAGCCGTATCTCATACCGAATCACGGCATCATCGCAGGTGGCGACACAATCCATCGGAGGGGCTTACGACGGCGCCACAGATCGTTCCAGAGGGCTCTCGTGGATTCTCGGTGCGCCCAACTCTTGGCAGCACAGCACCGCCGTGGCGCTTAAAGGTGGTTTCCTCCAGCGGCCGATCGAGCGACCCTCACAATAAACTGGCCAACGACAGAACCGCCGTACGAGGTAGCAGCCCACCTAGCGACAGCGAAAGCGACAGCGACAGCGCAGCACGCCCGTCGACGAGAGCACATAGCCTCACGGACTCGCAGCCCTACATCCTGAGCACCGAGGGCGCCGCTACCTGCCACTACCGGTTGACGAACAGGTTCAGACATGTATACCACAGGTGGGCACGGCCCGCAGGCGCTGCGTCGAAGCCCCTGCCTGCTTGCACGCCCGTTCTGTCCGGCTCATCCAGACTCCGGCCAGCCTCACCCGGCGAGAGAGCGAAGGCCCCCAGGGGCGTAACGAAGAATTTGGGCAACGTAGGGGTAGCATCCTGTCCCAATCTCTACAGCTCCGTAAACTGACAGCACGAGCTCCCCCCCCCCCCCCCCCCACACACACACAGAATAGCGGCAGTCTAAATGGATGTGTGTATAGATATAGATATGTCTATATGTACACATACTTATATATGCAATGACTTGTACCTAAATGTGGGTAGGTCTCCCAGCCTCTAAGAAAGTCAAGCTATACCCTAGGGGTATGGACAGGAGCCCAGACTCTGGCAACGCCTCTCCCAGCTCACCAGGCAGCTGAGGCACCTGTTCGCTCCGCCCCTCGTGTGCGCCTCGCAGCCGCGCGTGCTTGCCGGCCCCTCATGACCGGCGTCCTCCGGAGGCCGCACGCTGGACCCAAGGGGCGGCGGCCGGCTGCCGTGGCGCTGGCGCGCGCCGCGCGGCCCGGTCCCCCACCCCGGGCCGCACGCCTGGCCGCGGTGCCGGCGGCCACCCCGCTCAGTAGGAGCAATGGTTTCGTGGGCGGCAGCCCGCGCCCGATGCAGGGCCCCCCGCATGCCATCAGGTAGGCGTCTGACCAGGTCCCCCTCCCTTGGCAAGGCTTCCCACCCGGCACCTGGCCATCACAGCGCCCGTCCACCCGCCGCCTCAGTGCCCCCCCTGGCCATTGTCCCCCCCTCCCCCTCCCCCCCCTCTCTCCCCAACCTCCTCACCCTCCCGAGCCGCAGCATGGGCCCGCACACCCCCTCCCTCCCCGCACGATACCGAAGCAGGCCTCTCATCAGCACGTGCTCTGATTGCAGGGCCCCGCACCAGCGGCTGAGCGTGCGTGCCCAGGCATCGGGCGGCGGCAAGAAGATCAGCCAGGGCGAGTTCACGGAGAAGGCGTGGCAGGTGCAGCATAGCTGCTGCTTTGCCAGGCGGCTCGGTGTCACGAGGGGTGAATGATGGGGAGGGGGGATGTACATGGCCGGGAGGGGGCTCAACCCCCCCCCCCCCCCCCCTATCCGGTCGGTTGGTTGCCTGGCAGGCGATCGTCAACGCGCCGGAGCTGGCCAAGGTGTCGCAGCAGCAGATCGTGGAGACGGAGCACCTGCTCAAGTCGATGCTGGAGCAGCCCAACGGGCTGGCGCGCCGCATCCTGTCCAAGGCGGGCGTGGAGCCGTCGCGGTTGCTGGAGCAGACGGACGCGTACATCAAGCAGCAGCCGCGCGTGTCGGGCGATGTGGGCGCCATCCTGGGCCGCAACCTCGAGGCCGTGGTCACCAAGGCGCAGGAGTACAAGGTGCGTGCCATGGCCCCCCTTCCACCCCCCCCCCCGCCCTTTTCCCCGGGCCATTACCCCCATTGCCCTGGCCTGAGCAGAGGGGCGCTTCTCACAGCCGGCCGCACTGTGACGTGCAGAAAGAGTTTGAGGACCAGTACGTGTCCATCGAGCATCTGGTGCTGGGCATGAAGGACGACATCCGCTTTGGGCAGGTGCGCCGCGGCACCCCCCCCCGCCCCCCCCCCCCCCCCCCCTCCCTCCCCCCCTTTCAATTTTCGGATAGGTGGAAAAACTCTTAAAAGGCTGTGCCTGGCCGTAGTTTGCCACCCTTCCAGCGTTTTTTTCCTATAACCATTTTATTGTGCTATTCTATCTGTTATGTCATTATTCTTTTGAATGTTATGATCCATCATAATAGGCGACTGCCTCCCTGTTACCCCTCACCCTCTGCTCTGCTCCTGCTACGCCCTCTGCGTCGCCCTCGCTCCTGGTGTCCTGTCCCCAGACAAAGGCGGCCGCAGCCTGGGCACCCCCCTGGAAACAGCAGAGCCGGACCGCAGCCCGCGCCCCCCCCGTTCCTCTTTGACAGCGGGACTAATGCCCCGTGGTCTGGCACGCGTAGGCCCTCTTCCGCGACAACGGCCTGAACGCCGTCAACCTCACCGCGGCCATCAAGGAGGTGCGGTCGCGAGCACTGCGGGACCCCCCCCCCCCCCCCTCGGATACACACACTGGTCCCCGTGCTCCAGGGCTGATGCAGCCAGGTGCGGTGTGGTGTGTTGGCAGATCCGGGGCACCGGCAAGGTGGTGGACCAGGATCCGGAGGGCAAGTACGAGGCGCTCAGCAAGTACGCCAGGGACCTCACGCAGGCGAGCCCTCCAATCCCCCCCCCCCCCCCCCCCCCCCACACACACACGGGCATGCTGGATATCTCTCTCTCTCTCTCTCTCTCTCTCTATTCCACCAACACTTGGCACACCTCCCATTTGTCTCATCCGACCTGTCCCCATGCTGGCCATACCCCCCCCCCCCCCCCCCCCCCAATTCCCTCTGAATAGGGCCCACCCGCACGCAGCCGATGCACCGCCGCCCTAAGCCCGGCCCTTGACGCGCGCAGGCGGCCAGGGACGGGAAGCTGGACCCCGTGATCGGCCGCGACGACGAGATCCGGCGCGCCATCCAGATCCTGTCGCGCCGGACCAAGAACAACCCCGTGCTGATCGGCGAGCCCGGCGTGGGCAAGACCGCAGTGGCGGAGGGCCTCGCGCAGCGCATCGTCACGGGCGACGTGCCGGCGGCGCTGCAGGTACCCCCCCCCCCCCCCCCCGCCTTTGCCCCGCTCCAAGCCTCACCCCTTGCCCACCTACGGTCATGCTCTTGCTGCTCCCCCGCCCCCACCCGGCCATCCCTTGCCCTCTCTCTGTCACTTTCCTGCCGCTCTCATCCTCACTCTTCCACCTCCCTCCCCCCCTCCGCCCCGCTCTGCCTCCGCCCCCCTCCCGCCCCTTCCTCCTTCCCTCTCCCTCCCTCTCTCTCCCCATCTCCCTCTACCTCCTCTTTCGCTCTCCCTCTCCCTCTTCCTGTCTCTACCCTTCTCCTCCCTTCTCCGCCCTCCCTGCCTCCTCCCCCATCCCCTCCTTGACCCTCTCCCCACTGTCCCTCTCCCGAACCCCCCCCCCCCCCTCCCCCCCACACGCGCGCTCCCTCTCTTCACACCCTGTCTCGCTCCCGGCCTAGCTATCCAATAGCCCAGGTGACACCCAACCCCACTCTCTGCATTCGCTGCCTCCTGCAGGGCCGCAAGCTGATGGCGCTGGACATGGGCTCCCTCATCGCGGGCGCCAAGTTTCGCGGCGAGTTTGAGGACCGCCTCAAGGTATTCGCTCCTACCCCCTCCCATGCATCCTTCCCTTGGCTGGCTCTGTTGAGAAAGGAAGGCGAGGTGGCGGAGCGGGGCCGCGGCTCTGACCCGGCAGTGGCGGCCCCGCGCAGGCTATCATCCGGGAGGTCACCGACTCCAACGGCCGCATCGTCCTCTTCATCGACGAGATCCACACGGTCGTCGGCGCCGGCGCCACGCAGGTCAGTACTGGCCGGCTCGCCACCGCCTGCATGCGGGATGATGGACCTGCCAGCAAGCAGGCAGGGGAGGGAGCTATGAGCAACGATGTGTGTTTTTTGGGGGGGGGGGGGGGGGGGGGGGGGTCGGTCTAAACCCTGAATCAAGCAAGCCCTAGATAGACAAGGCACAGAGTACAGACCTAAAACCCTAAGCCCTAAAACCTAGAGAGGGGCATTGACATCACATAAGAGTGAACTGCCGGACGGTAGATCTTATTTTATGTAGATGGGATTTTAGGGTTTTGATAAGCCCTAAATAGATACAGTTTTTATTATCACCCTGAACAGGGACAGTTACAGGCAGGAGATCTTGGAGGGGAACCCTGACTTATGGCATAGACAAAGGCACTGAGGGGCCAACATCAGATAAGAAAGAGAGAATTTCCGGATGGTCGTTAGGTTATGTGTATTTAGGGTTTTTAGATTATTAGGGTATTTACTGAATCCTAAAAAGCACAGTTACATTGACAGGAACCTTATTAGATATAAGCTCACACACGGAGTTAGGGCTTCATGAAACCCTACTAGATTGTCCCCTGCTGACCCGTGCGACGCCGCCGCTCCCCCCACCAGGGCGCCATGGACGCGGGCAACCTGCTGAAGCCGATGCTGGGGCGCGGGGAGCTGCGCTGCATCGGCGCCACCACGCTGGACGAGTACCGGCAGTACATCGAGAAGGACCCCGCGCTGGAGCGGCGCTTCCAGCAGGTGCTGGTGGACCAGCCCAACGTGGCCGACACCGTCTCCATCCTGCGCGGCCTTCGCGAGCGCTACGAGCTGCACCACGGCGTGCGCATCCGGGACAGCGCGCTCGTGGAGGCCGCCGTGCTGAGCGACCGCTACATCGCCGACCGCTTCCTGCCCGACAAGGTGCCCCCTCCCCCTCCTCCTCCGGGGGGGGCACAGCAATCCCGGCCTACAGCGCGCCAGGACACCAAAGCGGCTGCCGGCATACGGGTGAAATGGAATACTTACTCCCACTGAGCAGCGCCTGCCTGCGTCAACCCCCCCCCCCCCCCCCCCCTCTCTTCAATCGCGCGCAGGCCATCGACCTGATTGACGAGGCAGCGGCCAAGCTCAAGATGGAGATCACGTCCAAGCCGCTGGCGCTGGACGAGATCGACCGCAAGGTGCTGCAGCTGGAGATGGAGCGGCTGTCGCTGTCCAAGGCGCCCGGCACGGACCGCGCGGCCAAGGGGCGCCTCGCGGCGCTGGACCGCGACCTGGAGGGCCTCAAGAGCCGGCAGGCCAAGCTGAACGAGCAGTGGGAGGCGGAGCGCGACGACATGCAGCGGCTGCAGAGCATCCGGGAGGAGGTGGACCGCGTGAACCTGGAGATCCAGCAGGCGGAGCGCGACTACGACCTCAACCGCGCCGCGGAGCTCAAGTACGGCACGCTCATCAACCTGCAGAAGCAGCTGAAGGAGGTGGAGGCGGACCTGCAGATGCAGGAGTCCTCCGCCAAGATGCTGCGCGAGGAGGTCACAGAGGCGGACGTCTCCGACATCATCTCCCGCTGGACAGGTGCCGCTGCGCCACGATGCTCCGAAACCACCTACCCCCGCCATCAGTTAGGGCTTGTTTGGTATGGCGGGCATGTCGGCTCCCGTTTGGTTTGTTTGCTGTCATCGTGTTGTGGGTCGCCGCGGGTAGGTTTTGAGATTAGGTTATTACTAGGGTACTCCTCCTTAGGTCCTGGGTTAGGGCCATTCATCAGGTCATCAGGTTGAACGCGTTGTTTGCTCGATAATTGCCTTTTCTTCATTAACACCACCTTGTGAATCATAAGGCTACTTACGATTAGTACCCACAGATCCTGGGTGAAACCCTAGCGCCCCGTCCCACCGCGCCCAGCGCTCGCCGCCTGGCTCCTCCGCCTTAACCTGGATGTGCGCGTGCAGGCATCCCGATCACCAAGCTGATGCAGTCGGAGCGCGAGAAGCTGCTGCACCTGTCGGACGAGCTGCACAAGCGCGTGATCGGGCAGGAGGAGGCGGTGGAGGTGGTGGCGGACGCCATCCAGCGCTCGCGCGCTGGCATGGCAGACCCCAACCGCCCCATCGCGTCCTTCATGTTTCTGGTGACCCCCCCCCCCCCCCCCTACACACACACAACAAAAAAAAGCGGCCACTGTTGGAGTGTATTTGAGTGTGGCGGCCCTTTTTGGTATATTACTTCGAATGCTCGCCATTTTCCATACACCGGTAATGATACTGAAGATAACTCTGTGTGGGTGTGTGTATCCTTGAGCGCGTCCCGGGTCCGCGCGGAATCTGATCTGTACCCCCATGTGTCTGTATCCCTTGCTCGGCGAGGAACGAAGTACGCTATGGGTGACGTATATCGGACTAACGCAGAATTCCACGCGAAGGAGTGACGAGCCCATTCGTCCGTCGTTACCTTTGAGACCTTTGAACTGACTGTAATGGTGTAGTGTACGTCTTCGGAGCACATTATGTAAATTAACGTATGTGCTGTGGTTTAAGTACCATACCGTACCATTTGATTGGGTTTGCAGTCCGGAAAACAGTTAATGGTTTTGTTTTGCAAGGTATTGGGATATCCGTGTGATGTTCGTGTTATCCTCAAGATACATACAGTGTTTCTGTCATCTTTGCATGCCGGGGGGGGGGGGGGGTTACTAAATACGACAGTATACCGCCGCGAACCCAAAGCGCAGTTATGGTATGTATGTGTATCCCCAAACCCCAGCTAACCCCGCCCAAACCTAAAGCCTAACACTAATTCTAACCACAAACCCTACAATGCGGTTGAATCGGGTGGCCCCACATGCATGTTGGGCGCCCCTCGCGTATATACATACGGGGCGTGCGCATGTGGGTCCCAGCGCACGTCGCATGTAGGCGTGTCGCCGTGTGCTGCTTGGCTTGTCCGGGCGGGGTGGGGTGGGGGGCTCGCGGTGATGGCTGTATGCGTGCGTGCAGGGCTCCACCGGCGTGGGCAAGACGGAGCTGGCCAAGGCGCTGGCGGTGTCCATGTTCAACACCGAGGACGCGATGGTGCGCATCGACATGAGCGAGTACATGGAGAAGCACAGCGTGAGCCGGCTCGTGGGCGCGCCGCCCGGCTACGTCGGCTTCGAGGAGGGCGGGCAGCTCACGGAGGCGGTGCGCCGCAAGCCGTACTGTGTCATCCTGTTCGACGAGGTGGAGAAGGCGCACCCGGACGTGTTCAACGTCCTGCTGCAGGTCAGCCGCCCGCTGGCGCACGGGGCCCGGGCAACCGGGGCGACGCATGACAGTATATATGCCACGCTAACAGTGTATGTGTTCGCGTGGCATACCGTAGAATTACATACGGTCCGCTCGGCCAAACAATAACTAATTGTTTGCGCCTTTGTATTGGAGTATTCGTTATTTATTCGTGGTTTATTCTGAGTTAGTTCTCTGTTTTGCTATTGTTTTCTCTTCGAGGGGGAGCGGGTCAAAAACGGTATTTATCCGCGGACCATTCGTGTTTGTAAGGCATCCCCCCCCCCCCCCCCCCCCACCTGGATGAAGTATGGCAGAATATACCACCTGATGATCCAACGACTGCAAAAGAGTTCATTACTGTGGACCCCTGATTACCCCAATGAAATGGTACGGTGTATCATGTTGAATGGGGTGAGGTTAGGACCCCAACTGTGTTAGGGTAAAGGTGTTTGGGTTTAAGTACGGTGTGAGTTTTTAGGTTTAGGGTTTTTAAGCCCATAGACAATGCTAGGGTTTGGGCGCGCTGCAGTAGGAGCGCTCGACGTGCTCCGGCGCTCTGCTTGGATCGCTCCATCATGGCCTCCGGAATTGCGAGCACGATATCATTGCGCTTGAATCCCATTGAGCGTTTCCAGCAACACAAGCTTGGAATCTTGGCACTGAATCCCGCGTGGCCCATCCACCTGAGCATATTTCAATTCGAATACGCTCATAGAATCCATCAGTGTGTTAGGAAGTCTTGAGTAATTCCATTAATATCAACTAGAATTCCAATGCAACGCACGCGGCCAAACCGTATTACCGAGAGTCAAAGTAACATGCCAGTGTCAACCGTTCCAGTTGGGCCATCGCTGGCCTCTTTGAACAATGTATGTCTCGCCATCGTCCTTTCCAGCCAGCTGGAATTGTCACACCTGATAAAATTAGGGTTTTAGTACGTTGTTCATTTAAGGTTTAGGGTTTAAACCCCATTCTCGATGGTAGGGTTTAGCGCGGCTACAGTAGCTTGACGTGCTCCGGCGCTCTGCTTGGATCATAAGAGTCGCTCCATCATGGCCTCCGGAATTGCCATCACGATATCATTGCGCTTGAATCCCATTCAGCGTTTCCAGCAACACAAGCTTGGAATCGCGTTGCCAACGACGCTAGCACTGAATCCCACGTGGCCCATCCACCGGAGCATTATTTCAATTCGAATACGCTCATTGAATCCATCAGTGTGTTAAGGAATTCTTGAGTAATTCCATTAACATCAACTTGAATTCCAATGCAACGCACCCTGCCAAACCGTGTTACCCAGAGTCACAGTAACAATGTGAACCGTTCCAGTTGGGCCATCGCTGGCCTCGTTGAACAATATATGTCTCGCCATCGTCCTTTCCAGCCGGCAGGAATTGTCACACCTGGTAAACCCCAAAACGCTAGACCCCGCGGTGCGGACAGCTGACCGTTTGCGCGCCGCGCCCGCCAGATCCTGGACGACGGCCGCGTGACGGACAGCCAGGGCCGCGTGGTGGGCTTCAAGAACGCGGTGCTCATCATGACGAGCAACCTCGGCAGCGGCAGCATGCTGGAGTCGATGGGCTCGGTGGACCCGGCGGCGGTGGAGGCGTCGCGCGACCGCGTGATGGCGGCGGTGCGCGCCAACTTCCGGCCCGAGTTCATCAACCGCATCGACGAGTTCCTCTTCTTCGACCCGCTCAACCTGGTGCAGATCAAGCAGATCGTGGGGCTGCAGGTAACAGCAGCGCCCCTTGTGTGCACCTGCAGTGCGACGATGCCACACTAGGGTTTTAAAACCCTAACATACCAATCCTTCGAAACACATATGATACTGGCGCGCAGTAGGTGGCAAACAAATTTGAACTGCAGCGCCTGGCCACGGTTGATTTGCCACCCGTTTGCGTTTCTTTATTTCTATTCTATTACATTCTGCTATCTACTCTTGTATTTTCTAATATCATTGCTGAAGTTCCATCGCCATACACGGTTTAGACGCGGTACTAAGGATTATGTGATCATTCACGTCCACACGAATTGATTACACCGCGTTTGTAACCTTACTAAACGCGCTATGTAATTCTTCCCAGTATATGTACGCGTTCATTTAATGTTCCGTATACATAAGGATTGCTATCGAATCCGATAAGATTCGATAAGGATTACCTAATAACGTGCAACAGTAAACGTAACCTTATCGTTGTGCATCGGTCCGCATTAATGTATCGGTATCTAATTTCAAAAAATGCACGTGTACTTCTTTGTAATGGGCATTACGGACCCTCACAATGTTCTTGCTGCTTTCCAAAATCGTCTCGGAATACAGCGAATACGCACCTGCTATCAATTTTATTGCGACAGAATCTAAAGTACATTCAGCATTCTCTATCTATATTTCTATTTTATTTCCAACTAGTTGCCGGACTTCCATTACCTAGTCTATTGACTGAGTCTACCTGTGCCAAGTCAAAGCGCAGCGTGTTGCAGCTTGCGTTTAGGAATTAGGGTTTACCATGCCCTAACATGCATTGTAAACTGCAATGCTTGTGAATCGGAGTCATTAACCTTATAAACCCTAAACCATAAACCTACTGGCTGCCGGGTCTATGAATTGGGGTTTATTGACTGCCCTCATCACTGCGATGTTTAGGAATAGGGTTTTCCATGCCCTAACATACCCATATGAGCTCTGTTTGTCGGGATTTGGGGTTTAGTACACCCTAAACTACCATCGCACTAAGTGTCGTGTATACAGGGTATACTGAAATATGGGACTCGCGCCTGACTGTGCCGATGGCGGCGACAGGTGGCCCGGGTGGCCAAGCGGCTGAAGGACAAGAAGATGACCCTGGAGGTGGCGGACAGCGCGATGGAGTTCATCGCCGCGCGCGGCTTTGACCCCGTGTACGGCGCGCGCCCCGTGAAGCGCGCGGTGCAGCGCGAGCTCGAGACGCCGCTGGCCAAGGCGCTGCTGCGCGGGGACTTCGAGGAGGAGGACACCGTGGTGGTGGAGGCGCCGGGCGGCGCGGACGCGACGGCCATCATCCTGCACCGGCCGGGGGAGGCGCCTGCGGGCGCCATGAATGCCGCGTACGCCATGGGGGGGCGGCGGCCTGGACGGCGGCGCGCCCCCGTCTTAAGAAGACTCCATGACGCAAGAGCGCCCTAGGGCTCCGCCAACCGCGCCGCCTCGGCGATAGCAAGGGTGTACCCGTCCCTAATCCTGCCTTCCTCGCCCTCTAGTCTTTGCATTTGCAGAGTTGCCGGCCGCCCCGGTGCCGGCTGGTACCTGAGTACGTGTCAGTATCACTCGCTTTGGCCCGTGAGTTTTGTAATTAGCCCAGTAGAACACTGCCTATTAGAACCGGCCAAAAGCGAACCCATGTGAGAACCCAGCCACCCACCAATCGGTCCAGCTCGAGGCCAACATTAGTGTCCACCTGCACGCTAATTCATAACAAGGATGTGACTGGTATCTCTGCCGACGCTTTGGGTTTGATGCAGTATATTATCCGTGTTGATCCCCTGCGACAAAGAGCGAAAACCTGTACCTACCGATACGCGCACGCAAAGCAAGATTCGGGGTAATTCCTCATCATCTGGCGGCTGTCCATTATTTTTTCTTTACGGTGCGTGATTGTTTATTCACCGCCTAATTATATTAAACTTATAGTGCTACATCGCAATAAAGTGTGTGCAAAAACGTAAGGACGTACCACTTTCTTGAAAACCGGCATCAATGCGTATTAATATGACTGCCACGCCATCGATATTATGACTGCCACGCCATCCAGACCGTCCCGGTTTGCTACATGTGTGCAAAAGACTATAATCTGTATGAAATCGATCTATTTGCATAGATCGTCTTTACATGTAGATATTTGATCTGTGTATAGATCGATGGCATGTATATGGGTAACAGAACAATTAACTATCACACTACGCACATGTATAAATTGGATGAAGCGCGCCAGCAGATAGATAGTGCTGCCATAAAAAACGCAGAGGGCAGCAGGATATTATACATTTATTATTGGAATGATGCTGCTGCTGCTACTACATACATACATACACTCCCCCACAAATGCTTGCCATGAACATGGGAATAACGCATCGCTACACTCACACTGCATTCGTTCCTCGCTCTAAACTTCCGCGGCGTGCATGGCCTTGGTTGCAGCGCGCCCTCCAAAACGTCGCGTTACTGTGTCTTTTTGGATAATGTTGTTTTCCTTCGCCCTGTGAGGAAGTAAAATTTATAGTTATTTTCGACCAAATAAAGAAGTGTATTGCGACCGTGTGCGTTGCGACTTGATGGGGAGGGTGCGTGCATGATCCCGAGCTTTCTCAGACCGCAAAATATGATAAAAGCTGAGTAAATGCTGAGAATATCGTGCCAAGTGGGTGATCTCGTGACATTGTGCCTTTGCATATACCCCATCATGCCTAATGATTTGCCAGTGTAGTTGGGACGGCGTCGCTGTTGTTGCACGACATCAGCGGCAGCATAGCCCATGAGTGACACGCTATATGGCCCAAGTTTCGCCGTGGGGGTAGCCCATATCGAAGCCCTTTCATGCACCACTTTTCATTACAAAGCTTGGAAGGCGTGGGTGAAAGATTGCCATGATGTCAAAACAACGATTCTAGCAAAATGGCAGCACGTTGATAGCATGGTGCGCAAAACACTGTCTACAATTACGAAGATTGGAAGAAAACGTCCGAATGCAAATTTGTTGGTCAACTACTTGAGCATTTTCGGTGGATGCTCGAATCTCCGGGATAGTGGCTTGCATCTAGGCTCTACTCATCACATGGCCTACACATGGGGTCAGAGTTGTGAAAATTCGTTTCTAGGTACGCGCACATGCCGTAACATTAATCAAATCGCAAGTGACTGTCTGGGCGCAACTTCCTTTCCATCTCGACCGCATATGCGCTCCAATCGAACACAATTTCGCAAAGTTGCACATGATGGCACACCTACCAGAACTGCGGCAAAATATTTCCAGCATCACTACGGGCAAAGCTCAAAGTAATATGCACTCTCTCGCCCTTGGGCTCGTTTTTATTCACTGACAAGCACGGAATGGTCGCATGATGCCGACAACTATGTTGGCGATTTTGGAAGAATTTATACCGGAGAATATATAACCGCCCCCCCCCCCTTCCTGCGCACGTAATTGGTGTTGCCTGGGGCAAGAATTGTGCGTGTGAATGTGTGTGTGAGGGGGGGGGGGGGGGGGGGGCCGGGGGGGGGCATGAGGCTGCTAAACAAATTAATACACATACATGCGCGGTAATAATGCACGGCGGAATACTAAATAATATTGAAAGTGATGCAGTAACTCCAGTATTAAGCCTCATTCAGCTCTGCTTGCCGATGAGTTGGCTGATCTTAGGGTCTAGGTCCTTAGGTTCTAGGTGCCTAGGGTCTAGGTCCGTAGGGTCTATGCCGGTGGAAGGGCAGGCGAAGAGGCATTGTGCCCGGGACAAGCGCCCATGTGGCATCATTGCGACCGTCCATTCCGCGGCGCAGAGTAGACCGCCCGGGGGCATGGGTCATACTCGGGCACCTCCTTGTCCTTGTCCTTGTCCTTGCCATCATGGCATGGTGCGGCTTCTCGCTGTGCCCTTTCCCTCGCCACGGCGACCTCGACTTTCTTGCCCATGAGTTCCCCGTCGGCGCCCGTTTAGTTGACGTTGAAGATGTGGCCGCGCATGGCCTCCTCGCCGATGTCGCTGTCCTGGAAGATGCAGGTGGTCATGACGTCGGTGACGAGGTGCAGCGCGAGCTCGTACTGCCCGCCCAGCAGCAGCACGCTGGACGGCTTGTCGTAGCCGCTCTGGCTCGAGTTGCGGTTGTTGCGCCGCCGCACGGGCGCGTCGTGGATGGAGGGGCAGTGCGCGGGGATGCGGACCGCGAGGTCGGCAAAGGTGAGCACCGCGGTCGGGTTGGCGGTGAAGGCGGCCGTCTTGGCGCCGTACGCGCGCGCCTCGTTGCACATCGCGGCCACGGTGCCGTAGTACGCCGGCCCTGCCGAGGTGACCAGCAGGTCGCCGCTCGACAGCGGCGGGCACACCGCCTCGCCGATGTAAAACGCCTGGACGCGACCAAGGCCGGGGGGGGGGGGGGGGGGGGGGTCAGCGGGGGCTTCATCCACGGGGATTGGATTGGATTATTATTTACATGAGCTACCAGCAGAAGGCGATATCGGAAATCACCAAAATAAAAGGCAATCAGAAAGGTCCTCTACAACGACTGCGGGGTGGAAGCAGTAACATGAGAAGACGCAGAGTGGGCACGAGCACACGCATCAGACTTGGCCATCTGATTGGATTGGATTGCATCAGGCGAGGTGTGAGGTGAGGTTAGGTCAGGATGGCTAGGTTATACAGGATTAGGTTTAAGAGACAGGTAGTAGGTTTGGGTTAGCCTATATTACGTTTGAGTTACGTAAATTAAGTTAGATTAAATCAGGTTATATTAGGTCATGCTAGGTTTTGTTAGGCTAGGTGGATTAACTCATATGAAATTAGGTTATACTAGGTTTGGTTAGGTTAGGACTAGCTTAGCTCAGGGTTAGGTCTAGCTTAGCTCAGCATAGATCGGGTTAGGTTGGGTGAGGGTACGCATTACATTTGTGCGTCAGCCAACATCAACAGCTGCTGCAGCAAGGGCCCAAACAAAAGCCACAGACCCCCAAACAGGCCCCGCACACAGTTGCACAAGGGCACCCCCACACGAGCATCTCACATGAGCCACACCACGGAACAAACATGTGTTGTAAAAGGAAAACCGGGGGGGGGGGGGGGGGGGGGGGGGTGTCCGGTCCACCTTGAGCTTGAGCTGGTTCAGCCGGAACACCCACGCCTTCATGATGAGCCCCTCCCGGCCGACGCCGTACACGTAGAGGTGCCGCGCCTTGCCCATCTCCTGCAGCAGCTCCTCCATCGCCACCATGTCCATCGTCATCATGCAGGTGCCCAGCTCCTGGATCTGCATCGCGGGCCAGGCCGCCGCGTCAGCGCCGTGCCCCAAAGCGGTGCGGGCAACCTCCTGCTCCGCGGTGACATACTTCAACGAATCCAGACGGAATTCAGGCGGAATATGGAAATCCAGTATTCAGACTGAAATTCAACCAGAATTCAATGCATCTAATATCCGCAGTGACCCAAATGTCTTATTCAGGTCAGAATCGTCCAAATTCCTGACCAAGGGCAGAATTCAAGCATGGATTCAGACTGAATTCCAGGCTGAATTGCGCAGAGTGCAGATTCGTGCGACATCCACACTAAATCCAATGTTTGGGGGCAGAATCGCCTGAATTCAGCCTGGACTCAGACGGAATTCCGGCGTGGATTCCGCCAAGTGTAATTCCGTCCTACATCCAACTTCCCGGATCCAATTCCTGATGGTTCAAGGCAGAATCACCTGAATTCAAGCCTGGATTCGGACGGAATTCAGGGTGAAATCTAGGCTGAATTCGGCTGAAAAGTGTAATTCTGTCCGACGCCCACCCTGACCTCCCTTTCTAAGTCGGGGCTGATTCGCCTGAATTCAAGCCTGGATTTAGACGGAATTCAGGGTGAATTCTAGGCTAAATTCCGCTAAGTGTAATTCCAACCGACATCCACCCTGACCTCCCTTTCTAGGTCGGGGCTGATACGCCGGAATTCAAGCCTGGATTCAACAGCCCGGGCTGCTGAAATCCATCCAGCCGCCCCAGCCAGCACGGCCGGGGGGGGGGGGGGGGGGGGGGGGCACTCTGAACGTGGGGCGGTGCTGGCTGGCCCATCCACACGGCCCTCGCGCCAGGTCTGCCCCCACGGGGGGGAAGGGGGCGGGGGGGGGCGCACCGCCATGGACGCGGTCCGGATGGCCTGGTGGTTGGTGGCGCACTTGTTGCCGGCGGCGGGGTTGCCTTTGTGGTCACGCTTCTCGCCGCTCACCGCGGTCGCCACCGCGTGCGCCGCGTCGGCCTGGATGCCGAGCAGCGCCCTGGACCGCCGCAAAGGGGAGAGAGGGGAGGAGGAGCGAGGGAGGGGGGAACACAGTCAAGCCCCCCCCCCTCCCCGACACCCGCCAACACACACACACACACCCGCCCAACACACCCAAACCAACCTCCCTCGACATGCCCGGGGGAGCGCCCATGGGCCTCCTAGCTGAGCATCGCGGGCCATGCTCGTGGCCTCATGGGCGCAGGCCAGGAGGTGGCCGGGCCGCACCCCGACTGCTTCAGCGTGTCGTTCAGCGCTTCCCACTCTGGGCTGGTGCCGTTGCCGGCGGACTGTTGGGGGGTAGAGGGGAAGGGGGGGGGAGGAGTGGCGCCGCTCAGTAGACCGCTGCCCATGGCCGTCCAGCACTGCGTGGGCCTGCCCCTGTCAGCATGTCGGGTCCTCGCAGGGCAGGGGCGGCAGGGTGGGGGGGCGGGGAAGGGGGGGAGGGGAGCTGCTGCCAGGCGCACCTTGCCCCCCTCCTTGGCGTCGCCCTTGGCGGGCACGTCCCGCTTCTTCCGCGCCAGCCGGTTCTTCAGCCACACCAGCACCTGCTGCTCCGTCGCCTCCCCCAGCTTCATCACCGCCTCCGTCAGCTCCTTGGTCGGCTTGGTGTGCCCCTCCCGGAAGTGCCGCTCCAGCAGCTGCACCTGCTCCGGCGTCGGCCGCCAGCGGGGCCTGTTGCGGGTCGCGCCGGGACAGCGGCGCGCTCGTCACCCCATCCGCCCTCTGCTGGCACCATCAAAGCCACGTGGACAAACACCCCGCAGCACCCCGCCTGTCTGGATGAGGGCGGTGCACGAGCCCCGCCGGGCGGGAGGGGGCAGGGGGGGGGGGGGAGGACAGGGGAGGCTGCCCCATGCCGAACATAGATGAGCCATGCCAGAAGGCATACGTCGGTGGTTGTATTGGGCACAGGCAGGAGTGGTCATAGCATAAATGCTGGCCTAAGTCTGACATGATGACACTCATCTCAGTACTCATGCGTTGTGCACAAAAGGTTCGCGGGTGGCCTTCTGTCATGAGTACGGGTATAGGGCTTCTGTACACAGAATTCAGTATTGTGCCCCACCCCCGGGGTGCTGGACATGCCGCCGCCCGTCCCCTGCAGAGGCTCCCCAGCAATGGGTGGCGGGCGCAGCAGGGGGTGGAGAGGGCGGCCTCGCACCTGAAAACGTGCTGCACCAGCACCTGCTGCTGCCCCTGCTGCCCCGCGGGCGGCGACAAGCTGGGGAACCCCGCCGGCAGCGACATGCCCGGCTGGCGCAGCGACTGGCTGCCCTCCACGCCGCCCAGCGCCGATAGCGCGCCGGACATGCCCGCGCCCTCCAGCAGCTGGCTGTGCTGGAAGGGCTGCGGCGGGTGCTGCCGGTACGCCGCGGCGATGCCGTCCGCGCTGGCGGCCAGCGGCTGCCCCGCCATCGCCAGGGAGGGGAGCGCCGCGGCGGCAGCGGCGGCGAACTGGAGCGCCGCTTCCGCCTGGTACTGCTGCGCGACCGCGGCCGCCTGCACCTGTGCCTGCGCCTGCGCGTGCGCCTGGGCATGCGCGTGCGCCTGCGTCAGCGCCTGCGCCTGCGCGGCCGCCGCCGCTGCTCCCGGTGCCGAGGCCGGGGGGTGCGCGCGGGGCGGCGCGGTTTCTCGCGGCGGCAGCGGTTGCTGCGCCTGCGCCTGCGGCGGCCGGGAAGCCGGCGCCGGCGGCGACGCGTGGTCCTCGACGTCGTCCATGATCTGCACCGCGCGGTGCACGTGCGCCGCCTTGACGGGCTGGTGGGCGGCGGAGGGCAGCGGGCGCTCGTGCACCACCCGCGCGCGGTTCAGCTGCTCCTCGCACTCGCCGCCCTCGTCGCCCTCGGCAGAGGCAGGCGGCGGCGGGGGCTGCGGCGCCTGGGGCATCCCCGCCGGCCCCGTCACCAGGGTGTAGGTCGCAACCGCGCCGCGGTCATCCATGGCTGTTCCCCGCGGGGGATGACGACATCCCCCGCAACGCGTCGCCGTAGGCGCCCACCGCGGCCGCGGAGCGTTCGCCGAGCGTTCGCCGAGCAAGGGGGCAACGAAGGAGAGGACTCGGCGCTGGGAGGAGTGTCGCCGATGAATGCGTCACTTAGTCGTAATCTGTCCGCCCTTGGCGCGGCAGTACGAGCAGGATTTATGTTCCGCAACGGCAAACAGCGCCGATGCTGCCTGTTCAGAACTTGCCGCCCGCCGCGCCTCCCTTTCAGACGGCCTGGCCTCACGCCTCCCCTGAGCGGAACTGGTGGCCTCCGCGACGCCTGGGGTGATCCACTCGTGTGCTGGCTGGTGCAGATGACAGTCTGCAGTGATTGTGGAGGGCCGGATTGTTGCGACGGACGAAGGAGCTCCATCCCGCGCGCGGCACGAGCGGAGCCTTATTTGAATTGGGGATGGCGCGCTGCTGCAGTTGCACGTGCTGCTGCTTGGCGGCACGGGTCGACTACCACTACCAGTATCCGGGTACATGTACTGTACTCATCTAATTATTAATTTCGTGCCACCTACCGCGGCCCGCGCGCGCAGTGCAGTACTGGCGTGAATTACAAAACGGCCGGTAGTTATGCCTCGGGGATATTTGTTAGATATATACTTACATGAGCTAGCAGCAGAAGGCGATATTTGTTAGATATATCCAACATTTTTTGTATATATATCACACAAATTTGAGAGGCCCAAACGGGATCACGCCAAACATAGTTAGAGTATTTCAACTGGCCTATGGGGGGCCTAAAGGGCCTATCTTAATATCCCCCGGGATACATAAAGCATACCGGCCGCCAAAAAGTGGTCAACACCGTTTTGCCGTTTCCAAACTTTTAAAAATATTCAAACTCGCTCACCCACCTGTTCAGCCACCCACCCGACGCTATGAGAACCTCCGTCACCAAAGGCGCTCGTGTATCAGCCTGCCGAGGCCACATGTTAACCCCTGAGTGGCGACCAGCGTCGGTGCCAGCATGCTCAGCTGTTCGGCAACGTTACCGAGTCCGTCGGTGATGGCAAATGGAGGGTCCGCTGGGACCATGCCCCCGCCGATGTCCAAGAGCCCGACCAGACACTCCGCCGCGAGCAAGCTACTGATGGTCGCACCCCTCCCTCGGCTGCCTCTGCGCCACGAGGTCAAGTGAATGCCGTCGGCCCTTTCGTGCCGCCCCGCCCTGTCGCTGCTGCTGATGCGAGTGCGCGTGCGTTGGGTGGCAGTCGTGTTACAGGCGATGTCGTTCCCGACACCCGCACCCACACAGAGATCCCGTCCATCCTTGCGAACTCTTCCGCAGCCTCTATCCCAGCCACCGAGCCCCTGCCTGCCGACAACCTTGACATGTCTGCCGAGTCGCAAGGCAGCCAGCCAGGGCTGGAGGGAGACCTGGCGCCATCGCGTCCCGCCGGCCACCGCCTCGCCATCGCGCCCAAGCGCTACCTGGACAGCAACGGCCAGCACGCCCCTGTCAACCACGGGCGATACGCGAACGGCCGCAGCAAGCAGTCAAGGTGCTGCCGTTGCTACCGTGACGAGGGCGAGGAGCACTGGAGCTCGTGCTACTGCGTGCAGTGCAACATCACCTTGTGCATGCCCAGCTCGTTGCACAGCCGGGACTGCTGGGAGCACCATCTCCACTGCGACAAGACCGCCATCCGCCGCCTGAAGCACGCCCGCGCCGGCTAGGGCGGCACACCCCAAGTCCTCCGCCCCGGCTACCGCCCGTAGACCCCCCTCCCCGTAGTTGACCCGGGCCACTGGCCGCGGGATGGTGTATGAGCTTATATCCTGCCAGTTGAGCTGGCTGATGTGGTGGGCGGGTGCGCTCTGTAGGTCCCGTCCGCAGCGCGCTCTTATCGGTACCGGTACAGTCGCGTACCTACGACCTTTAACAGAAATTTCCCTATTTACCGTACCGGTCCCGGAATGACGATACAACAAAACCATGTTGGATTTATCCTCATACAAAAGTCCCCGAGGCAATAGCTCTTAATCTACCACCGCTGAAAATCCTGCTTTCGAATAAAACATATCAATGCAACTACATCACCGTCTACAGCACGCAGCCGCCTACAAGCATCCCGCGCAAGATGCGTCGTTTCAAAGGGCGGAGGTAGACAAGGGAGATTTTAGCCGAAAATTGCGCAGGCTTAGTTACACGGAAACGGACGGGGGACTTGCGGCAAAGAGCCACAAAAGAGGGAGGGCGGGTTGTGCGGGCAGGAGGCCAGCAGAAAACTAAGAGAGTGGTCCCATCTAGCGGACGATGATACATATGATTCGACGGGTACTAGGGTGACCCATGTTTTCGCCGAGGGCGGCACGTGAGGTGCCGTACTTCAGCATTTCAATGCTAAAGCACCGAGCCTGCCCGGCGGGGGTACATTGCTTTGTGGTCGCCACGTCAAATTGGTGTGACAATTATACGAGTACGATATACTACGAGTTAGTACCTGTGTGTACTAGTACAATGTGTACCTGGGACTACGAGTATATGTACTGTATAATGCTGCCGTGTGGTAAGCGTTGTGTTAAACAATGATTGTATTCTGAAAACACTGTAGCCTCTCGCCTTTGCACCACCACTGCACACCCACCTTTGTTTGTCCCTGCAGTCTCTATCCTGTTGAGACTGTCGCATTGGCGTGGGGCAGCAGAGGCCGCGGGCAGCGGGTTGTCGATACCCACATACCCTAGGGTTAAGGGAGGGACAGGAAACCCCACGAATACAGCCCTAATAAAATTTTTAAAAGGGAGGCAGGTACGTGAGATTTGCCACATCCATCTTCATGACTGTGGAGGGGCGGGGCGGCGTCTGGCGGAGCGGGGGCGCTGCCGAGAATAAGGCTGCGAAGGATCACCATGGGAGAGAGCCAGCCGAACAGATGCGCGGCGGCGCGGGTAAGAAGCGTAGTCGGTTCAATGTATTCGTTGATTAGAATTGTGGGCCCATCCGCCCCAGTGGCGGATATTGTCTAGGGGCACTGCGTTTGCGCCCAACGCCGCGCCCTTCCGCCAAAAGGGGAGTTCGAGGTCGACACGAAGCCCTCGCGCGCGGGGGGGGGGGGGGGGGGGGGGCGATCGATGCTGCCGACGGCCTCCTTGAGGCAGTCGCCGAGGGTATAGCACCATCGCCGGGCGGGAGAGCCCAGAATCGGCCGGGTTGCTCGGCGGAGGGGGATGCCCGGAACGCCGCGGCGTGGTAGATGACGAAGCGGCGCAGAGAGGTTGTCCAAGTGGGCATGGCGGCGGCAGGGGTTTGAAGGAGGGGCTTGAACCCGTCTCGACGCTTGCGATGTCATGTTTTCTCACGGTTGACGAAGAGAGTGATGTTGTGTGTGGTAGGGTTACCACCATAACCCTGCCTGCATACCTATACCCACACACCTATACCGTCATACTCGTACCATGTCACTCCCTTATACTAACACAAGAACACGCAACCAAGCTGCTCATCCGCCCACACACATATGCTTGCCACATGCTCGCCACGTGCTCGCCACATGCCATGCTTTCACCAGCCATGACAACCCGATGACCCCTTGATGACAACAAGCCTAGATTGCATACATGAACCTAAATGCCTACATGCAAACCGACTGCCAAACGGATAATTGTACAAAGCCTTGTATGCCTTGGCATCATGTAGCAATTTTCCTTCGCTGCAAAGCTTTTTCTTGTCTTTGCTAAAGTCTCTCGCCTAAAGATTACATTGGTTTCGCTGAGCTCTGGTTAAGACCCCCCGCTGCGTTTTCACTGCGTATGCCCCTCACCCGCCGTGCTGCCGCCGCCGCTACTATGGCCGACCACGCCGCCGCCGCCGCTGCCGCTGGCTTGGAGGCCATGGAGATCGACACCCACGTTGCCCGCGTCATCCAAGTGGAGCTCGCCAAAACTAAAACCCGCGTCCCGACTCGAGACATCATCAACGCCTTCCGCATCCTCGGCGACCGCCGCGAAGTCCGCCAACTCATCGCCTTTTTTACATAATTCCGTGAGCTCATCGCCGGCATCTATATTGGACCCCTGCTCTTGAGGCGTGGATACTCCGCCAGTTCCGAGGGCGACATAGTGTGGCTTTCCACACAACATCTTCTACTTCGCAACCAAACAGTTCGCAAATTCCGCCAACGTTACGTCGGCCCATATCCCGTCGTCCGCAAAATTTCCTCGCAAGCCTACCAACTTCGCCTGCCTCCCCGCATGGCTGTCACCCCGAGTTCCACATCTCTCCGCTGTGAATCCCCAGAAACTCCCGCCGATAACATACATGGCCGCATTGAGCCCCCGCAAGACGAATATATCGTCGATGGCATTATATTCGATGGAATATATTCGTGACCCGCACCGCATTGTCCGACACTCGCCACACCTACTATGCCCGCGGTCCTGCCTTAAGTTTTCTTGTGCATTGATCCGGCTAAACCGACTCCCACGACTCATGGGAACCCTACGCCAACATCATAAATGTCGATATGCTGCATGTCTATGCACGTAAGACACCTTCCTTCCGACTCATCATGTTTACACAACCTGATTATCGTGTCATGTCTGCCAAATACCCCGCCCGCTTTTCTTTACGTATGCCATAGGTCTACCTTTTTGGGGGCCGGGATGGAATGTTAGGGTTACCACCATAACCCTGCCTGCATACCTATACCCACACACCTATACCGTCATACTCGTACCATGTCACTCCCTTATACTAACACAAGAACACGCAACCAAGCTGCTCATCCGCCCACACACATATGCTTGCCACATGCTCGCCACGTGCTCGCCACATGCCATGCTTTCACCAGCCATGACAACCCGATGACCCCCTGATGACAACAAGCCTAGATTGCATACATGAACCTAAATGCCTACATGCAAACCGACTGCCAAACATATAGTTGTACAAAGCCGTGTATGCCTTGGCATCATGTAACAATTTTCCTTTGCTGCAAACCTTTTCCTTGTCTATGCTAAAGTCTCTCGCCTAAAGCTTACAGTGGGCGTCAGCGCCCATACCGTGGTGGCGGCAGGAGACGTTGGAGTCGCCACAAGAGTAAAACATAAACGTTGCAAATATCGCTGCGCCGTCGCGAAGGATCTTTCTGTAGTCGGTGGTGATCGTGGGAAGGGCAGCAAGGTGGTCGACAATGTCGGTGATGAAGTCTCACGGCAAAGGGGCGCGCCGAAGCTCCTCGCTGGTCTTGAATTGACGGATTTGAAGTGCGCGCTTCATGTCGATAATGGTTGGACCGGTAGCCGGGGCACCATTCCGACCGGTGTGACGCAGGAGGGTGTTGATGGCGAATAGGTAAGGCTGCAGAGAGCCGGCGCCGACGGTGCCGCGCTCCGCAATCCAGCCGAGGTAGCGGACGCACGTTGCCTCGGTGCAGTCCAGAGGGGAGATGCCTTTCTCGTCGATGCAGAACTTGGCGAAGCAGAGGCGGATCTTGCCCTCGTAGTTCGAGTAGGTGCTAGCCGTGAGCGATGTAGTCAGGAGGATAAGCACCGTGGTGCCCAGTTGTCCGTGCCGTACACAGCGCTTCGATGCTGCCCGATCGCACGAGCTCGCTTCATAGGGCCTTCGCCTCGGCGTCTGCGATGAAGTACGTAGGCGTCTTCGTGGTACGACGGACGCGCCGAAACGCGCCGTACGCCGCGCTGCAGGTTTCGATGATGGCACTCACCGGGTGGTGACGAGGGGGCCATGAGTAGCACGGAGGTGATGCCATGAGGGCGGCATGGTGTTGTAGCCGCTGATCTCGTAACGGGCGTCGCGCGTGAACCTTGGCCCGTCGGGCCGCCCGCAAGAGGCATGTTAGGGTTACCATTATAACCCTATATGTATACTCATACTCATCGCAGTCGTACCGATACATGTAAACACCTGCATATTCACATATATTATCCATATACACGCTCATACATGTACTGCTCAACTAATCATTCCCCGTACGCCACCAGTACATGTTACACGTCACACCGACGTACGGCCACATTACGCATGCATGCCTCTGCTAGAGCCCGAGGCTGTCCGCAACAATCCCCAATGCCTTCAAGACAATAAGAATGCATCTCCAAGCCAATAGTTGTGTAAAGCCGTGTACGACTCGGTACACTGTAACAATTACCCTTGCTACAAACATTTTCCTTGTCTCCCCTACAGCTTACACTGGTTTCGCTGAGCTCTTGTTTAGACCCCCCGTATGTCCGTCACCCGCCGTGCCGCCGCTGCCGCCACCATGGCCAAACAAGCCGCCGCCGCCGCCGCTGCCGAGACACGCCATGAGTGGCTAGGTCACCTTCTTGCATGGCTAGGGGGTTGCTGACATGCAGAGGGACAAACACCGTACGTAATGCGTGCAAAACCCAAACCCTAAATCCGTTGTTGCCACGCTTTGTCATTCATAATGGAAACGGATCGCACGACAATAAATTGTAGCAAGCGTTCGAGCTTGCTATGCTTGCTTGCCTACACGACATGGCCAGTGGTCCCGCACATAACCGAACATGGCCTCAATGGCGCGTCAGACCGGAGCGGATCTCAATGCCGCGGCGGCGCATCCCGTGCCCATACATGCTACGGCCATGTCAGCGAGGAGCACCCGTGGCCCGCGCGAGCGATGGTGATCTTTCTAGCGCATGTCACGAATTATACGATAGATGATGCATGGCGATGGCAGGTCACGGAAAGTGCGGATGCGGGAGATGGACAACCGAGCTCGTTCAAGATCGGCAATAAGATCCACAAAGCCCCATTGATAGTCTCATAGCGTGTTGTGTATGCCAAGCACATAATATAAAACACCGCCCGGCTTTTGTGTTTCCCTTAATTTACCTTCCATGTGACAATGTCTATGGTGCCTATGTTGTGTACACACTCCACATAGGGCTTAAGGTGCATACCCAATTGGGATGCGGTGATGCCTTATTGCCCTCTAACCACCTACATCTCGATGTGGCTCTAAGCCCCCCCCCCCCCCCCCCACCCCTTCTGTCTCTCCCCCCTCCCCCCCCCCCTCTCTCTCTCTCTCTCTCTACGGGTACCGCATACTGTACGGGCATATTTACGGGTGTATTGGAACCTTAAACCTGATGCTACAATTGTGATCGGGGCATTTCAAATTTGCGGGTACAGGTAATTTGGCAAGTTGCATCTGCATATTTGTGATAGATGCTCGGAGAAATTAATGGCCGATGCTCGGAGAAAATAATGAGCGAGGCGGAGTAATCCTTAATTGTCGGTTAAAGCGCTCACAAAGCACGACGATGGGAAAGCGGTGGTATAAATCGCGCCGTGAACTGTGTGCGCATGGGATCCTGCAAACGCCCTTATACTAAAATTGTACACGTAGTCGCTGCTACTCCTGCGGATTATGCTGGCGCTGCTGTCGCGTTGTGGACGCGCGCCAGGGCCAGCGTACCAGCGAGCGCCCCCCTCCCCCCCGCCCCCTAAGCTGCCTGTGCCTAGGCCACAGTCTACACCAGCCGCCAAACAGGCAGGAAAAGGATCAAGCGGGGAGGCTCGAAGGCTGGTTTGGGGGCACGAACGGGCACGCGCGCGCGGCGTCGGCCGACCGCGGGCGATCGTGATGGCGGCGAGGGTTAGTTGGGCGGCCGTGCGCGTGCTGCTGCCGCTGCTGCTGCTGCTGGCGGGCGGCGGCGCGGGACGCGCGTGGCCGCGGCAGCTGCTGGCGCACGCGGCGGCGGCGGCGGGGGAGCTGGAGTACGAGCTGTATCCGCGGCTGCCGGCGCTGCAGGAGGGTGGGGCGGGGGGTCGCGTCAAGGTCGGCGCGGCGCCCCTCGGCGCTCGCTCGTTGACCAATATTATCATTTTCCCATGACCACTGGCACGGTAACGGGAGCACACGGACTAAAAACCGTGTCGTCGCGGACCTCTCCCGCGCAGTGCGCATCCTCAAGCGCCGCGAGGGCGCAACCCCGCACGCCGTGTCCCCGCCGCTGACACGGCCACGCTCTCGCACCGGCAGGTGAGCGTGGTGAGCGTCTGCATCGTGGCGAGCGAGTTCGCGGGCATCGTCCCCAACGGCGGCATCGGCACCTTTTACTCCACGCTCGCCGAGGTGCGCAAACGCGCGCGAGCTGCACGCACACCCGCCCTCCCGTCAGCGCCTGCCCCCCTGCCGCCTCGCGCAGCCCTTCCGGCACAGCACGCGGCCTGGCATGGGGGCGGAGGGCGCCGCCACCGCCGCTGCGACCCCCCCCCCCCCCCCCCCCCCCCTCCCCCCCCCCCCCCCCCGGCGCGCGCGACTTCAGACCACTTCCGACCAATCACAGATTATGTATTCGGAATTTTTTTACTAACTTATTTTCAGTCGTTATTTTACTCCTCACGGGCGACTATGCTTAAACTTGTGCGGCCGCCTCCCCGCAGACGCTCGCGGGTGCGGGCCACCAGGTGACGCTGCTCTATACGCAGGGCGCGCGCTCGCAGCACGCGCACCTGGGCTACGAGCACTGGGTGGACTACTACGCGGGAAAGGGCATCAGGCTGGTGCCGCTCACCTTCTGGCGCCCGCAGTCCACCGGCTACCACAGCGGCACCGCCTTCATGGTCTACGACTGGTGCGCGCGCTTTTGCCCCCTCCCCCTGGGTGCAGAAGTTCAGCCACCCCGGTAGCGGGTCAGGACATCCCACCTGCCATTCATTTTGCAGTGTTGGTAATTTGCCTGTCGGATTTCCGCGGCACCCAATGCAGCAGCAAGGGGAGACAGGCAGGCAGAATCAAAGCGAGAGGGAGAGGGAGGGGGAGAGGGAGAGAGAGAGAGAGAGGGAGAGGGGGCGGGAGGGAGGGAGAGAGGGTGACCATTAATGTAGGCAGCCGCTAAAAACTCACATATACAATGAGGTGGCTGAGGGGCATCCCCTCCCCCACCCCGAATGAGCGTGTGGCTGCATCCCCGTGACCGGCGTACATTTCGGTCCCGGGGTCCAATGCGCGAGTTGTGTGCCCTGTCTACAGCGACAGTCGTGCGCCCCGTTTGGATCCCACCGGGGGGGGGGGCAACGAGGGGGGGAGGAGCAGATGTCGGTGGAACGTTCTAAACCGACCGCATGCTCACCTGGAGGGGCTGATGCGCGCCCCGCAGGCTCCGGCAGAACCGCTTTGACGTCGTTCACTTTCCGGACTGGCAGGTGCTCCGCCGCCCCGCCATTAGCGAGCCCCGCCCCAGTGTTTGCCACTTCCCCTTCACGCTGCTGCCACACGCCGAGGCGGGGGTGGCTGCCGCCACTGAGACATCACCCGCCCGGTGCCCGGGTGCCCTGTTGCCCCCCCCTTTTCCTCTCCAGGGCCATGGCTATTACGCGCTGCTCGCCAAGCACCTGGGCCTCGACTTCAAGCACACAACGATGTGCCTCATGGTGCCCCCCCCCCCCCCCCAACCCTCCCTCCTCCCTCCTCCCCTTGCTTCCGCCTCGCAACTGCGCAATGCCAGCACCCCCTGCGGCGCTCTCCGCTGAAGCTGTATACGTGCACAATGGTCGCGCGGTGCGCAGATCCACGGGCCGCTGTACTGGGCGCGCACGAGCAACGCGCAGGGCATCGACACGGTGGAGGACGTGGAGACAGACTTTCTGGAGCGGGAGTCCATCCACGCGGCCGAGGTGCCCCCCCCCCCCCCCCCCCCCCCTGGGGCACGGAGGCTCTGACGCAGGGCGCACGCTGTGGCCGCGGCGTCCGGGCGGGCAGATGGCGCCGGCAGTCTGTGAGGAAACACTCTGTCTGTGGGCGCTGGCTAGAGTGGATCCGCAGCAAAGAGAGCCGCAGGGGGGGCAGGGGGGGGGGGGCGGGGGCGTGTGGCGCAGGGGGGGGGGGGGGGTTGAATGGCGCCATGGCGTGTGGTGCCCGCAGGTGCTGATCAGCCCCAGCCACTACCTCATCAACTGGGTGACCAACCAGACCTGGCGGGTGCCCGACACCCCGGGCGCCATCCGCACGCAGCCCTACATCCTGCCCCACGAGGTCCCCCTCCCCCCCCCCTCCCCCCCCCCCCCCACACACACCCGCGCACCGCCCCTCCATCCACAGCATCCCCCGCCTCCGCTCATTGGACAGTTATGTGGCGGAATGTGGCAATGACCCCCCCCCCCCCCCCCCCCTTCCCCCCCCTCCCCCCCACCACCACCCAAAGGCAAAGCGCGTGCTGGCTAAGGTCAACGCGGAGAGCGGCGCCGCCCCGCGCGGCCTGTGGCAGCGCAGCCAGGTCCGCCGCCCTGCGCTCCGGGCATCCCCCGCCGCCCGGCATTTCTGACAGCGCCAGATAACCGAGTGCACCACACACGTAGCAATGGAGTTTCCCACTCGGCGGTGCAACACAATCCATTATCTTCGTGACCCTCAAACCCAATGAAATGGCACACGCGCTCGCTGTTGCTTTATTGTTATAATAGAGAACAGATGTTTCTATATTATCCATTATTAATTGATAGTTATCTCTTAATTGATTACGATTGGATCATACTTTATTTGTATTGATCATAACAAATAAGTAAGTCAATATATTGCTGCTGATGACTGATGAGCAACATGCAAGCGTACACTTTTCCACAAATTTCATGATCGCCAGCTAGGGCCCATTGCTGTCTAATTCCACCCACCCTGGCGGGGCAGGAGTGCTTGCAGGTGGGGGGGGGGGGGGGGGGGGGCTAACACCCACACACACACCTTCTCCCCCATCCCCCTCCTTGTCCTCCTGTCCCGCAACATAGGTCAACGAGCTGTGCTTCTTCGGGCGCCTGGAGGTTCGGAAGGGCATCGTCCTCTTTCTGGACGCCATTGACAGCCTGCTGACGCTGAACCGCACTAGCCCGGCCGAGGTCCCCCCCCCCCCCCCCCCCCCCCCCCCACTTCTCACCCCACTCACCCAATGCTGCCCCTCATCATCACTACTGCTCAAGCAATGCTGATGCCTGGATGACGTGCCGCCACTATCAAGGATTATTAAATCATTGTATAGAGTTGTAAGTACCACCCGCAGGGGGGATCAGAGAGTGGTGCCTATTGCCAACCCCTCGAACAGTATATCTAAACTTGCTTGCAATAGGTGGACACCCCCGCAGGCTCTGAAACTCCCTTCTGCTTTTGGTGCCGCCGCACAGGCCGGGCTGCCGCCCGCCTTCACCATATCCTTCCTCGGTTCCGACCGCAACACCATCATGGGCAGCCCCTCGCGCGCCTACATCGAGCGCCGCGCGCGGGCCTGGGGCCCCGCCATCGCCGTCAACATCTTCACGGACAAGGACTCGGCGATGGCGCTGACGTACATGAAGGGGCCCGGCCGGATGGCGGTGCTGCCCTCGCTGGTGGAGAACAGCCCGCTGGCCATCCTAGAGCTCATGGGCGCCTCCGTCCCCTTCATCGCCTCCACGGCTGGCGGCATCCCGGAGCTCATCCACGAAGACTTTCGCCCCAAGGCAAGCAGGAACACCCCCTTGACACCCTGGAATGGCGTCGTCACACGAGGATGCCGATGCTGAAATGCCAGAACGATCCCCATAACAGTCACACATGACAATATCGCCTCCACACCGCTCCGAGCTTGTGCTGTTGTATGCCGTCTATAATTCACGGCCAGGTGGGCTGACGGCTGCTTTCCTCCGGCCCGCAGATGCTGTTCAAGCCCCAGCTGGCCGACATCCGGCAGCGGCTGGCGGAGATGTTCCTGCAGGGGGCGCTGGTCCCGGCGCCGCACTACGACATGGGGCAGGTGGAGCGCTCCTGGGTCGACTTCCACGTGGGCGAGGCCAGCAAGCACGCCGCCGGCCGGGCGATGGAGCTGGAAGGTCGGTCGCCACCCCCTCGCCCGCTCCTTTGCCTCACGCCATGCCCACACGTCACCATGCCGCACACCCCCATCCAAACAATCAGTCCCTACTACCTGACCAGAAACCCACAAGTACCAACTGCCATCATATCTGTTTGCTTTGCCCGGCCTTTTTAATATTCCAGCGACAAGGTACTCATAGCGGGATATATAGTGTGATGAGTGCCGCATCATAGTAGATCAATTGCAACCGGATGATCTCCCCATTGACTGCCCGTGACGGGAACCGCTCCGGGCTGGGATTGCTTGCCCTGCTTGCCTGCCATTTAGCTGCGTTCGCGGGTCCCCCCAGGATTGGGTCATTTCGCCGCATCGAGTCGGCAATTATGTGGAACGTTTGCGGTGTAGTATAGTGATTAATGTGTTTGCCGCTTATTTCAGGTGGTGGGGTGTGTGTGTGTGTGTGTGAGAGGGGGGGGGGGGGCATCATTACACACACCTAAATGAAAGTGCGGATGTATGATTTGACGGAGCATCGCACTATATACCGGCTGAGCGCCGAGAAGAATAAGATCGCCAAGGCGTCCCTTTTTATTTGCCACATCTCCGACCGCTACGGCGCATGATGTGCGTATGGACATAACAGTGCACGCGGCCGACAGCTCCGCTAGGTCTCCTGCTTCCGCCGCCTGGCTCGTGGCCCGCCATCTCCGCAGCGCTTGTAGTTGCCGCTCTCTCCGCGGCCACCACCGTCACCTCCGCAGCCACCTCCTCGGCCGCCGCGCTCCTCGCGGTTGAAGCTTTCGCCTCCAGCGCTGCCTCCGGACAACACGCGAGAGTGTGCGCGCACGCTGACGGGTGCGCCGGCGGTCCGGCCTGCAGACGGGGAGTCCGCGTCGGAGGCGCACGGCTGCTGGGAGGACGACGGCACCCAGGCGTGCCGGATGCCGCTAGGGAACTCGTCCGCCGCGGTCACGGTGGTCGTCGTGGACAGGCAAGGCGGCGCCCCGCTGCAGGCAAGAATACCTCCCCCCCCCCCCCCCCCCCCCCCCCGCCCCCCCGCCAACCCGCGCGCTTTCTGCCCCCCGCTTCGCCTTTCATCATGCCCGCCTATTCGTGATTGTCCGGTTAACTTCAGCGAATGCTCCTATCTATAGGCTGCATATGAGCCCGATTTAAGGCTTAAAGTAATAGTAATAAACAGGACTCTGATTACGGGCGCGCCGGCGCCCATAAGCCTCACGTCGGGATTGCTGTAGGGGGGCCAACACTCCCGCTTTGTCTTTATATTTGACCGTCCTGACAAAGCAGGAAGTTAGGCAGGTCCCTGCTCAGAGTTGCCGTGTTGCTGAGCCGACACCTACAAGAAATTTGTTACTATTGGCTACGACCAGCAGCACTGGACTAGCGCCCCGATATTCCCAGCATGTTTTATATCCGGGGGGGGGGGGGGGGGGGGTGGGGGGGGGCATGACTCTCCCAGGCCAGAGTCCTACCTGACACTTAAGCCCGTCCCCGCATTTGAGTCACCATGCCTGAGGGAATGGGGGGCGCTGACCTCGTGGCATTTGCGCCGGCGCGCAGGCGACGATGCGGTCGGTGCTGAACCAGGAGAAGGTGTTTGAGGAGTGGGGCGGCCCGCGGGTGGAGCAGCTGGTGCTGATGCCCACTACCGCCGCGCCCGCCACGCTCGACGGCGCGCTAGGCGGCCAGCTGGCGGCGCGCTTTGTGGGCGCCGGCGGCCAACTCGCGAGGGGACCGCAGGTGCGCAGCGCCTTTGAGGCTGCGCCACTCCACACACCCGGCCCCGGGCGGCACTGTTGATGCTGGTCCACTAGCCCCTTCAAGCCACCGGCCTCGGCTCTGCTCGGGCCTGCAGCTGCGCCACATGTTCTTCCGGTATCAATCAGCCAATACAGAAGAAATCCGAAGAAACCAAACAGATAGTCAAAGACACCAGCCCAAACGTACCATGAAATTATAACATTTATTTGGGATCGCGCGTCGGAAAATCGTAAATTGTTTTGCAGCAACAAGTCGGAAACTCCGTGTGGTATTCGTAGTGTATTTTGGTACGTTTCACGATGAGTATACTTTTCCTCTCTACGCGGGGGTTAGTCCAAAACGATACTAACCGATAATGAACCCAAAGGGCGGTCACGGTGTACACCGTCCCACGAAATGCACTGCTCCCATAGCGCCATCCGAGATTGATTTGGGGCGTTTTTGGATCCGAGGGGGGCGGGGGGGGGGTAACCGTGTGAATGGGGAGCCACTACCGAATAAATGCTCCGAACCATATCAGCTATACGAGGTACATGTGCTGTACGCCAGATATGTACGATCTGCGGCACCGGAAACACGGGTATGTAATGGCGTATGTGTATGTTATGTGGGGAAGGGTATCATCATCTAAAGATACCATCGCGAAACTACACTGATGCGTCTTACAGCGTTTTAAGGTTTCGGTTTAAGGTGCTTGGTTGTAGGGTTAAACCCAAACCCTAGATGCAGCCCCCCAAGTTTCGCACTCCAGTCCGGTCGGAGCATGGCTTCCAACATCTCACCCGCGGTCCCCCCCCCCCCCCCCCCTCTCCCATCCCTGCAGGGCGCCACGCTGGCGGAGGCCAGGAACGCCGCCCTGGAGCTGGCGCGCGGCGACCTCGTGCTGTTTGTGGACGGCGGCTGCGTGCTGGAGACGTTCGCGATGAGGACGCTGCTCAAGGTGCAAACAGCATAAGTGCACTTTGGTTCTCTATACGTCATAGGGCTTAGGGTAATATAATTGCAAAACCCTGAAACCTTAAACCCCAATGTTTAACCCCATTGTGAAGAAGGAAGTGGCTTTATATTAAAAATGACAGAATAATATGAAGCATATACCGTACAAACTGTCTGCGGATAAGTAAGGTTTTTACCGTATGAAATTCTACCGTAAAATGTGTATGTAGCACGGAGTCTCCAGATCGATGGGCTGCCTGTGGCCTCCTCACCGCCTCCCCTTCTCGTGCGGTGTGTGGCGCGCAGGTGTACCAGCAGACGGGGGCCGCCGCGGTGTCGTCGTTTGTGAAGTTCTACAAGGGCGACATCACCGCCACCACCTCCGCGGCCGCTCTGTCCGCGACGCCGGGCGTGGAGCAGTGGTTCCAGGTCCACCCCCCCCCCCCCCCCCCCCCCCCCCCCCCCCCCCCTCCTCTTGCTTTCATGTGCTAATCCTTACATGCAGTATCTGTGGGCAGCCGTCTCAGAAATGAAACAAGTAGTTGTAACTATCCAGAGTCATCTTAGGCACCAGCTCCGTATCACGAGCCAAACCAATATTTGCTGCGACCCTCAATTCGGATAGCATATCATTAGGTAGGGTTAGGGATCCAAACCCCAAGTCCGGTTGCTGGTTGACAGAGTCACAATATGGAATTTCAGGTGCACCGTGCAATTATTGTATTATTATGAAATACTCCTTTGTGGATCAGGACCTAGATTGATTTGGATTAGATTAAAACGCACTCAGAGTGTCACCTACTATTTGCATCCAAGCCACACTCCTGGCCTGGTGCGGAAGGGGGCGGGGGCAGGGGCACACTGTATGTGACTGGCGCCGCCATCGGCCTCCGCTGCGCCCGCAGGTATTCCTGGGCGCCTCCGCCTCGATGGGCCTCTTCCGCAACGTGTTTGGCGGCCCCGTCATGCTGTTCTCCGCCGAGGTGCTCCGCCAGCTGGGCGGCTACGAGGCGCAGCCCACCGGCTACGACCACTGGTGGGCGCCGGCCACCCGCCACCTTGCGCTACGGCTCCTTCGGAACGGAACTCTGCGCCCCTACGTACCTGAATGGCCACCTCCGCCTTGTCGCACCCATGCTGTTGGGAGTATCATCGCAGCCGATAAGTGTTGTACCGTAAACGTGCTCATTTGGGCTCACGACAATATTCAGGGGATTCCTGGTGTCGACCCTCGCTGTTGGTAATGAGCAACCAAGGGCGGAGGGGGCGCTCTCGTTTATAACGAACAACTACTGGTAATGATAGGGGAGCGGGCGGGGGGCGAGGTCTGTATTTTCTACCAATATTCTTGCTAGGTGGTCCGGTACAAGTACTGCCCTGGTGGTCACGGGTATATATGGTCGGGTACCGGTTCTGCTCGGGTGGTCACGAGTACGGCATGGTCCTGTACCGGTACTGCCCCGGTGGTCACGAATACATACATGGTCCTATACCGGTACTGCTCAGGTGGTCCCGAGTACGATATGGTCCGGTACCGGTAATGCTATGGTGGTCACGAGTATACATGGTCCGGTACTGGTACCGGCACTGCTCTACACGAGATCGGTATGATCCGGTACCGGTACTGCTCTGGTGGTCACGAGTACGGTACGGTCCGGTAACGGCACTGCTCTTCACGAGATCGGTATGATCCGGTACCGGTACTGCTCTGGTGGTCACGAGTACGGTATGATCCGGTAACGGCACTGCTCTGGTGATCACGAGTACGGTCTGATCCGGTAACGGTACCGGCACTGCTCTGGTGATCACATGTACGGTATGATCCGGTGCCGGTACTGCTCTGGTGGTCACGAGTACGATATTGTCCGGTGCGGGTACTGCTCTGGTGGTCACGAGTACAGTATGATCCGGTAACGGTATTGCTTTGGTGGTCACGAGATCGGTACGGTCCGGTAACGGTACTGCTCGGGTGGTCACGAGTACGATATTGTCCGGTGCTGGTACTACTATGGTTGTGAGGGAATGTGCGCTGGTGGTGGTTATTCCGCTATGGTGGTGGTCGAGTATCATCTGATTACAGGCCGACACGCGCCGTGCATGATATATCAGGCGACGCGATGTGGCCGACAGGGCGCGGCGCAGCCCGCCATCTGACGGGCGCGCGCTACGCGCCTATTGTGCTATGATGATTAGGGCTAGTGAGGGTATAGGATATATCCTCACAATGGTGGTCACGAGTGCGATATGATTCGGTACCCAAGTACCGGCACTGCTCTGGTGGTCACGAGTACGGTACACTAGTAGTTTAGTTACATATGAGCTAGCTGCAAAAGGCGATTAGGAAACCACCCGAAAAGGAAAAGTACGGTACGCACGGTATGGTATGGTACGCTAGTGAGTAAGGCCGTAATATGATACTACTGTAACCAATCCCTGGGTTTCATATATGTATCAGTATACATAGCGAGATATATAATGAAGTATATGCATTTATGATTTTGAGAGATAATTAGAAATCTAAGAGGAATCATAAAGCAGAGAAAGAAGAGATAGCCGTATCTTGAAACGCTTTGGAATACACCACGAATACCACACGGATATTCCGACTAATTGCTTCAAAACAATTCATGAATTCAGGACTCGCGAACCCAATTAAATGGTATGGTGTATCCCAGCGATTGTAATACATATTTATAGTACTCCTCAGAGCTCCTCTCGATCGGTCCAGGGCCCAAAGCAAGCCAGATTGGGGCTGCCCTTAATAGTCGGGGTGCGGCTGCGCCTTCCATTCCGTGACATGCGATGCTGACACTCTCCCCGCTGTGCGCCTGCCCCTCCTTTGTGCCAGGAACCTGCTGGCGCGCATGAACCTCGCGGAGCTGCACCACGAGGTGGTGCCGCAGGTGCGCCTTCCCTTCCCCTGGGCGGCGCTGCACACGCATCAGCTGCCTGCGCACCACGTATGTGTGTTAACTCCGGCGCCTGGTGGCCGCGTCCCCGCCCCGCACGTCTCGCAGATGCTCACGTGGGCCGCGCCGGCCTCCATGAACGGCATCGCCGTGCGGGACTACAAGTACCCCCCTCCCCAACTCCCCCCAAAATCAAAAAAATCCGCTCTTCTTCAAGTTCACACACCAATCGCCATAACCCCCTGGGGTGATGGGGGGGACTACAGAGAGGCTGTCATAAAGTGATACACACATAGGGAAGGTCACCCGCTACAGTCATCGGCAGCATTTCTGGAAGCATCCCGTCACTTCGCGGAAACAAGCCCTCCCTCTCTCCCTCTTCCTCACACACAACCAAGCTCTCTTGCGTGTTGCAGTGGTACAGAAAATTGTTTGTTGTAGTGGTGTTGTTGCGGCAAATGTACATTTAGCGCTTCGACGACCCGAATCACAGGGAGTGGAAAACAATGTCCACCCACACACCATAGATACAGGGCACGAGTTTTAGGGTTTGCGCAAATAAAACCCTAAGCTATGCCTCATTCTTAGCCCTGAATTATTTTAGGGTATAGCCTCAATTATAAACCCTAAAATAGAAGCCCCCCCCCCCCCCTCTGCTTCCCCCCCCCCCCCCCCCCCCTTGGAAACTGCAAAGAAGTACTGCATGTGTCCGCGCATTGCCAGCAGCCCCACACAATCAATGCACACGGTATCTCACGCCACGTAGCATGTGATATTGTGATGCGGAGAGCGCTCAACCGCTGGCTTTGATGCGCGGCTGCCAAGCTCGCCGCCGCCTGGATACCATGGCAGCTGATTGATGTACGCGGCGCGGCGCGGCAGGGACAACGCGTACTGGAAGGCGGCCGCCAAGCCCTACGGCGCCGCCAAGCTGGGCGGCTTCCACGGCGTACACTGGCGCACGCAGCAGTCCGTGCTGGCCGCCATGAACGTGCTCAGCCCGCTCCTGCAGGTAGGTGGCCCCGCTGCCGCCCCGGCACTTGACCTCTTGCGCCAACTGCAGTCGTAGGTCTGGCATAGCCCTTTATTAGACCATTGCCTCATTCGAACCCCGAACGGCTAATGCATCAACCGGGTAAACCCGGGACACGCCGGGCCGATATTGCCGAAAATACATCGGCCAGGAACTGATACCCGGACCTCTCGCGTACGAGACGACCGAGCGGACAGGGGATGTACCGTGGCCGTGAAAGCCCACTGATATAACGATCTAGAAGTACACATTTAAAGCGCCTTTGATGGTGTTGGCCCTGAGCGCCCCCCCCCCCCCCCCCCCTCCTGCCTGGACAACCCAGGTGGACCTGACGACCGACGAGGGCGTGAAGCAATGGCTCGACGCTGCGTGAGGGCTCGCGGGGCGCCAAGCGCGCGTGCATTTCAGCCCTTCTGTAGTGAGGGAAACCCCTCATTGCCATCCGGTAGTGCTGCCGGTGCCATCGTAGGGCATCACAGCTTTGATTAATTGTTGGCTGAGGTCCCCAATTCCCATTTCGTGTAGTTACCACCATCTCAGCTGAACAGATGAATTCAGTTTTAGACTCGGCTACATCTGAACAGAAACGGCGCCAGTGCCCGAGATCGGTCGAGAACAGTCCAACACGTTCGTTTTCGCCAGCAGGCTAGTAGAGGCACAGTTGCCTGCACCGCTGCCTGCGGCGGTTCACGCCTGCCGGGGCAGCGCTCGGCCAGGACGGGTCCAACAGCGCGGCCGACGCTTGCCTCGCAATGCCGAGACTGAGACGCGCCGCTGCCGCGGCGGGGCTACGCCTCGAGGCCGTCGCAGTTGGAGAACACCACGTCGACGTCGTCCACCTCGAGCAGCCGCTCCAGCAGCGCCTCGTTCTCCGCAAACGCCTGGTCGTCCACCTGCGGGCGCCCCGGCAGTCAGCGCGGGGCGACCCGTAAGTTTTCTCGCCGTTATTAAGGCACGAAATACCGCGTGAGAGCGATGGCCGCTCCCGTTAGGGTTAATATACTTTTTGGTTACAGGGAGAGCGTCAAGAAAATGCACGCAAAGTACTGGAGAAGGAAAAAGCCTACATTTACGCAGAACCCTCTTAAATGCCGTTAGGGTCGGCATGGTTCGTAGCATATGGGCTAAGATCCGTACGGGCGTGTGTAATTAATACCCAGATCTAATTACATGAGCTAGCAGCAGAAGGCGATATCGGAAATCACCAAAATAAAAGGCAATCAGAAAGGTCCTCTACATCGACTAATGCCCAGATCCTATGTTGCGGTACATAGATACTACAGGCGTCAAAAGTAATGAGCGGGTTTTTTGACAATAGCCCAACTTCAAATCGGTGATGACCCGTGCGGCACAGCGACTCGTCCAACGGCTTCGCTATGTAGTCGCTAAATAAAAAAACGAAGCGTCATTGTTTTATTACATCAGGGCGTTCACAAATGCGCACTACAAACAGAACTAACAGCAACTATGAAAGGTTGCCAGCAAAAGAGAGACATAAGCCTGAAACAAAGCTCGAGCAGGAGGCCAGGGAGCCAAGAACCAAGGAGGAGCCAAGGGAACCACGAAGTCGCTTAGCTGGCAGGGACCAAAGGGACCCCCGCTCCGGGGTAGGCTATCATTGTTACATTGTTACTCCGGGGTAGCGTCATTGTTACTTTCGGGGTGCAGCCTGAGCATTGCAGCGGCGCTCTCCGCAAGCGCACACGCGCGTGCGCAGGTTCGATTCTCGCACTGGGCAGATTTCCTCGTCGTGAGGCGTGCCCGCCGCGCGCGAACCACGGTGCTGGCGGGTGCGGGTGCGACTAAGTACCGCACAGCACAGTTTACATACAGCCGCACCGTGACCTTATGTACTTCGCATTTGTCTTTTGATTTTATTTGCGCATTTTATTGCTGACCGGCAATAATTTCCGTTCTTCAGGCGCAGACTAGCGGGCGGGTATCGCTGATTTTTGAAGCGCACATGCCAAGCGCGGCCACGGGCTCGCAACGCAAGATACCACAGGCGTCAAAAGTATTGAACGGGTAGGTATTTAGGGAACCCGCCACATTTCGCCGAACCAATTCCTGCTTTGCGATGAGGGGATACATCCTCATCTTCCCTCGAGCTATACCCGGCCCTAGTAGTCGCACAATGAATGCGATGGCGTATCGGTGGACATATAGGGATTTACATCTAGCAATGGTGAAATGCTACATCTTGCCAGATGCGTTACATCGCATGTACGCGGTGTACATCTAGGGTTATCTAGGGTATTTTCATGCCCTACTCTGAAACATGCGCGGTGATGTTAATACGGCTATCTTTGCGTCGCGACCTCATGGCCGCGCTTGGCGTATGCGCTTCAAAAATCAGCGATACCCGCCCGCTAGTGCGCGCCGGAAGAAAGCGAAAACTGCCGGTCATCAATAAAATGCGCGAAAATCAAAATATAAATGCGACGTACATAAGGTCACAGTGCGGTTAGAAACTGTTAGAAACTGTGCGGTACCCGTCGCCATGTCGGTACCAGTCGCACCCGCGCCCGCTGAGTCCGCGCACCGGGGTTCGCGCGCGGCGGGCCCGCCTCACTACGAGGAAATCTGCCCAGTTCGAGAATCCGAACCTGCGCACGGGCGTGTGCGCTTGCGGATAGCGTCGCTCCAACGCTCAGGCCGCAGCGCTAAAGTAACACTGGCGCTCTGTTTTGTTTGTTTACATACCCGATACCGAACGGCTCGCTGTACCGCGTGGCTGGGGCACCGATTTGAAGTAGTCGAGCTGGTGTTAAAAACCCGCTCATTAATTTTGACGCCTGTTTCAGCGGCAAACACCACCCCGCATGTTTTCAGATCAGGAAATAGAAATAAACACCCTTGATGATCCTAGATGTGCACTGCATGCATGCGACGCTACGTCCGTCAATATGTAGCATTTCATCAGTGCTGGAATGTAAATGCCTATGTGTCCACCAATACGCCATCACGTTCATTGCGCGACTAATAGGGCCGGCTGTAGCTCGAGGGAAGAGGAGGACATATCCCCTCAAAGCAGCAAGCAATTGGTTTGGCGACGTTTGGCGGGCAGCCTGCGCACGGATTGCGACCCACCCGTGCAGTACTTTTGCCGCCTACTATGGGCGCCAGAACAAACCCAAACCCCTTAAAACTGGGGAGGGAGCAGGGCTGTGGGTGGGTGTGTTTTTTTTTGGGGGGGGGGGGGGGGGGGGGGGGTCCCACCTCCACGGGCGCGAGGGGGGAGTACACGAGGCCGGTGTCCTCCTGGCTGATGTCCACGCCCGCCTCCGTGAGCGCGTCGCGCACCTCCCCAAAGTTCTCCAGCGCCGTGATCACCTGGGCGCAGCGCCCCGCAGGTGAGCCGCGCACGGCCGGGCCCACGCGACGGACGCCACACGAGGAGCGCGGCGCTTCGCCCATTTGAGGCAGGCGCACCCCGGGGCGCACCTGGTACCCGTCCGGCATGCCCTCCGCGTCCTCCACGGGCTTCACGTCCTCCGCGCCCGCCTCGATGGCGAGATCGAATATCTGGAGCCCCGCCCAACCCGGGGGGGGGGGAGGGAGGGGGGGGGGGGGGGGGGGGGGGTCACTCGGAGGCCACCCCGGGTGTGGCAATGATATGGCTGAGGTCGTTGCAATGTTGCACCGCCATCGGGATCACGGCGCCATGGCCATGGGAAACTGCCGCGGATATGGCGAGCCTGTGGCAACGGCGCTCATGATGGCCTACATGACATGGTATGATGGCACCACGCGGGATGGCATGATGCACCTGAATAACACCATGGGCCCATCTGTGCCAGCGCGCCAGTATGGCTATGCATCAGCGCAACAGATCATCACGGTGATTTGTGATGGCCGTCAGGAAGGATGGCGCCTCACGGGGGTGGTGCCGATGACGGCCAACTGGCGGCAATCATGACGGCGCCGCTCGCAATGGCATGGCGCTAATGGGAATAGCCCCATCAGGATGACATGGGGGACGCCAGCACGGAACCGCCATAGCATTGTGCTGTTGCGATGTCATCACGGCGCCATCATGACCATTCCCATAGCCCCCCCCCCCCCCCCCCACCCCCCACCCAAAGAGATACATGCCCTGCGCCGCACGGAGAGACGCCGGCGCCGCTCACCTCGTCCTCGCTCACCCCCTTGTTCACGCGCACCAGCCCGAGACGCTCGAAGTTGAACAGCACGCTGCCGGCGTCTGCCCACTGGTGCAGCAAACCGATCCCGGGCAAGGAGCGGAGGCGAGGTTGGGAGGCGGGGGGGCGGGGGGGGGGGGGGGTCAGCGGGGCGTGGGGCAAGCAGGCGAGCGGCGCCATGACGGCATTGGGGCACGGTTGGCGGTTCCGGGGGGGGGGGGGCAGGGGGGGCGGCCCCACCTTGCCGCCGCCTTTGGTCACCGCGGTCTTTACGTCCGTCACGCTGCGGTTCACGTTGTCCGACAGGCACTCGATCACAAACGCGGTGCCGCCGATGCCGTACGCCTCGTACACGCACTGCACGCAGCCCAGCGCGCGCCGAGTCAGCAGGGCGGCCTCATGCTCGGGGGGCGAGGGCAGGGGAGGGGGGAGACACTGCTGGGCGAGGCACAGCAGGTGGGGCGGGGGCGGCTCGCCTCCTGGAAGTCGTTGGCGTTCTTCGCGTCCGCCGCTTTCTTGATGTTCCTCTCGATGATGTCCTGCCGGGAGGCGCGGAGAGGTGAGGGCCGGCACACCCGCTGCCACCTTCCCATTCTGGTGTCTGACGCTGGCTTGAGCAGTATGGTAGGGGGGGGGGGGGGAGTGCCATATACACACAGGCATACCCACACCCGCACCCACACATGTGTATAATTTGGAAGAGGGCCAGACACAAGGGAGGATTGGGCAGGCGCGGCACCCACATTTGGCACGCTGACGAGCTTGGCCTGCTTGAGGATCTCCTGCAGTCGTGCGTTGTCCGTGCCGGGCCCGGCTGCGCGCACACTACGACAGAAGACAGGCGGGTGAGCGGCGGCCCGGGGAGGCCGGAGGTCCCGAAGGATGCGGACGTTAAGTGCATGTGTTGTATAGTGCTGCCGATGCTTCTGCACCCCCGCAGCGCGGAGGCGGCGGGGGCTCACGCTTGCTGAATCTGCTTCCCGAACCGCCCGTACAGCTTCGCCTTCTTGGCGTCCGACTTGCCCTGCGCGCGATTGCGATGACGCACGGACTGTTACCGGAGGGATATTTACCTGTACAAACGATGAGGCTGTCGAGAGTGCCCCGGCGAGGGCGGCGCGCATTATCTCCGCTTTTTCGAGGCAGCGTGCTCGCACCTTCCTCGCGGCAATCTTGGCCGCCCGGCGGCCCATCATCACGGGCACGACGCTCCGGTGCAACGCCGCGCGCTGCTGCTGCTGGGCCCGCGCGGCCGCGGACGGCTGCGTGACGGCGGCCCACAGCGCGGCGGAGCCCGGCGAGCGCGCCCTCACCGCACCGGACAGCGCGCCGCCCCTGCCGGCGAGCCGGCTGGCGGCCAGGCCCAGTAGGGAAGTCATCGCGCAGACGCCGCGACGGGTCGCCTAAGCGCACTAGCGCAGCGCTAAATTGGCGAACAGCGGTGCTGGCCAGGCGCTTGGCGCTGCGTCGATCGTCGGCGCTACTGGGGCGGAGACGTCGTTGAGTGGCGGCGCGCGGTATAGTCGCGACCGCTTGCTGTTGTTTCGTCGTCGTCGATCAGTTGATGCCGGAGAGCTGTAGAGCGGGCCGGGGAGGGGTGCCGATGTGTCCGGCGCTGACGTGGCCTCCAGCATCATGCGCGGATTATTGTGTGAGTACTTTGCGTGCATTCTCTGGACGCTCTCCTTGTAACCAAAAAGTCAAAATTATTGTGTGAGGATTGGGTGGATAACGCACCTTTATCGTCCGCGCTACTTGTGCATTAGCGGCTATCAACGTTGTATTTTCGTGCGTGTCATGCTGTCGGACACATTCCCTAAAGATGGTACGCCAGGACCATAATCGTACCGGCTTAAATGCGGATTAGTGCCAGACACATTTAATTGACATTTTATGAATTGCCCCTGCAACCGGTGATTCATGGCACGGTTCGGATGAACTTTCGGGGACGCTGCTGCTGCTGATGGGTACGTGGTCGCAAATCCTTAAGAGTCGCGAAATATCGGCGAGTCCTTGTTCTTGGCGAACGTCAGCAGCACGCGACCGCGATATTCGACGCGCCGCACTACAAGTCGATATCGTTCCGTAATAAGGCATGTCGCAGTGCACCTGACACGAAGCAATATTCACTGAATTGATCCAATAATCACAGCTCAGGCAGGTCCAGGTCGCGCAGTCAGCTTCCTCGGGTAGATAGGGCTGTACATTACATGAGCACCCGAGCAAGCAATTGGACCCTATTGGCCAATTGGACTCGGCTTTAAAAAGCAAGGCAACGCAGGGCGCAATCGGCGCGCCGCCCAACGATCGATGACAGATTAGAGCTCCCACCATGTGGCTGTATGGCGGGCTCATGCCGCGGCAATGGCCGTGTGGCTTGCATCCCCGTGAATGGGTCCCTAGGTGCTGCCAGCAATGGGGCCACCGGTGGACACCTCCGTCTCGATCACAAAGCCGCCGCCGCGCGCCCGCCGCACCAGCGCCCTCTGCTGGCAGACGGCCAGCTCCTCCTCGTACGTGGCCCCAAGGAGCGCCGCCCTCTGCGCGGCCTGGATCTCGCACACGGCGGTGGTGTGCCCCATGAACTGGCCGAACGTCTCGATGCCGTAGATGCCGCTGCCCTGCAGCAGCCGGCGCCGCAGCCCCGGAGTGGGCGCCTCGCCGCCGGACGTACCGTTGATGACTCCTGCGGATGGCATCCAAGCCCACAAAGTCAGGCAAATTGGGGCTGCGGAGCGACACCACAAAGCAAGAGAGCAGTAGCGCTGAAAAGTGACATGACGCAGCAAAATGTGTGCGTTGATTTGGTTTAAACGAGGCGTGAAGTGGGGGCCAGCTGACCGGTCTTCATGAGGAAGACCTCCACGCTGTTGTCTGCCAGGATGACGCCGTCGCTCTTGATTGTGAGGAAGCCGACGTCCGTCATGACCGTCAGCTGCCCGCTGCTCACGCCACCGGGGCGCGCAAATGCCTTGACGCCCAGCACAGCGGAGCCGCCGCTCGCCCAGGAGAGCCGGATGGACCGCACCTCCGCGAGGTAGTCGTCCGAGTAGGAGGTGGCCATGTCGTGCACAAACGGCTGTGCGGAGGTCTCCAGCGGGACGCCGGTGTCCAGACTGCCGCGACCGCGCAGCGCACCGTCCTCCGCGAAGAAAGACGCGGAGTTCACCTCCACGGGGTCGCCGGTGTCCGTCGAAATGAGGACGTTTCCCTGAACGTCCAGCTCCTTGGAAAGCAGCACCACAGCTGCAAGACACAAGGAATCACGAGGGAGAAGGGATCTGGTAAGAAGGCTAACGCACCCCCTGATGGAAAATGTAGACTGTACTATTTACTTGGCTTCACGGGTCCGCAAAAAAGTGAACCATGCTACGGTCCGCGGGATGAAAGACAGCATTGGCGCGGCACTTTGCACTGCTGACTGTGTCCTCGGGCGGACACGAGGGGCCGCTCACCGTACGCCAGGCCGAGGTTCGCGAGCAGCACAAACAGCAGGAGCCCCGCGACGCCCCACGCCATGCACTTGTAGCTGCGGTGCTTTTGCTCCTCCCGCAGCAGCTGCTCGATCGCGTCCTCCAGCTCGGTGGTGCTGATGCGGCCGTCGTGGTTGGTGTCAATTTCCTCCAGCCGTGTAGCCACTCGCTGGCTCATCCTAGTCCTCCTGCCTGATTGACAGGTGGGTGTGAAGGCGAAACAGGCACCAGGATCAGGGCGCTCCCCGATAAAGCAGCGTAGCCTCGCAGGGCCAGTACTTGGGACCTAAAGAAGGACTAAATATATTCTAATTCCTTATACTGGTCCCAATAGTATGAACAGTTTTGGCGAGCCAAGCGTTTGCTAAAAGTATGGCGATAACTACAGTTGACCCATATAAGAGAATATCATATGCAGCATAGAAGCGTGACTGTAAAGTCATACTGCCACCAGCACGGGTGTCGACAGTTAGTAGCTGTGTGTGACCTGTCGTATGGCAGCCCGTCTCGGCGGAAAGTCAGTTTGATAAGGGGGAGCAACACTCGGCCTCACCTGCGTACCTGAATCCAGGCGTGCCGGGTGTGCCATTCGGCGAGCACACCGTCACGGTACTGGACTCGCGATAAACGTCGTTGAGCTCCACGTCCTCCATGCCGGCCGGCCTGAGGTCGGCGTGCTCTGGGGTCTCCATGCCGGCAACCACAAACCCAACCCGCAAAGGGGCAGTTCTGCCTGAGCGTCGAGGGAACGAAGGGCGAGCTTTAGTCGTGCTGAACGAGAGAGTATGTGCTCGCGGGCGAAGACAAGGTGTGTCGGGGAGGCTATTGGCACGCGGGGGCCGTGAGGTTGTGTCGCTGGAGGGCGCTGCTCGGCCGTGCTGTGATCCTTTTGAACCGCGGCACGCCCTAGCAGCGACGGGCGGGACCCGCGTACAAGTACGCGTAACAATTACCCATCCAGTAGTACACAAACAATGGTACGGGTACAGCCCGCCGTACAGGTAATAGTAATCTAGGCTGCTCGTGTAGTGCTGTGATATTAATGCTCGTATAGCGACAACTGGTAGCGACTACTGTCGTCCGCTTTCGCTCGCGCCGCCGCTGTATATCGGTACGGGCGTACTGGTGTGAATTGCAAAAGCGCTACCTACCTAGTAATAAATCCACCTACGCTAAAAGCAGTATAAATCCTAAGTCGCTACCGAAAGATCGACACAGCAAGCCGCCAAAAGGAGGCCCGCATCCCGCACAATGCACGGGCGTACTGGTGGTACCCCCTCCAGCAGCAGCAGCAGCAGCAGCATCAGTGCCGACCTTACGAAATAGTGGTATCTATGTAGAGTGTATTCGCAGTAATAACGACATCATCACAGAGATATCACGATATTACAAGATACTGACGTGAGTTATTGGATGTCCGCGGGGTGCTGTAATTGCGCGGGAAAAACAAGAGCATGCACCATAATCGCGCTCCACGTGGCATGGTACGGGTGCGAGCGCACAACCCAAATAAAGCAGCGCAATGGAGCAATAACAGCACAGCAAGCCATGTCCCGCCTCGCGACTCGCGAGCGCCGCCTGTCGATCGGCAACGATGCCAGCCCGCGCCCGGCCGCCCAACCCACAAATGTTTGCAAATTCAAATCGATTCCAAAGGCAGAATGGATGCCAATCGCTACACAACAGCATCGTGCTGCTGCGGGTAATACGTTCTCCCCAAGTACTACCTTGACCCCTGTTAGACAGGAAACGGTCAGATTTTGCTGCAGTAGTTTATGTGCGCAACGTTCGGCGCCGACGATGCACGCTGCCCACCATTCAATATGAAATTCGCCTAGGTGATGCACAGGTTTAGCTCGCCGGGAAGGCTTGTATGCATCAAGCCGGGGAAGACCGATCTGGACTTGGGGCGGAGGCTTGCAAGTGCCGGTCGTGCATATTATTCTCCATATATGTCCCGGAAACGCACTGACCAAAATACAGTCATGGCGGGTATCGCAATTCCCCACGTTTTTATGTCGATGAGATTTTAGGATACGGGGTAGGGATATAGGAATACATTTATTTCATATACCCCTTGCGATATGTATATATGTATATGTATATGTATATGTATATGTATATGTATATGTATATGTATATGTATATGTATATGTATATGTATATGTATATGTATATGTATATGTATATGTATATGTATATGTATGTATATATATATATGTTACACATCTATATATGTTACACATATATATATACATATACATATGTTACACACATATATATATATATATATATATGTTACACATATATATACATATAAATATAAATATACATATATGTATACATATACATATACATATACATATACATATATATGTGTGTGTGTGTGTGTGTGTGTGTACCTGTTGCCGTAGGTACCCACATTTGCATGCGGGTACATGAGGTTGTATAGATGGGAGACGACCCCACGCACCACCAGATTGCCTTAGTATCGGCCTAATACCCAGCTCCTGGTCTATGCTGGTAGATTCCTCATACTTCCTTGGGAATATATCAGGTATCATAACATATTTATCTCATTTTTTTCCAAGACTTGATCTCTATCCCCCTACACTATGGCCATTCGTTCTACTGAGTGATATCGATTTAGGCAAGAATAATACATTCTGGCCTCATCCTTCATATCTACACAATAAACCAGATTGGCCAACAGACCATCACCAAACATGCCAGCGCAGGGTGCCGGTAGTTGCAAATCTTAATTACGGCATGCGCCACACGGCACGCATCATGTGCGCCCCATACATATAACAAGAAATCTACTTATTATTTGTGTCTTCAGCAACAGCTGCTTACACGAACCCGATACATGATGGTCAGTCAAAGCGAACTTGTAGCGGTGACAGCAGCACTTCCAATGATGACGGTTCCCAATGACACAACATCGCCGCCGTTTTTGCTTTGTAACGACTTCGTGTGATCTACAGCCTTCACGGCCCGCTGTGAGAGGTGTGCAATGCCGCTGTCCATGAGTGACCACTCTGCTGGCATGATTCTGCCCGTTGGTAACACACACGCTGCGCTATTCTGCCCATTCCATGTATGAATACGGGTGCAGTGATGCGGTAACAATGCCATTGCGACTCAGAACTTGCCCTGATTGCCTGCCAGTGAACTTGTATACAAAACTATGGCAGAATGTTCTTATGGGAACATTCCAAACGTTGTCAATATATCGGTTGCATGCAAGCCCAATTTGAGACTTGCAATCAATAATTGTTCTTGTAGGTCTGTCGGCACCCGTACGGGAGTACAGGCAACAGTCTCTACGGCAAGTGCCCATCCATGCAGCCGCGCAAGTACTCAACAGTCTTACTATAATTAGGTTGGATTTTCGGCAATTAGAAATGGAGTAGAATAGACTGGAAAATGTGTTGATACTCCGATCATTTCGAATCAAAGCAAACTGTCATATACATCTTTATGACTCGGTTGCATTGCGATCCGATTGCGGAGAGCACAAAGGACGACATGAAGTCAGGAAAAACTACACGTGCACAATTTGACATTGGAAACCGATGCATTAATGCAAACCGATGCACACCGATAAGGTAACGCTAATCATAAGTCTCTGCAGCAACTGCCCATCTATGCAGCCGCGCAACTCCTGTACACAGGCTTGAATGCCTATGTGTATGCAGGCGTGCATTAACATAACACCTATGTACACACAGTGCGTGCATGCCAATGTGTGCGTGGGTGAGTGAGTGTGTCAGAGTGTGCTTGTGGGAAATGTGCGGGTGGGTGAGTGTGCGTAACCCGGCGCTGTCTACTGCATCAGGTGCAAAGCGGTGCTGTCTGTCAAGTCATCCGGGCACCCCCGACGCACAACAGCTCAGCGCCGGCAAGCGCAAATGCACTGCCTGCTACCTAGCTAGCTACAGACTCGGCGATGGGTGCGACCAGAGTGGGCGCCGACGGAGGAGCGTCTCTCTCTCTCTCTCTCTCTCTCTCTCTCTCTCTCTCTCTCTCTCTCTGCGTTCTGGCGGCCTCCCCGTCGCCGCACCAGAGTGACGCACCAGCGCGAAAGACGCTCACTTCCCAAGCCCGGCCACAGCCAGCTCCGCCCGCCGGTGCCTCCAGTACATGGTGCGAATGGGGTCGGCGCGCTCCAGCATGGCAAAGAGGGCCGTGGCCTGAGAAGCGGCCGGCGCGGCGCCGCCTTCGCTGTCCGCCGCCAGCTCCTGCCACCGCACCGGGCAACGGCACACGAGCCGTCAGGCGCAGCAGGAAACGCGCGCCAACCGTGGCACACCCATCCCATTCAGCACAGCGGGTCAGAGCTGGTGGGCTTACGGCGTAGTTGTCTGCCAGCAGCTCGAGCGCGGGTATGGCGGATGGGTCGAGGGCCAGCGCCTGGCTCGCAACCTGGCAGCGGGCGTCCAGCAAGGGTAGCATCAGGCGGCGTCCTCCCCAGCAGCCGAGCATCATGATTGAAACACGACAATTCTTCGACAGCAAGGGCAGCATCACACATGATGACACCAGTTATAGCGCGGCGGATGCCACGCCAAGCCATGACGCCCAAAGCAAGCAAAGGTAATCGCAGGGATATACTCTAAGAAGGAAGATCGGAAGAAGACACAATACGAAGCTCACCGCACGATTGTCACGACATTATTCGACAGCACGGAAGATTACAATACCGTAAACCTAGCGCGGAATAACGTCGAAATAACATACGAGAAGACCGCGAAGCAAGGTTCTGCAAGTGATTCGTGTGCATACTGTCAATGATCCGGATCACAAGACATTCACTCCACATTATTGCGCGCGACGGCCGAGCTCTGAGAACGCTCGTGCGGCGTGCAAACCTTCGTGTGGCAGCGATGTGGTCGAGGGATAGCGTCCCGGGGTTACTGGGGAAGGAAAATTTACTGGTCAAGGGTCGTTTCGAGACGCTGCGAGTTAAGGTGTTAGAGTTCGCCACGGGACATCGGCCGAAGCCGCCCCAGCACTGGACCTCGTCTTGCGCCAACTGCAGTCGCAGGTCTGGCACAGTCCTTTATTCTCTAGACCATTGCCCCATTCGAACCCCGAAGGAAGTTGCGGTACTGCCCGCAGGAAAAACGATGACGACGTTTCCGAACAGTGAAGAAGGGTGGCGATAGAATAATAATGTTTCGAAAAGAATGAAGTGTCGAATGAAGATTTATGTTTCGGAAATATATCGGAATAAATGCGCGTTTATGCACCCTCTGCGCGTCCTCTGCGAATTTCCGCGTGCTGCAGGGGAGTACAAGTACCGCAGGCCAGGGAGTCGCAAATGCGCCTCAGCGGCGGCACTGCACCTGAAGCGCACAGCCATCCGCGAACAGCCGGGCCTCGGGGCGCAGCTCGGTGTACAGGCCGCGCAGGTAGCTGTACGGCGCGGGGTTCCCCGGCGCCAGCGACACCGCCCTCTTCACCAGCTCCGCCTCCTGCTCGCGGAGTTCCCTCGCCGGAGTCGCCTCGTACTTCGGATTGTGCGTGATCACGAACATCCGCTGGTTCCAAGCACTGCGGAGGAAAGAGACGCACAAATGACAGCGCGCCCATCGTGACGGCGGTCGGGGGCCTCGAGTGACTTGAGGGAAACAACGCATATGTTCTTCAGGTGGCTGGACACCGCTGCGGAGCATCACCTGTTGTTCCTCACATCCTGCATGATGAGATCCTCGGTGTACATCTCCTCGATGTCCCACAGTCCTGGAGACAGAGACGCGGTGTCAATGCCCCCGAAGTAGGGGGGGGGGGGGGGGGGGGGGGAGCTGACAGAGAACTCGGCGTTGCTCAAGTGGGGGCTGGCACTGACCAAATGCGGCGACGATGGCCTGTCGGTGGCTCCATGCGTGGTAGTGCTTGCCATCCTCCAGTAGGATCTGACCGCAAGCACGGCACAGAGCGGTTGGTTACTCCCAAGGCACAATGGCGGTGCCCACCCCGCACGCACAGCCCATCAGCTCGCGCACATCGGCAGTGAACTTCATCTCCTCGTGCTTCCCCGCAGCGCCAACGGCCATCGCGCACTTGCGGCGGTGGTTCCACAGCTGGTAGTTCTTCGCGTTGTCGCTCGCGATCACCTCCATGTAGCGCCGCTCCTCGTGCAGCACCGCGGGGCCCTCCTCCTCCGCCAGTCGCTGCAAGCAATGCCACCTCAGATCCCTGCGATGCGCGCAGCGGTGACGCACAAATATCAACCACCAGCTGGCGGCTACCAGGTAGAAAGACACCGCAGCTTTTGGCGGCACTAACGCCGCCTTTGGCAAATGTACACACGCGCACAGGCATGTGGACATAACAGTCTCGCCGCAAGCAGGCTGGTCACCATGCTGTGTAATTGGCCGAGTTGTAGCTGATGAGACTGGCGGTCAGCTTCAGCACCCGGTGAGAGAGCTCTCCGGTGGCCTGCGAAGCGCAGCAGAGCACTCGTGGCGGGTGTCAACAGTGGAATGTGCAGAATAGCGTCGCGATTGGAAGTACCAGCATGTCATGGGGCATGGGGTGGAGCCCACCTGCACCGCTGCGAGCAGACCCAGCATGTCGGCGTACTCCTCCGTGTATGCCGGCGCTGCGACCGGAGTCTTCGGCAGCTGGGCAGGCGTGGGCGTCACGTCGCTCCACTCAGGCCGCTTTGACATCAACCGATGCGGCGGGAGCTCCACCTCCTGCCAGCCAACATGGCCAGTCGCTTCAGGCTGACATTCAAATGCCGATGCAGCCATCCCTCGCAGTGAGATGGAGTGACACGGTGTCCGACGGAACCTGCTGGAGACTTACCTCTACGCCATCATCTTCAGTAAACGACGACATCTGCGGCAGGTGCAATCAAACCAGCAGTGTTTACATCCACATCCACCATCACACCACATCATGCAGTCATGCATTCTGACACGCTGGCATCTTGCAGTGCAAGGCCCGCACCGCTGCCTACGAGCCCGTGTGCCTCGGCGCCTCAAACTTCCAGTTGTCCACCTCGAGCTCGCCGGCAATGCACCTCAGGTCGTGCAGCGTACTGCGCAGCTGCTCCGCTTCAAGCCGCACGCGCCAAACATGTGCTCAGTCAGCAGGCAGGAGGACAGCAGGGGGGGACGGGGGGGGGGGGGGGGGGGGGGGCAGTGTGCGATGGCGCGGCATATGCCAAGGTCGGCACCTTCCAGCGCCGCGTCCTTGACTCTTGCGCCCTTGCCTCCTGCGTGGAGTAGGCCAAGACAAGGTTGCGTAAATCCCTGGACTGCGTGGCAGCGGATGGTGGAGTGGTCCACCGGCAGACAAGCCAAGTGAGCGATGGCAGTCGGTGGGCACATACCGTTGTCCTGTGCGAGCTGGGTGGAAGTGTTGGGCGTCACACAAGAGCTGCATGCGACAGATAACGCACACGTCAGCAACAGCCAACCCGGTGGGCAAGTGACTCGGGTTTTTGTCACCCCGGGGACAGGAGTGGCACAGTGAAACCCGTGCATCGTCTCCACGACGGCCTTTCGACGACGAATCGTTTAGGCAGAAATTCAGTTACGGAAAGCCCTGGGTAGGCGACGCTCCGTTGTAGACATCAAGCAAATTGCCGAAGCATTGCGCTAGTGAGGCTTGCCCACAGGGATAGGTAGCTGCAGCACGTGTAGCTTCAATCGTCTAAAAATCATCGGGGCAGAACCGGCGGTGGCGGGGTGGGCGAGGGGCGTTACTCGAGGGCGGCGTCACCGGCGGCTGACGGGGGGGCTTCTTGCGGGGGTGTGGGCTGCATCTGGCTGGACAGCGCCTAGCTTCAGCCTGCGCTAAGTGCAGGCTCACCGAGCGCCGGCGCTTGGGGTACGTAAGGCCAAAGGGTGCTGCGGGCTCGTGCGGGGCGAGTAAAGCGGCGTCGATCACCAGCCGTCTCCAGCAGAGCCAAAAACCGCACGACGAATCGTCGCCGCGCGCAGTGGATACTTCACGGTATCCAAGTGACGCCTTGCAGGCTGCGCGACCCAGCGGAGGAAGCTTCTGAGCTTCGAGCGGACCCTACGTCGGGCGCGGGGGTGACTGCTCCCTCCACTGGAGTTCGGACAAGCAAAGTGAACTTAGGCAGCCAGTCCTTTGAGCCCGGGTCGTGCTGGCATCGTCCAGTCACCATCCCGGCCGAGCTGGAACGGGAAGTGTTCACGTACCAAGGTACCGAACCGGTACCATTCCTGGTATCCTATGAGCGGGCTTTTTAGCATGTTCTTGTCCACAGGTTTTATTTCGTGATGTGGAGCTTTCTGGTAATATCAGGGGTAAAAACCCCTGGTAACATCGGAATAAATACCCCTGTAGCAGCACTATAACCCTAAACCTCATGTAACCAAAGTATGAGATACCGCCCCCAATAAATGCTTGCAGCGCAGTAGTTGCTACTACCCGTACCCGTACCTGCGCCCGTAGGTAGAGACCGACTAAACCGACCACTAGCAAGTTCATCACTGAACCTCCTGTCGATGTCGATGAACCTTATTGCGATGGGCCAGAGTTATTATTCTGGGCCGATCGCAACCAACACAGCAATGAATTCAAACACTAAAATTCGAACGAATATTCAGAAGTGGAGCCACAAATCACGCTGGAAATATGATTTATAGACAACAACGGCAGCCCAAGGTCTTGCAAAACCCGGTGATATTTCCTTATTGTAAGATATTACGCGCGCACGGCCAATGCACCGGCTGCTAGCGTGATAGCACAAATATTAGTCCCAATGTGTACATGGTGGCCAACCCTACTATTGCGAGGATGATCATACCTCCACATGAGGTAAGGAAGGTCGCTGCATGGTACTTCTTGCCTATCCCATGCATTGCCCCGGTGGTTGGGAGCCAGATCATCCTGCCTTCGACAGCGCACAACCCCGCCATTGTGCACCTGACGCACTTGTGGACCTCCCTGTATGGAGACGCTCCCTCGCATGTGCACTGCTATCGCGGGCGCCTTTCGCAATCACTGTTTTCCCGATTTGGGCATCGATGTACGCTGGCTGGCGGAGGACATGCATTGCCTCATGGCAACACTATACCCAGGGATGAACTGAAGGACATGGTGCCAGACACAGAGCTCTCCCTCCACGCGTTCAAATCCACGACTGGGGGCTATGATTCCCGGAGCTTGAAGCCCACGCTGCTTGAGTTCAGGACCATGTACTACGGGTCAAGTACACTGCCGCGCCCCGGGCCACGGCTGTGTATCGGTTTCAGCGCACCCTCGTGGCCTACATGCAACGGAGGCTGGCAGTGCATGATGCGGCATGGCACCGCATGGATCCGGGACATAAAGGCCCACTTTGAGTCATTTTGAACTTGTTGGAGTACGCAAGCATGGTATTCGGCACAATGAGTGAGGCGAGCAGGGAGGTGCGCCACACAGTGTGCGCTGCCGCATGCTTGGCCGCGGATTGGGGCGCCCTCTCATTGCGGGGCACTTGGTGCACCACTCGAGCTCACCAAGAGGCCTTACTCGACAGGGATTTCTTCGGGATCGTGACCTTGGTGGCGGCTCGAGTGCGTGCACGCTGCCTCATCAGACGGCGCAGATTCGTCCGCCATCCCGTTGCCGAAGCTGCACAGCACGTCCAGGGATCACCCTCGCACACACGTGCCCCGGAATCTCAGCCAGGGGCGCAGCACTCATCCATCCCGCTTCGTGCGGGTTGTGGGACATTTTTAAGCGGTTTGTGTTGACCTTTTGGTACTGCTTCTGATGGTGGATTTCTTACTTGCCTTTTGTAATTCACATCAGCATTTGGTACGGGTAGCATACCGCGACTGCCTGGCTGGACTGCGGTACGGTATGTACTAGTCACTCTCATGCACAATGTGTGATGCGGGCGCATGACTCCTCTTTTAGGGAATCACCTGTGCGGGTATGCTTGGTGCTGCTTGTTTCCTATCTGCTGGGAATCACTAAGAGCCATCTCCCTACAGCCTAGCCATGGTAGATAGATCGTAATGAAAAGCCAGCGCTTGTAAGTGATGGAGTGCGCCGCCGTGGGGAGGCTGGTCGTGGCACGCCACGGCACCCTCACCTCCGCCGCAGTGCGTATACGGGAACCACACGCATCGTATGACATCACACCCAATATGCGGGGCAGTGTGAGCGCGCCATGACCCATATCTACATGGTGACATGGCTGCCTCCATCATGCGGATCCGCACGCCAGCGCGACAGTGGGGATTATCCACCAGCTTATCTGCATGATGCTGTACAACACAACTAGCCGCTCCGACAGTGGTCAGAGCAGGTTTAAATTACGCACACCCACTACAACCGCAACCCGCGGGCGATACGCTGAGGCAGCCAATGCGCACGCCGTCCCGGCATCACAGGATGGCCCCAGGATCGTCCACTTTCTTCTGCCCTTTCTGCCGGCTGAGCAACCTTGCCTCCGCGGCGGCCTTGCCCCCTGTGTTTGCTCTGCCGCGGGCGGTATGGCAGGCGTTTCAGTCATGCATGCCCCTCGTCATCCCCTCACGGATGGCATCACCAGGCTTGGGCATGCGTGCTCATGTAACTGCAGCCAATGCCCACAATGCCATACTCGCTTTGGAGTGTCCGCAGCGGAGCCTGGGGTGGAAGCTAGGCGCCATCCGTGCGCACCTCTTGGGCCGCGCATGAGCGCCATGCGTCTTCCCTCTCGGAGAGTCGGCTTTGCTTCCGCTCACGATGAACTTCTTGCTCGTCCGGTATTCCCGCGTGGGCCCCTCGCGGATCACCTGCGCCAACGAGGCGACATGGCGTGAGCAAGCCCACAAGGCCCAGACAAGCCACGGTGCGAAGTGGGCACGCCCCGTGGGCACACGCCATCATCTGCCACAGCCGCCATCTGCCTCCTGTATGGCAGGATTGCACCCGAGGAAGGCAGTCAATGCCCATGTGCGACACTCCACCCTTCCCCTCAGGTGGCCGCACCTTCCGGATCGTTGGCGGCTCCCCTGCGCCGTACTTGGTCCCAAGCGTGTTCGCTGCAAAGCTCGCTTCGCTGGTGATGGCCCGGTTGCGAGCGGTTTCGCTCATTTGGCGGACCACAAAAGCGCACCACCACACCATGAACAGCAGCGCTGCGCGGCGGAGGAGCGGTGTGTCAGTCCCTTCGGCTGCCGGCGACTGCAGCTGCTGCGTTGCATCAATCCCAAGACTCGCACTCACTCACTGAGCATGACACAGCCACTCACTGACAGCCGGCCATACCAGCGAAGAAAATTGCGACGCTGACTACGCTGTCTCTTCGGCTCTTGGCGCGCAGAAACTGCCGCCATGAAGCAAGGGTACTAGTGTGCGTGGTCGTTGGAGCACCCATCGCGCTCTGTGTCCTCCCTCCCCAGCCCCCCACGCCGTGTAGTATACACCACCGGCACCGATGTGAGCGGCCGTGTTCACTACTCCGCCAGCTTCATTGCCGGCAGCAAGTCGCCGCGAGCCGGGCGTAGCGGCCCAAACCACGCGGAACACCTGTCCGTAACTGGGCGGCGCGTGGCTTTTTGTCGTGCCGGCTGGCCACGCGACCGTGTCCAGAATCAGTTGGCGTCGCGACGTGTGTGAATCTTGTTACAATACTACGACCCACCTGCCGGATTTCGCTTGCTGCGTCTCGAGCTGCTGCTAGTGTATGGCAACTATCGCGCCCGCCTGTCGCTGTCGTCGGCGTCCCGTCCGGCTCATCAGGAACTAGCTCTACTGTCGCTACAGGTAGCGCGCGCACCGATGACGAGGAGGAGCAAAATCACGCGCGACAGCAACAGCTAACAGCAGGTAATCATTAATCAATCCTTACAGGGTTTTTTTTCCGCCCAATCCTTACAGGTACCAGCGTCCCTTGCTGCGCTGTCAGTTCGCTCCGTCTTCAATTCAGGATTAGGGCTATTTTTAGGAAACGTAAGGATTAAGGATTACCCGTACTATTTTTCATTTTCATTGCTTGTACCATGCAGGTAAGTACAGGTGCCCGTACCATGCAGGCGGCGCTGTTCTGCTGGTTTTTTGTTTTTTTTTCCGCCCCCGGGACAGGACTGGCAGTGAAACCCTTACTTGCAGCGTCTCTACGGCGGCCGTTTAGGCAGCAATCCACTTACGGAAAGCCCTGCTAGTACCGCCCGGCAATACCTGGGACCTGTACCTTACCACTTCATATATAATGCCACCTCACATTCGGCCTAGTTCTGCTATTGGAGTGGCCCGGGATTGTGTGCTGGGGAGAGCGTCCCTACTGCGTGGAGCGGCGGCTGGCGGGTGGCGATGCCTGGTCGGTGGCTGCCATGGCGGTTCCCGCCTCTGGTGGCCCATAGCTGGATTTCCTTCTGGATTTCTGTATGGATTTCTTGAATGTTGCATACAGCAGCACATTAAATCATGTATATTACCACTTTATATACATTGCTGTAGAACGTTTCCTATACTGCATTTTCGGGTGATTCCTGATCGCCTTTTGCAGCTAGCTCATGTAACTGTGTATCTAGTACCACTCGGTATTCAATCCCCACTATTATTTACATGAGCTAGCAGCAGAAGGCGATATCAGGAAATCACCAAAAAAGGGTATTCAATCCCCACTGCTGCCTCAGCACAGTCACTTGACAACCCCAGCCTCGTGCTGCAACCGGATAAATAATGAGGAGGAGAACGATCGATGATGATGTGCCGAACATTAATAATGCTTTGCAAAGCGCTCCTTTATTTTGTCGGTACATCTATATGGTGCTTGTTATATGGTATAAAGCAAGCATTAGATATATGAAATGATGCAAGATACATAATGTATATCACATACATATGATACTATGTATTGCGTATACGATCTATGCTGTAGCACAATCATGTTGGACAATTTATACCTTTAGATATATCGGTATCTGAATCAATCCTTATTTCATTTTCCGCCTGACAATTATCTTACCGCCAACACATTCGCCGCATGCTAATGGGGGCTATCGGACAGTCCGACCTTTAAAGTCTGACATGTATATTCATGCACACACGCATCCGGGCTCAATGTAACCGCTTATGGACATGCCGATTGAATCCGTAAATTCCCTACTTAGAGAGTGTATAGTGTCTTCCCAATGTTTATTGTGCCGCCCCAAAAATAGGACGGAGTCGTGTAGATGCATTATGAGCAAGTACTTGTAAGCCCGCTCCGCCATCACTTGCTAAGCACTCGTAGACAGCAACCAGATTCTAGGGGGCGTCCAACACTGCTTAAACACTGAAGGCATCCGCACTGCTGTGCATATCTGCACAGACTGCGCATCAGCAAAGTGATGTTATGGCGGGCAGCTCGTGGGCGTGCGCTGTGCGGGCAGTGCATTGGCGGTCATCACTCTGCCGCGGTCTGCTTGAGCGGGACAACGACATCCATTGGCCGGCCGTTGCGGATGATCCCCAGCGTGGCCTGGAAAGCAGCACAACCAGCAGGAGGGTCAGTCCACTACTCCCCAGGCAGGTGGTTGGTTGCTCATATTGTGGCAGCCAGTGATCATTCCGCTCGGCGCCTCAACAGCGCGGATGATACCAAGCTTCTCACGGATGCAGTGGTTGGCGGTTGCCGTCCTGGGTGCAACTTGGGTCAGTCTACACAGTACGAGCCAACGCAGTTTGATTGGCGCAGCCTCCCTATCCGCAAGCAGCGTGCTTGTTGCCATGGTCGTGCGAGTTTCGTGGGCAATTCTAGACGAGCGTGTCGGCTGAGTTTTTGATGAGGGGTAGGGGGTCGAGAGGGGAAAGTGCCGGCTTGTGGCAATGCATGAGCCTCGTGCGTGAAACCGGCAGGGCAGCGGACACACCAGGTCGCCGACGCTGAATATCTCAATCGCTGCGAGCAGATCCTCATACGTGTGGATCTTCTGCCCGCCGACAGCCACAATCTCGTCGCCCAAAATGATCTCCCCCGTTGCGGGATGCTTCGAGATACCTGGCCATTGAGGAGAGGATGTGTTAATAATAATCAACACCAAGAATAATACTGATTGTGTGTGTTGATTACTAGTGAAGCGGCACCGACTCTCTATCATTCCATTCAGGTTGTGGTCATTTAGTTAATTTATAACGCTTAAGAAAAACGACCTTGCCGCATCAGCGCGTGGCCGGGACGGACTGTAGTATGTCCATGCCCACACACACGAGCAGCGGAACCACGCGGGCACTCACCAACCAGTTTAGCGTCCGCTGCGCCTGTGCCAGGTATTACCGACATCACGAGCAGCCCACTCCTCCCACTCCTCTGTGACACGTGCTCGCTCTGCGATACCAGCCATCTCGTCAGGTGCCAATCACCTCCGCGGGGGTCGACTCGCCTTCAAGCTGGGCGCCGACACGTATACGGCGAGATCCGTGTGCGCAGTGTGCGGTGGACATATTCACACGCGCCCCCGCAAGCATGCAAGGGGCGGCGCACAAGTATGGTGATCCCCAGGCTCGGGCGGATGACTCGGCCATGGCGGATGAGCTGGTTGACAACCCTGCGCACGGTGTCGGACGGAACGGCGAACCCGATGCCAGCGCTGGCTCCGGAGGTGCTGTAGATCATGGTGTTGACGCCGATCAGGCGGCCGTTTGAATCCAGCAACGGTCCACCTGCCCGCAATCCAGGCAAACACCGCGTCCGTCACTTCAAGCTTATATTCGGTATGAAGGGGGGAACCGGTGGCCGTAGATGCTTGCTTCCATGCATAGGAGCAGCGCGCCACGAGGCGCGCGCGTGCCTGAATTTCCGGGGTTGATGGCCGCGTCGGTCTGGATGACGTCCCGGATCGGGCGCCCCGACACCCCTTGAACCTGCCGGCCCAGCCCGCTGACCAGCCCAGCTGCGGTGAAACAAGACGGGTGGTTTAGTGTGACCTCAGGCGAAAAAAAACAAAGTACCATATTACCAGAAGCGACCGGCCAAAGGAACATTTTCATGCGGTGGCTGACGTACACGTGAGGGTCTGGTCCAGGCCAAACGGATTGCCGATCGCGTACACTGACTGCCCAACCTGTGCCACTTGCCAGTCGGGGGAGAGGTAAGCTCCGTGGAAAAGGGTGCTTTGCATTGGGATCCCCGGGCGGAGTTTTTTGGTGAGGCATCACCTCGAGCATTTGCGAGCTTCCCACAGTGACTGGGCTCAGGCTGAGATCCTTGGGTGGTATAATCCTGAGGACAGCGAGGTCCTTATCGGGCTCAAGGCCCACCACCTTCGCCTGCACGGCATGCAAATGGCGCTGAACAAGCGGCGGCGTGTGCGCCTACGGGCGGGCTACACGCAGCCACGAGGTGGAAAGACAGTGGCTAGTAGGCGGCGTCGTACCTGGCATGTCGAGTTGTCTGAAAAGGTCACGCTGCATGCGCTTGCTTTCTGGATCACCTGAGTACGTACACGCATGCCGAAGGATGGCCTTCAGGGTCGGCGGCAGTTCCGAAAGGAATGGGGGCGGGGTCTTGGCAACGCGACTCACGTGGAAGTTTGTGACAATGTGCCCCTCTCTGTCCCACACGAATCCGCTGCCGGTGCCCGCTGGGACCTGCGTGATGTCCAGGCTGAAGCGGTCCAGCCGGGCGTTCTGCATGGAGGTGATGTTGACGACACTGGGGGCGCATCTCTGCGGATGGCAGTACACAGAATGGACCATAGGCGCGTGCACAGAGCGCGGGTTGTTCATGCGGTGACACCCTGGGCACTCCATGCGGCACCGCAACGCTGCATGCGTGAGGCGGATCGTGCCTTGAACAGGGAGATGGTGTTCTGCTCCTGTTGCAACAGGGCAGAGCGCCCCATCGTGCTGTCAAACACCGGCTCCGGCGCGTCGCTTCCCCGCCGCTGCATGACGCTCGCCAGATGGTTCTGGCGCGTCACAGCCGGCGGCATCAGCATCCCAGCACCAAGCACGCAACCGTGCCACCCGGCCAGCCCCGACGGCAGCAAAGGGCGGATGTCACCTTGATGTGCAGCGGGAGAATTTTCCGGTGCTCCTCCAGACGCTTCACGAGCTCGCGCTTCTCCAGGCAGTCGCGGTAATCGATGTTGCACGCATCTAGAAGCTCCTTTATCTCCCGCACCTGCCACGTGTGCAGGGGCGCCGAATATCAACTCGAGCGCACGCGGCGACTTGTCGCAAGACAGTGCTCGTGAGAGGGAGAGAGGGCGCGCCGCACCGTCAGAGACAGCAGGTCGGCCTGGTCACGGGCCGCATTGGCCACCCGGCGTGTTGCCCGCCCGGGGTCGGCGTTCAGCGAGATCAAGGGGCGCACAGCGCCACCGGTGGGGGCGGACAAGGCCGAGCTGATCGCGCCCGCCCGGCTGGCCGCTGAGCTGGCCAGTGCAGCTCGGGCGAAAGCCACCCGGAACATGCTGCGGATGCTGATTTATGGGGGCGGTTAAGTCCGGACGAGTTTGATCCAGGTGTTCCAGCCTCCCAGGTGTGCCCCTGCGCAGCTCTGGGCGAGGAGATGTGCAAAGAAAAGGAGGTGTGCAGTCTGCTTGCCGGTCGGCGGATAGCCAGGTGTGCTCGGCGGCACTCGCTGAAGCGGCGTGATCCGATGCGGCTGAACGATGCTTCGCGCTGGATATGGCGGAAGCTGCTGGACTGGGGCGAAGGATGGGCAGTGTGATCCCTGGCAGCCAACGACAGGTGAGTACAGGTAGCGACTAGCGGCCGGACGGGCGGCGCGCGATTTGATTCGCTTCATCAGCATCCAGCACGATCCGCAAATAATCGGACTACCCGTACGGGAGCATCCGGTAGCGACCGGCTCTAGAGTAGCGACTAGTCCCTACTGGAACCGGTAGATAGCAGTGGTTTTTCTGGCGGCCAAGAAGGCAACAACATTCTAACCCGTACTATGCAAAACGCGACTTCGCGAATTCGAGACATACTCGTACATACACAGAACAAGAAGGGTGCTGATATTGGCGGCCACCGATGAAGTTAGGCGGAATTTGAGTGCGGCGGAGCCCGGGATTTCACGCTTGAACCCCCTGTCTGTCCGTACATCAGACGCACCTTGCCGCGGGGCGGGAAAAATCAGACGCACGTGACCGCGGCCGCCCTGGCGCGGGCTCGCCACAGCGGCACGGGAGTGCCACATACACGATACGCACCCTCGAAATTTGATTCTGCTGGCGGTCTTAATATAAGGGCGATGCCTGTCGACGCCTCGACGGTGTACCAGAGTAACGTAGTGGCGCCCTTCGTCCCTGCGTTCTTCCAAGCACGGAAGAGCACAGCGGCAAACCAGGCAGTATCTTGCGTAGAACTGCTGTCGCCGTGCAGAGATAAACCTGGTAGCGGTGCCGTGGAAGCCCGCCCCCCCCCCCCCCCCCCCGCCGCGCCAAGAGGCCGGCCCACTCGCGGAGGGTGGCGTCCCGCCATACATTTTTGAACTATGCGGGCCCGCATCGCGCTCTCGCTGGCGGCCGCGCTGATGGTGTTCGCGCTCTGCGCCAGCGGGGTCGCGGCCATCCACGAGGATCAGCTCGGTCGCCACGACTGGTACCGGCAGTACCTGGGCCGCTATCGCGCCGCGGAGTTCGCGAAGAAGAGCGCGCGCGTAGCGGTGGCGAGCGAGCAGAACGCGCTGGCGGCGCTCAACCTGCGCACGGGGGACGTGGAGTGGCGCCAGATCTTCGGGGAGGCCGATCCGCTGCGCGAGGTGCGGCGGCGCCGCGGCTACCTGCACCAGCCCCGGCCGCTCCCTGTGCGCTGCGCCCTCAGACGCCAGCCCGGCCACCGCTCAGGGATAGCCCTACCGGTGGGCTGACTGCGCGACCGGGGGAATGGTTTCCGCGCCTCTATATTTTTCCCTTTCTCAGACGAATATCCCTTATATATGGTCGCTCTAGCAACCAAACTAAAAGCGATGCCCCTTATTCCGGCGTAAAAGAGACCAGCAGGTGCACTATTTGACAACCATTTGCGCGATTATCTACAATTCGGGGGTGCCAAAAGTTTGAAACTCGTGTAAATGGGTGCGCCCTTGGGAGGGGCTCTGCTGATGCCCGCCTGCACTTGGCAGATTGTGACCACCGACAAGCCGGCCGCGCTCTTCAGCCTGTCCGGTGCGGAGGGCAACCAGATGTTGCGGGCATGGAACCTGCACTCGGGCGCGCTGGTGTGGGACCGCGTGCTGTGTGACGAGGCGGAGGGGGCGCCGCAGCAGCCGCCCGTGAACGGTGGCCTGCTCCAGATGGGGCCAGACCAGACCACCGCACTCGGACGCTCCTTGATATTCATCACGGCCTGCGGGCAGATGCAGGTGCGCCCCGGACCTGTGTTACCCTGCCTGACTCGGCGCAAAGCGGGTCCTGCAACACTGGTTGTGAGCAGCAGCTCCGCTTAATGCGCAGGCCATCAACAGCAGCACGGCGGACGTGGAGTGGACGTACACCACCCCCCCGCAGGCCACCGCCGTCAGCGTCTACCTGCACCCGTTATCCACCTCGCTGACAGTTGTCGCTGTCGTCACATCAGGGTGAGATGCCCCTCCCACCGCCCCGCGCCCTGCCGCCCCCTACTCTCCTCCCTCCTCTTGAATGATGCCGGTAGTAAGCTCCCTCATTCATCAATTAAGCCTCCCCCCCCCTCCCCCTGTCTCATTCCCTCCCTTCTCCTTGCTTCCCTTGATGATACACAGGGACACCGTGGGACTGGAGGCGGCCACCGTGTCCGCCCTTGACGGCTCCGTCCTGTCATCGTCATCCATTGAGGTGCCCGAGGCCGCGGGGCCACTGGCGGGCGCGTCCCTCGCGGTGCTCAAGTCCTCCATCGCCGTGCTCAGCGCCGACGGGGCGCAGCTCTGCACGGCCCCGCTGGATCCGAGCGCCACCTGCAACTGCCAGCCGGTGTCAGAGGTGACCCCCCCCCCCCCCTTTGCCGCTGGGGCTTGTACTGCCCCCCCCCCACACACACACATCTTCTGGCTCCCTGCCCTCCCTTTCCCGCCCTGCCTGCTGCCAGTGCCTCACTTCTGCTGCATGCCCACCGCCCCTCAGGCGCTGCCCTCCACCACCGGCGCCGGCGCTATCACCCTCGCCAAGCAGCAGCCCCGGTCAGCGTTGCTGTTCCAGCACCAGCAGGGCGGCGACACCGTGTTCACCCTGGCCGCCATGAAGCCTGGCGCCAAGGTGGAGCAGGTCCGCCCCCTTCAAAAACCAGCTCCCCCCCCCCCCTTCTGCGCCCACCCCATCCCACCTCTCATCCCCCATCCCATCCCATCCCCCATCCCGTCCCATCCCATCCCATCCCATTCCATCCCATCCCATCCAATCCCATCCCATCCCATCCCATCCCATCCCACGCTGCCACGTCTGCGCTGACGCTCCTGCGCATGCCCCCCTCTCCCTTCCACCCCACCACCCCCTTCCGCCCGCCCGCAGCTGGTGGCTGTTGGCGGCTTCTCTGCGGCGTGCCCGCTGAGCTTGGAGGGCGGCGGCGAAGTGGTCGGCTTTGCTGGCGCGGACGCCGAGGTCCCCTCCCCCTTCTTCCGCAACACCCCCGCAGTCCCCATGCGTTTCATCAGTCTTCATTGTCATTGTGTTGTTATGTACGTACGGCGAAGCAGCATCGGGTGCCATTACCCATGGCGCTCCTGGTTGGTCCCAATTCCGCGAGGCACCTGTGCAGCCTGGCAGCGCTTACGCCGGGCCCTCCGTGTGCGCTCCCCTGGGCTCCGCAGGGCGTGCGCTGGTCCGTGGTGGACGCCGCCACTGGCGAGACGGTGCACTCGGAGGCGGTGGAGCGCTTCCACGGCTGGGGGCGCGCGGCCGCGGGCGGCGGCGCCACCGGCCTGGACGCCTGCTTCCTGGCGACGTACACCAGCAAGGACGGCGGCACCGGCTGGCGCATGCTGGTGGCCGCCAGTGACACGGCGGCGGCGCTGCTGCAGCAGCGCGAGGCGGTGTGGGCGCGCGAGGAGGCGCTGGCGGGCGTGGTGGCCAGCCAGGCGCTGGACTTCCCCAAGTACGGCGGCGTGGAGGGCGGCAACGCGGGGCTGGCGCCCATGCAGCACCTGCGCAAGCAGATCCTCACCCTCAAGGTGGGAGCCCATCACGCCCGGCAGCGCGGGGGGAGCGGAGGGTTGGGGCCTCAGAGTCGGGCCTTGTTCTCCAACCCTACAACCATCACCGACTAGAGGCATTTCTCCCCAAAGGCGCTCGATCTATCTCTGTCACACCTTGTCTTTGTAAATAGGGCTTCCAGGTATCAATTCAGGTTATTCAAATCCTTGACTTAGAAGCTGCATTTCTTTCGCAAGTTGTGGAGTTCCTCATCTCCGAGTTGTCTTCTTTTATCCGTCATTAATCCTATTTATGAATCTGTCTGACCCCAATGGATAGTTCCTGGTACAGAGGTCTGATTAGCGGTTTCGAGCCGTGATGGTCAGGAGGCGCGTGCTGAACCGTCATGCCCCCCCCCCCCCCCCCCCCCCCCCCCCCCCACTTGTTCGTGCCGCCGCATGTCCAGATGGGGTGGCGGCGGTGGAGGAGGCGGCGGAGCTGAGCGAGCTGCGCCTGGCCGGCAGCGACAAGATGCTGTCCACGCCGGACTCGGCCGGCTTCCGCAAGCTGCTGGTGGTGCTGACGGCCGCGGGGAAGCTGCTGGCGCTGCACAACGGGGACGGCCACGTCGTCTGGAGCCTCTCCTTTGGCGTTGCTGACGCCCCGCAGGTAGCGCCCGCCAGGCCGCCGCGCCCCTCCCCTCTCAACCCTGCCAGCTTTCCGGCATTGGCCCCCTTCAACATGTTGGGGCTCTACGGCTTGGCATTGCATGTGCAACCGCGAACCAATACTAACCCTTATTATGATAAGCCTGGCGTTGGGTTACATGCAACCCATCAGAGTATTCGCGACAGTTTTGTCTATGTTTTACCTCTGGCAGGTGGGGGCGGGGTCTCATTCGCAGTGTTCTCATCACCGCGTAGGCACTCGTAACCAAACACCCCGTCCGGAAACCAGTTTGGTTAGCGAACGACGGGTAAGCCTAGGTTTTACCGGTTCCAGGGCTTACTCCTAAACCCTAGTGCCCGCACGGCGCCTCCTGGGCTCTTGCGAGGACCAGCTACCCGCCGCATGCAGCCAGCCCGTTGGGGGCCTAAGTCCCGCAACGCCGCGCGAGGCCACTCGTGATGGACTTGGGGCCATTGCCTGCCGGGTTGCTTGCCTCGGCACTCCCCGTGCACTTGCTGATGTTCATCTCAACATGTGCCCAGCAGTGGCTTGGGCGGATGCAGTATGCCAACCTTCCACCCCCCGCCCCCGCCGCCCCCAAACCCTAAACCCTATTTGCATCCGGGGTGTATGGCATCTCGCGCCCGGGGCTGGCAGCTGACGTGCCACGGGGCATGGCATGCGCCACCGGTGGCAGGTGCTCCGCCCTGTGGCAAGAGCCCCACAGCCTGAAGGTGTCCCCCAAGGTCATGGTGATGCGGCAGGATGGACGGGACGCCCCGGGTACAGCGTGGTGGACGCGCACACAGGTGGGCCGCCGCCTCTGCAACCCACCGCCCGAGGGGGGCCGCTCGCGCTTCAGGGTTGCAGCATCCCGCTGCCCTGAAGCTCGGCAGTTTGCAATGTCTGCGTTGGACGGCCCCATGGGTCCCATACGCAGCGCAGAACACCCCGGTCCCCACGATAAGGGTTTAGGG
>VCJN01001746.1:25000-48658 GCA_006384855.1 Tetraselmis striata | reverse complement strand
GCTCGCTGATTTCTTCACTAAGGCGCTGCCGCTGACTACCTTTCGTCGTTTCCGCGCTCTCCTGATGGGGTCATCCGAGGAGCCATGTGTTGCGCCTCTGCCGCCATCAGTCTTGCGCCCGCGGGATTCCACAGGATGAGGAGGGGTGTTGGACCCAGGGTACCCCGGTACCCTGAATCCGCTTTTTCTCTCTGTGAAATCCGCGTTTTTCTGGCTGCCGTACATGTGCCTAATTTGGACCTTATGGCAGCAGTACGGCACCAAAGCATGGCACCTAGGCATCTTTGCCAGTTGGCCTTCTTAGACGGAGAGGTGTCCGTTCTAATTGACACCTAGCCGGCTTGTATAAATTGCCAGCCTCGGCTCCTTGTAATTCAGTCAACTGCTTTTCCAGAAATATTCCGACTCACCCTTTCTCTCTCGTGACAGTGCCACTCAGCCATCACCACGGCGACAGCGACAACCTTTCGTCCATCGCCCACGGCTCATAGCAGCCCTTTGCCTTCCCAGTTTGCATCTCGCTTGCTGCCACTCGACGTGATTCGACGCATACACGCCGACTCTCGCCGACTCTCTTTCCATCAGTGACAGTGCCACTCAGCCATCACTTCGATAATCTCCCTCCGACATGTTGTATATATACAACATACCTGGACGAGGCACTAGGCTCGGTAGTCGCAATGAAGTCCCCGGCGGGCCCGCCTTCCGTAATTTATACCAGTACCATGTCGTGCCGTCCCCGTAGTACATTGGGCATGCATCGCGCCTCGCGTGGTTAGCCGTAATCTTTGGGACTCCCGCCACGCTGTCCTTTAACGCCTCACAATACAAGCTCCGTGACGACTCGCAACGGACACTTCCCTACCATGCATCTCACCAGCGTCGGAGCGCCAGTGACTAGCCCCTACCAACCCCCGCCGCTGCGAGCCGCCGGCGCCGAGTAGTGGTGTGCCATCGGGCATCGCAAATCCAAGCGCCGTATTCCTGAGGGCAAGGAGGGCGAGACGCCTTCCGAGGGGATTTGGGTAGAGGTGACCAAGAAAATGCGCTGCTGCGCGTGTGGCGCCTGCTTCACGAAGACTCGGTTCTACGACACACAAATGGGCATGCGCCCAGTCGCCCCCGTCCACCGCCGCGCCTGTCGCAGCCGGTGATGATGGCGCTTTGCGGTAGCTGCTGCACTGTACCGCCGTCACCCCTCTGCTCCGTCCGGACCCGGTCAGACCGAAATGCGGGGCGAGCCGCCGGGTGCATCGATACCGTCGCCGCCGCCATCGCCACCGCCGCCTCTCCGCCGCTCTCGTCTCCCCGAAACGAATCAGCGAGCCCCGCACCCGGCGGAGGGGAGGGGCGTTCGGTGTCATCTGATGGTGGCCTGGCAGCAAGCATGGCAGCGCAGGAGATGAATGCCGAACTTCACGTGGCCGCTATTATAACCAAGACGTTCGGGACGCGGGGGACCTTTCTCGGCCAGGTAGTCTCCTCCCCCCCCCCCCCCCCCCCCCTCTGTTCCACCTGCCATACATATAGCCCCACCGCCGACATGTGACAGCCACCCGTGTGTATCATCCAACACCCAGGTCGTCGGCTAGAGATGGGATAAAAGGACGCAGACCCGGCTGATAGGGAGCTGGTGATGAAGGTGATTTACGACGATGGCGACTCGGAAGAGCTAACTGAGTCGAACATACAACCGCTATACCCGACGATAGAGCAGCTGAGCGATTTCAGTCGCAGGTTGCCTCAAGGCGCCATTGGCGCCCTTCCTGCGTGCGCCCCTTGCGCACCCACCGACGGTGGCTTCGGGGGGGTCCTTAGATATTCGCTAAGGGGTGAGGGTATCGCACTGGCCACGTGTAAACTATGATTTGCTGTGCTTCATCCTTACTACTCGCGCATTCGTTTAGATGCTTGCGCGCATATGTGCACATGGCATGAGCTACGCCAGCTTCTCGACGCCGATAGCGACGCTGAAGGCATTGTCGCGGGGGTTGTGGAAGGCAACCCCTCTGACGACAGCCGCAGCGACAGCGACGGCGAGAGACGCTGTTGCGAGGTATGACTTCAGTACCGGGACGTCAGCCGCCGTGAAGCAAGGCGCCTCAGCCGCCCCCGCCTACTGAGCGGCCTGCGCAAAGGCGCTGGATAAGTACTGTCAAGGAACTGGCACACTGGAGCTTGAGCCGGCATGGAAGCGCGCATATGAAATGGAGCTCGACCCCCATAACATCAAGTGACCCCCCCCCCCCCCCCCCCCCCCGGACCCATGCCTCCTCTCTACCCCCATTTAATCATAACCTGAACTCAGGTCATAGGTCAGAATCTTAACGCAACATGTTCCGGGTATATACGCAACTTTCTGCTACCATATGTGAACCGCCTACTGCGTTCCATGTTGCGCGTTGCTACCCTGCTGCGCGTTGGCGCCCCGCTGCCCCGGCCGCGGCGCGTTGGCGCCCCGCTGCCCCGGCCGCGGCGCGTTGGCGCCCCGCTGCCCCGGCCGCGCCAGCAATGGAAATGCGGTTTGTGAAATCGACGGACATGAGTCGATTCAACTCTTATCTGCGGTCGAAATTAATATGTTATGATCGTTGATTATGATTAATGAGGTTGCTGGCTGCACTACCCCGCAGGTACAACCTGTATCACCAGTGCAAGATAGGAGCGCATCTTCTGGATAAAGGCAACCCCCCCCCCCCCCCCCACGCCTGACTCCAAACTGCCTACATAGTGTCGCCTTGCTGAGTCCTGGTATACACATACATGCAGGTTGTGCATAAGAAGCCCGAGACATGCCTGTGGTGTGTAGACACAATACATGAGACGAGCAGTGGGTGCCAACTTATGAATACGGCAAGCATGCCGTACTGCGAGACAGCCGTGCCAAGGTGGAGCAGCATGACAACCATATGTATGTTGGGGGATTGCAGTACTTCCTGGAAGTGACCCCCACCCGCCCTTCGCTGCCGGATCTCATCCTCGCTGTGTGCCAACTGCATGCAGTTGAGCGCATGGCAGTAGGGTTCCCCCTTGGCACTGGTGATTGGCAGAGCAACGCGCCCTTTGGCCAAACATTTGCAGAGGCATCACGCCTTCCCTGTCTCGCTGAAGCACATCACACGGGAGAAACTGTGATGCTTCTATGCTGATCCGGATATAGTGACAGACCAGCACTTATTCAAGTTTGGCATGTCCTCACAGGATGTGGGGCAGCATGTGTGGTGCACATATAACACAATGACCCTGAACTGCTAGCTGAATTTCCGTATAGCTTGTCAACGTAATCGATCAAACTTATGCTGCCCAGCAATACCGCGCAGCGCCCCGGCTCCGCTGATGCCATGCGCACCCACCGCCCAAATAAACCTAGCCCCCTTTGCAATCTGAATCCACGGCGGTTTTTAAACAGCCCCTGCTGGCAGTCTGCTGGGTACGAGGGATTGTAAAGAGAGGTGAATGATACAGTTGGGACAGTCACATGGGTAAGGCTTGCCGGACTGTTACACAATCCTAAAATTACAGGACTTTTGCGTGCTTCTACTCGGTACTTACCTTGTACTTTTCCCGCTATGGATAACTAGTAGCTCCCACCTTGACAAGGGGGAGAGGGGGTCGGGCAAGGCAGCAGGAGGCGTCACAAGATCGCCTCGTTTGAACTTAGGCACGTATGGTCGCCTACTCCATGTGTCCTCTTGAACCCGCCGAAGTTTTTCGAAGCTTGTGTGCTCTTGGAAGGGCAGCCAAGCCTTGGACCACGCGCGGCTCACAGTCCTTCGAGGGAGCCATTCCTTTAGGGCGCCAAACACTACGGGGCAGCTGTTAGCGGCCTTTTCCTGAATGTTCGCCCACATGTCCTCAGGTAGATCGTCCCACGGGCAGTGCAGCACCTCGCCGGGTACGGGCGCGGGGGCTGACGTTTCCTCCACCGACTCGTCGGGTTTGGGTCCGGGGGCTGCCCCTTTCGCCACGGGCTGTGGCTACACTTCCGGGGCTGCATCCATCGCGCGCAGATGGCTGGGCAGTACGAAACATGTTGTTATGACCTACTACCCCACCGTCGGCAGCCCTGACGTATAATCAGCCGTTTGTCTGACTGTTTGGGCTTGAGCAGTAGACACGTGCAGTCGATTTAGAAGCGGAGTACGCCAGATTACGCGACCATTCCCCGTTAAGGGTTAGCTACGGCCGATTTGCGGTTCTGTCGCAATTGTGTGTCAAATATGTCCTCATGTAAACGCAAAATACGGGATATATACGGGACATTAGGCGATGATTACACAGCAAGCCGGAGTGCGCCAACAGCGGAGCGCGATGATCATCTGGGTCTTGCGCGAGGTCTTCTGGGCGCGCGGCGCCGGACTTGGTGTTTTTTTAATAAAGCAACAGCGCTGCGCCCGCCTGACGCACACTCGCACCCGCAGACCGCACTCGCATACCGCACTCGCAGGGCGCGGTTAAGAACGCCTCCGCCGACGGTCCATCCCATACTCTCACTACGGAATGACTACAGACAAGTGTCATACTACTGGTAAGATTACAAGATAAATACAGGGTATTACATTATAATTACGACACAGGCTGGGAGCCTAGTGCTCATGAACTAAATGCAGCACATACTGAGTACCGCATTATGCAACGATGAATCCCACGTGGTTCCCATGTATCAGTCGCACTGGTCGCCGGTGGATGAATCGTCACGCTTCACGACATGATAAATATGCGTCGCAGCCAGAGACCAAAACGCACGCCCGGTGTCGCGGGTCTGCTCCCGCTGGTAATAGTTCATGCACGCCAACTTAAAGCGCAGCAAAAGCAGAAAATGCACCTGATGATCCATGTACGCGCGAACGATTTGGCGGTCTGCGATAGGGATGACCGGCGATAGGACCGGGACCCCCTGGATGCTCAGCCAACGAGAACGAGCACGCCCGACAACTCTTGACCTTCGCGATGTTGTAGTTGCAATTGCGATCGACATGGTTCTTCGCGCGGAACTCATCGAACTTCTCGATGTAGAACTCGGTCCACTTGAAGTAACTCCGCCTCTCTTAGCAATAGGCGTAGTTGTGCAGGTTACACCTTCGGGACGGGCCGGCACATGTGCGCCTAATATGAGTGAAAACGGCACGCAATAGAAGCGAAGTGGTGACAATTCATTAGGTGCTCACCCGTTGTCGTAATTGTTTTTGTTGGGTGCTTTCGGATACAAGGCCAAGAAATGGTCGAACGCAGTCGCGGGACCATCCATGACCGCAAACATGACGCATGCCTTGCACCGCAAACACCTGCACCAAACAGTCAATAATATGAACACACATACGCGCCATACTTTGTCCCCCTCTCCAAAGGGTCCCCTCCCTAGAGGTCCGCTCCCCATACGGTCCCCTCCCTAGAGGGTCCGCTTCCCATAGTGGCGTTCCGACATGTATAAAACCCGTCGCTATGCCCGCCCGCGGTCCCCAACCGCGCCATGTCTGCATGTCGTCGCGCACTCCACAGTCACCCTCAATACAATACATCCGACCCACCCCTTGCCCTCATTGACCCGCGTCGACCGTAATATTGCGCGCGGTCATCGTGGCGTCCGTTCCGGTACATCGCGCTATGTGTTGGTGGTAGTCCGCTCGGGGAGTCGTTGTTGTGACAAGTGAGGGCGTCCCGTATGTAGTACTTGGAATGCGCACATTTGGCCACCATTCGGCATCCTCCCCGGTAGTGGCTGGGCGTTCCCTTCAGCGCGTCTCGACGGCGCACCGCCAGGCGGGGCTGAGTTAGGTCACAGCCCTCGACCCTAGCAGTAGGCGAGCGGGGTGACAGCGGCGTACCGAGGTACAATTCACAGCCTTTGCGCGCGACTTCGCGCGGTGTAACAACGCAATAATGTCATAACTATGTCGTTTCCGCCATGTCTTGCAAAAACATTAAAAAAAAACAACCCTCACCTGCTGGATCCAATCCTCGACAGCGGGGTACCGGAAGGGCGCCGTGCTGTGCGTGCTGGCATACTGACGCATGCTATGCTGTGCAACGTGGTTCGTACTGCACTACACTACAGAACCGTATCCGTTCCGGCCAGGGACCAGGCCAGGGTGTATTGACCGGAACGACACGCTCAACCGGTCAACCGCTTGACGCTAAACAGGTGTTGGCGTCAGGTTTTCGCGCGCGGAGTTTCGGTCGAGATGAGGATAAGGGATTATTATTGGTAAAAAAAATGTACATACAGGTACCTATAATCGCCAGCTATAAATCAGCAAACTGCCCTGTAACGTATGTGCAGCATCGCGATCGAGCAGCGTCGCCACTCGAGGAGAGTGACGTCGCCCGTGCCCCCCACCACTACTTAAACAGCGCGCGATCAGCAGCTGCAGCACACTAGCACACCCACTGCCCGTTCAGGTCCACTCGGTAGCCGTCTACCGTAGCCGCTGCTGTTCCGGTTGTGCGTGTCAGAGGTGTGGGGCATCACAACGCTTGATACGGTCCTTATAACGCACCACAATGACAGACGCATCAGTTCGCCGCCGTCGCTCACCGAAGGTACCGGAGCCCATTCTCTCGGCGCTGGCGCTCCTCCTGCTGCTACTGTCGCTGGGTGCGTCGGGGGCCTGCAGCATCGCAGACCCCGGCGAGTACTGCACGGCGGGCAGCAGCCCCCGGGTGGCCGGCTGCCAGGCGCCCGTGGTGCTTCGTGGCACCGTGCTGCCTCCCGGCCCCCTCATCCCCGAGCAGAGTCCCGAGGGAACGCAACAGTCTCTCGCCGGCGGTGCGGCGAACGGAAGCGCAATTGTCTATGAAGACCTACTGGACAGCCTGCTAATCGTGCGTGTGAGAGTGGACGAGATTCTCAAAGCCGGAAACTCTACTGGACTGCGGGCGCCGCCGTTTGAGGTCCAGGTCTCCGGCTTCCAGCCATGCTGCACGTGCGGTACAGAGGTGAGTGCAAGGCCCTGCGAATACCCATGAAATGCACACACCTAATCCGCATACAAACCTTGCATGCTTATATTCCGACCCCCCCTTCCCCCCAACCTATTTCTATGTCTCAAGAATGAGTTTGATAGATTGATAGAATGCTCAATGCCCAAACTATCCGCCTCTGCGACTGCATTCATTGAGTGCGCCGCTGGCCGCCCCAATTTTGCATCCCTCAGCCGCCAGGAGTCGGACAGGACCTTTTCTTCTTCGTGCAGCCTGTCAGCGCTGATGCTGGCGCCAACCAGACAGTCGTCGCAGTGGGCGCACCGGACCTCCCGGAGTTTGAACTGGCGGTGGACTTTATCGGGAGTGGCGTGGCCGTGGCGTCGGAGGAGACGGAGGTTGAGGTGCGGGAAGGGGCAGCGGCCGAGGCGGCGGGGCTGTCCTGCGAGGCAGTGTACTGCGCTGAGAACCCCTTCTGCGAGGGGGAATACACCGACGTCCCCTGCCCGTCCCTGCTCAACAGCAGTGCGTACAGCAACAGATATCACCTGCTGCTGATCTCAGCCACATTGGCCGCAATTATGTTGCTGACGGGCAAATAAAAGGGTACTGGCTTCATGATCGACCATCAGCACGTGCCCGTGGGCGTGTGTGCCACATGCTCAGACACATGTTAAGATTGTGTAATTTATTGCTCTCACGTTGCACATGGCTTAACCTATCCAGACTCATGGGCATCCCTGATCCGCCGCCCACTGCAACGCCGCCATGTTACCTGTTTGGCGGTGCTCATGACAGTGTCTAAAAGCCAGCTTGTGTTTGGTGTGGCAAAAATGCATTCCCTGTATAATCGCGTTTCCAGAGGATTGCCCAAAAGCCTTGATCTGACTGGGTTCTGGCTGCCAAGATTTAGTGACTCTGTGACTGTGCGTGCTTCCGGTCTGAATAAATCAAAGGTCGGCCAGCCATCAAACCATCACCGCAAACAGCGTCTCTCCTCTGTGCATCTATGTGTTATGATATGCATGGGAGCTGCCAGCAGATTGTTAAGCACCCGTGAGGCAGCCCCTCACGAGGCAGGCGCTAGCCCAGAGCATACTTTTTGCCGGTTCCGCCTCGGGCCGCTGTACCCCAGCATCCTAGCTTGGCAGTTTGAGATCCATTTGTGGTTCGCCAGCTCGTGTGCCGTCTTCAATTTTGGCCTGGCGGCGTGGGGCGGGCTGGTTGACGCGCCGTGGCGGCCAGCCCGGAGCGTGCGCTGGTTGTGGCGAACGGTATGCGGAGGCAAAGGGGGGGGGGCGAAGGGGGGCGGTCGTACCGGAGGCTTCCGACGACACCTTGAGTCCGCCCCCGACCATTGTCAGCCCAGCCCCTGGTCAGCTCGGCGTCCATCGGCGCCAGGGGGCCGATAAGCGCGGGCGCAGCAGCCTTGCCGCACGGGATTCGCCCAGAGATACATGCAACAGTTGATGTGTTTGCTCTGCATGCTGCACCCATAAGCGCAACAAGAGCAGCGGGCGGTCGTGCTGCCAGATTGGCTGATGCGGGTGCTGTCTGCGGCAAGCTGTAGGATTGGGGGACTGACGGGCCCGAAGCTGGCGTAAGCGGGCATCCTCGGCAATGCCGTTATATAGCAGTGCGCTGTGTCACTGTGGGCGCGCAGCGCGCCGAAACCATGGGCCACCCTGCAGTAGCAGCAGCAGCAGCAGCAGCGCGATTCGTCGTTTCAGCAACGAATTGTCTTTCCCCCCCCCCCCCCCCCCCCCCCGCCCCCCCCCCGGGCTCCCTCACCGCCTCAGGGCTTCAGAACACACCCGTCAGCGTCGTCGCAAGACGGACAGAGCAGCCTCTTTTACTCGCGCGCGTCCACAGCCGCCCGTCGCCCGCTGCGGTGCGCCGCAGCCGCTCGGCGCCCGCCACACACAGTGACACCGCCGCCGCGGCGCCGCCAGCTGCCCGAACTGCGACGACGAGCGCGGCGATGGGCGAGGGGCGGCTGGTGTGCGGCGCGACGCTGGCGCTGCTGGCGGCGCCGCTCGTGCTGGTGCTGCTCTTCGATGTGCCCACCTTACTGGGCTGGATGGGCGGTACGTGCGCCCCCTTTTTGATAATCAGCGAGTAGGCGGTCAACGTCGCAGCTGGGCGGGCGGACTCCGAGGCTAGGCCGCGCACGCTCAGGAAGAAGGGGGGTTTAAAACGGTCAAGATCACCTCAGTAGGGCGCTCCAAGATGTAGGCGGTCGGGTCTTGTTACGTGGTGCTATCATACTGGGCACGTGCATCCCGGTCAACCATGCTTGGCACGATCTCACCCACGCCACCACTTGCACCGTCATTGGGGTAATGGGTGGGCATGTGCTCCTATCTACCCTAGCACAAAGCAACACCACAGCGCGGACTCGGCTTCAGACATCACTGCATGACAGCTTCCGTTTGCAGAGGCGGCAATGCCGCGCAGCTTCGATGGCGAACTGCAGGCAGGGTGCACGTTGGGAAGGGAGGGTGACGTGGGCGGCGTTGGTTGGCGGATTGCTGCAGCAGGAGGCGGGGCGGTGGGCGCGCCGGCGCTGCAGGGCGAGGCGGGCCGGCGGGAGCTGCTGCACCGGCAAGTGAAGGCACTGCAGGTGGGGCCCTGCCGGCGCCAGGAGGGTGCACGGGTGTGGCCACATGGATCAGGGGGGCAAGATGTGGCTGACGCACCTCTTCGCCTCACCGGTGTCACTGTAGGATCAGCTAGCGGGGCTGAAGCAACTACGCCCAGCAGCAGATGCCCCGCTTGCGGAGGTTCAGCGCTGGCAGGCGAGCTCCCCCCCTCCCCCCCCCCCCCCCCTACACACACACCACAGATACATACAGGAGCGCCGGCCCCGCCACTTCACCTACTCCATCATCACCACAGTACCTGACAGTGCTACAGATCACATGCCGCTGCCGCGACTGACTCCCCTTCTGTCCCGCGGAAACATCACCCTCCATCCGCAGGAAATGCGCGAGCTGCTCAAGCGCCAGGTGAGCCCAACCCATCATGACCCCCCTCCTCCCCCCTCCCGCTCTCGCTCCCTCAGTATTCAGCTGGGCCCTGCTGGCGCCTGCATGCCGGCAAGCGCTGACGCGCCGGCCATGGCAGGTGCATCTAGTGATGGAAGACATCAGCGACAGCGCCGACGGTCCGCCCACCCCCCAGGCGTCAGCGCCCGCACGGCAGGACAAGCCGCCCGCCACGCCCCGCAGCAGCGGCGCTGCGGCAGACCTCACAGGGGTGCAGCCGGGCGGCGAGGTGCAGGTGAGGGTTGCCCCCCTCTCTGACCCCCCCCCCACCCCCCCATCCAACCCCACCCCCGCCTGCTACGTCCACCATTTGCCTATGCCCAGCGACGCTATACGCAGTGGCGAGAGCGGGGATCCGAGCATGGGCCCAACACAACGTGCATGACCCTGGAGACGGGGGTGGGAGCGGAGGAGGGCAAGGGGGTTATGCGCAAGGGCCCGGCAGCCAGATCTACCTTCCGCTGGCTGCGTGAGGGGGTGGCTTCTCTGCGGTGTGGGCAGCACTGTTTAGTGGTGGTGGTGGTGGTGGTGCGTGTGTGTGTGGGGGGGGGGGGGGGGGAGGGGGGGGGGGGGCTAAGCAACTGGCGGGGCATTTGAGCTGGAGGGCCAATGTTCGAGGCCTCCCCTGGCCGCAGCTTCTGATGCTTGTGGTGGGTTGGCTTTGGGGGGTATCGGGGTACAAGTTGTTGATGTTTAAAGGGGGGGGGGGGGGGGGGGGAGTTTGAGGGGGGAAGTAGGATGCGCACGCCAGCCGCGGGCTGGAAGTGACCACGGAGTGAAAGTGATTTTGTAGCTACACATGGGAGGATGGTAGAGCTGCGGTGGGCGGGGATGTGATGGTGGGAGGCGGTGAGGAAGTTGCAGCAGCGGTGGCACAGTTGCGGCACAGCGGCTGTGTCTGTTGCGGCCATCAGGCCTGGTGGTTGTCATGGGCGTGACGTGAGAAGAAATGGCATTGGTACTGGTTGAGGTGTCCTTTGTGGCCGACTCGTGTTGGTTCTGGAGGCAGACTGATGGGGGTGGTCAAGATGGGAGTGGTGGTGGTTGAGATGCCGTCCATGGTGGTGGGTGCGGCGCTGACGACGGCCGTTGGATGCCTCACAGGCGCAGCTGCCAGAAATCGGTGCGGTGCAGGTTGGAGAAGGGGAACAAACTGTAGGAGAGGCGGGTGGGGCGTCACCAGCGGCCGCTGCTGGCAGCAATACAGGGGTCACAGCGCCCAGCGAGGTAAACGGGCCCGTCAGCGACACGCACCTGCGGAAGTGGAAACTTTCCTGGGCCCGCGTGGTAGCAGGAAACAAGAGGCCCGATACACACTGCCTGTGGCACTGACGCACGCCGGCTGCCGTCGCCAGGTTGCCGGCGCACTCAGTGAAGGCGGGCTGACGAGCGCGCCCCCCGTGCCGTTTACGCTGCGCGCGATGGACTCGAGATACATGCCGCCGCCAAAGGTATGAGAAGCCGGCATGGAAGCGCCTCGCACGGGCTCGGCGTGGCTCTATACATGCGACGAGTTTCTCCCCCCCCCCCCCCCCCCCCCCCCCCTTATATTATACATATGTATAGAGAGTACGCCAAGGTCAATGAACGAGAATGGGGTGTATGGCGACCTTGCTTTTCGCTGCCTGTCGACTCTGTTTCCTGCCCACCCCCCGGCCGCTGACCCCCGCTGGGGCTGTGTTGTGCAGGGGCGCGCTTTGGCTGACCTGCCGGACACGGAGGGCAGCTGGCGGTACTGCTACGAGCGCTCCCGGCAGTGCCAGCGCTGCACGCTTGAAGAGGTCGCGCCGGGTGAGCCCCGTGCGGTTCGCATCACCCCGACTGCGATTTCTTTGAGCAATACGCTTTCGCGAGACCCTACTCGCGTATCCGCTCGGTAGGTCCATGCGGCCACGCGGACGTCGCTGACCCCGAACACATGATCGCAAACATACCAGGTACTCAATCATCATCAAGCATCCTCGGAACCCGTCTTTCCGGCGTGCCAATGTTGAATCGCCAATTTATCTGCCCGCCAAGCATCGCAACATGATTGCTGTGCCAATGCAGCCCTTGGGGTCCTCCTTTAACATGAAACTATGAGTCGTAATGTCGCCGGTGCCTCTATCAGCTTTGATAACGCGCCGATCTCACCACATGCGTGCCGAAATCCGATATTCACGTCGCTGCGCGTGCTTTCGCCATCACACCCGGAGCTACTCCACACTTTCAACCCGCACGGAGATATCCAACACGACTTCGCGAATAACCAAACATCCAAATAACCAAACGTCCAAATGACTTGTTGTGCAACCTTCCGGCGCCAAGCTCGTTTTTGGCTCGACCGGTCATACCCGAATAGCACCACCCGAAACCATATGCCTGACACAGCAACCTTCCCGACATGCATCTGCACACCTGTAGTGCTTTCTTGACGGTGCTGTTCTGTATATATGTATATATCTGTGTGTGTATGTATGTACATATATATGTATGTATATATGCATATAAATGTATATGTGTATGTGTATATATATATATATATGTTTCTATGTGACATGCATACATATATATACATATATATATAGGTGTATGTATACATTTATATATATTGTTTGCCGCTATGTTTAGCGGGACTAGGACAATGTCGAGACCTGCAGCGCTAAAACCTAACCTGACGATCGCGTGTTTGGGCGATGGACTACACTTGCTGTGCGCTTCCGATGATTACGCAGGCTCCACCGCCGACGACCTCGTCTGCAGCACCTGCACCTCGTGTCCTGCCACGCTGTCGTGGCCTGACGCGCACCCGCGCGAGAACCCCGTGCTGGCCGCCAAGCTCAAGGTGCCTTCGCCCCCCGCCCCTCCGTGCACCATTCCTTTCATCGTCTCCAACTTTCACTCTCCCAACTCCGACCTAAATAATTTTCTCACAGTACATCACTATGCTAAAATGCTAGACAATACGAACCTCCACACGCTTCGACCGAGCGTCGACTAGTGTGTCTTGCCGAATGTTTTCAACTCGCCCGCCCTTGTCCGTCTCGCCTGCTGACCGCTCGGCTACCTCGGATTTGCCGCCGCAGCTTCCAGGAGGCGACACGCTGGACACCTACGTCAAGTTCCCCTGCATCCACACGGACCGCACGCTGCCGGCGGCAGGGCGCGTGGACGCGCACCGCCGCTGCAACCGTGGCCTGGACCCCATGGACACGGTAAGAAGGGGCCTTGCGCGTTGCACATAGCACGGCCTGCTTGGCTTTGCGCTGAATTTGGGAGAATGATCCGAAGAGTTGGCCGTGCCACTGCTCTCTCCCGTCATGAGCTGACTCCCGGTGCCCCCCCCCCCCCCCCCCCACACCCCTGGGGCCCACCTCTTTTTCGCCCATTCTCCTTGCCCCAGAAATACCCTGTGCAGCATATTCTGAGCATTCAGCGCATCACGGACGACTGCGGGCTGGCGGGCATCGCGGCGCGCTACTGGAACGACACGGCCATGTCGGTGAGCGGCCCATGGGCGCTTGGCTAGCGCGCCCAATGCAGCGGTGGCGAGCATTAATCCTTACTATTGGGTAACGGCATATTGCTGCCACAGTCTCGGCCGCCCAGACATATGTGTAGTACTCGTATGTGTATATACATTATATTACGAGACCCCTGGGTCAGGCCTCCGGCCCTGTTGAGAAAGCTATCAACACCAATGCGAATTAACAACAGATGTATCATCGTTGACTATTTCGCACCCGTTGAGCACGACCTTCCTCGCGGGCCCCCCGGCCTGCTCGAGGGATCCGTACTCGTCCCATCGCTGCTACGCCACTACACTCGTGCTTTTATCCCCCCCCCCCCCATCCCCTTTTTCGCCTCACACCCAAGAGCCACAGTCGCGGGTCCGCCGCGCCGATGTGCGCGGGCCGGATCTGCCGTCGTCAGTTGTCACCAATCAAGGCGTCCATCGGAACCTCGAATACGAATGTGTACCGAACTGATTGCGGGTCCGTAGGGCCACTTGAGCACATGTGCATTTCGGCAAGTTTTTGTATCTCCGGGCGGTCAGACACACAGACGCGACGTTTTTTAGATAGTTGTTGTATCTATGTTATCTACGGGTGCCGACTCATCTATAAAGACCCTTAAAATGCCCCAAATTCGGCTTGCATGCAACCAATCAGAAAATTCGCTGTAGCGCCGCAATGACGCTAAAATAGCTCCTCTGACAGGCAGGGGGGGCTCTTATTGGCCGTGTTCACTTTTCTGCATCTGCACCCATATGTGAATGCTCGTGCGTGCATGCATGTTTGCAAAATATACATACGTGTGTGTGTGTGTGTGTGTGTGTGTGTTTGAGTTTGTGTGTGTTTGATTGTGTATGTGTGTTTGTGCGTATGATCGCTTAGAATAATGGCTGGTGTTTCCAAATGCGGCGCGCACGTCACGTCTATCATGCGCACTTGCCGTGGCGGAGGGTGGCGACGCAGCGCTCTCAGCGTATGCCGCCCCCTGCCGCCACCGGCTTGCAGGTGGTGGAGGATGGGCCCTTTGTCAACCAGGAGGGCATCTTTGCGCAGGCGGCGCCCGGGAGGCCCCTGGAGAAGATCCGCGGAGAGCGGCGGGAACGTGTGCGCGCCATCCCGAGGGACCAGATTCTCGAGGTACGTCTCTATCGCAACGAGGGTGGAACTGCGGGGTGATGGGCAGTCGGTGTTTCTATATGCATTCTTATGTTTATGTTCATGTTTATTAGTAATTGAACATGTATAATATGTGTGTGTCTATGTTCATATACTTGCAGATGTTCATGTAGATGTAGATGGAGATGGAGATGGAGGTGTTCATATGTATATGGTTTTTATGAGATGATAATGTATTTGTAGAGGTAGATGGAGATGTTCAAACATTTATAGGTGTTCATGGAGATGAAAATGAAGATCTGGATGGGAATGTTCGTCTATTTTTAGAGGTTTATGTAGATGTAGATGGAGGTGGAGATGTCCATATGTTTGCGGTGTTCATGTAGACGTTCATGTATTTGTAGAGGTAGAGGTAGATATGGAAATGCTCACATATTTGTAGATGGAGATAGAAGATTTCATACATTTGTAGATTCTCACTTCTAGATGGAGGTGGAGATTGAAATGTTTGCATACTTGTTGATGTTCCTATATAGGTGGATATGGAAACTGATTTTTTTGTATATTTGTAGATGTGTCCGTAGATGTAGATGTTTCTCAGTTGCGCTGGTTTATCATTGTACGTGTAGGCTGGGTATATAGGAGACGCAACAGCACGATTACCACGCCGCTTTTGAAACACGCCATGTCGAGGTGGTGCCCGAGATCGCGGCGCGGTGCTTGGGGGCCGCTTGATTCGGGGCTGACTGCAGGCTGCCTGCCCCGGCGGGGCCCAGGCGGCGCTGCACGACTTCCTGCTGTGCGAGGGCGACCGCCACATGGGCAACATCTACCTGGACGACGACAACAACATCATGCTCATCGACAACGACAAGTACGCGCCCGTCCCCCAGGGTCTAAAGTGCTCTGAGTGTGGCAGCACGCGTCGCTAACATCGTCCCAAACGAAGACATGACGCTTTCACATCGTTTACCCTTACAACGCCCATGCGTGCTAGAGGTGTACTTCCAGCGCCGACCCAATGCCCACACTACTCGAATCGCCGCCAGCGGGGAAACCTCGGCCACCCGAGTTTGCCAGTCACCACCAAGACGACATGGCCGATTGCACCGCCGATTCAGCTCGCCGTCTATATCCCGGGAACACACGCAATCACAGCGAGCAAGTGTGACAGCGCCAATAAGTATCCCAATAGAGTCACGGACTTTCACGACAATAAGTTCTGTCACGTCACGCCTGCCGAAATAACAATCAGCTGTGGAGTTTTTAGCGTTGGAGGTCCAGGGCTCTTTCCCCAGGTGTCAAGGCGATGTATGGAAAGTCACCGCCATTGATCGGCGCAGCATGGGACCACGGTATCGGTGCTGTCTGGCAGCGCAGCTGAAGCGAACGTTGACTCGAGCTTGCGCGCCACGGGTTCCAGGGCGCTCGGCAACCAGGCCGGCATGACTCGCGTCATCGCCCGGCAGGCCAACCTCAAGTGCCAGCCCAGCTCGCTCTTCCTGCCGATGACGATGGAGAGCTACCGGGTGAGAGAGAGAGCGGACAGCCGGACCCTGCGCGCCTCTCTAACGACCCCTGTGCAGGCAGGGACACCGCGAAGCAAGGCCTGATATAGGTCATCGTTGTATATTCGGAGTGGCGGCGGCGCGACCCAACCAGTCTGCATGCGACTCATAATAGCAATTAACACACACACGCAAACACTGATTTGTTGCTCTGCAAGTCGCAATACGCCAAGCAATAATATATCCAAACCTGAAAAACATTTGGTATTATAATACATGTACAAAGATATATAAATATATGTATATATATACAGATAAATATATTGAATATATATAATATATTTGTGTATGTGTATGTACATGAATGTATATAAAGTATATATGAATATGCACACAAACACAAACACACACACACACACACAATCAAAGCATAGACAGTGTGGCGAAGTGGCACACACTGTTAGAAGAACAATGCCGCATGCGATAATGATGATACGGGCAGTATGACGGCCCGCGGGTCAATAGGGACTTTTGGCCGTGGGTTGCGGTCTATCCTCGATTCTGCCGCAACCGTGATACGCGCGAAACGGTGCCGACTGGAACAGGCAGACACTTTCTTATCGATCAACTTGTCGTTGCCGCGCCGGCACACGTATATCCAACGCTGAAGTACACGTGTGTTGCCGCCTGCTGGTGCTGACCGCTCTGCCTGCCTGTGTATCGCGTCTCCTCATCCCGCCTGGACTGTGCAGCTAAACAACGGCGACCTGGGCTACCTGGACTACCGCTGCCACGTGGGAGAGGACAAGGGGCTGTGGGTGCCGCCCAAGACGCGCGAGTGCCTGGAGATGATGGCGGGGATGACGGCGCAGCAGGTGAAGGAGAAGTACGGCATCCTGTACCTCGAGTGGGCGGAGGACCTGCGGACGCGCGCCAAGGTGGGCGGCTGCTAGAGCACGGCGGGGCGGGGGGGGGGGGGGGGGGGGGTTGCTGCATCATGGTGGGGCTGCTAGATAAGATATAATAGATGCCTTTCACGGCTGACGGCTGGCGGCCTGCAGGACCTGCTGGAGCTGGGCTTTTGGCAGGCGCTGCTCAATGCGGTGGAGCACAGCCGGCAGGAGCACGACCGCCTGGAGGCCAGACGGCCGCCGGTGCGAGCCCTCCTTCCCTTTGCGCCACTCCTCATTTCCCACTGGCAGTCTGCACCCTCGCGAAGAAACGATATTACGCCTGATTATCCGTGATTCGGATCGGGGTAAAACCATATTTCCGGAATTAGTTTTCGGCTTATAGGCCAATGTCAACTTCTGGTCAGCGCGTGCATCAACATATGCTATTATCGGAAATACAACTCAGGTGGCGTGAGCTGTGATGTAGCTACTGTAAGAGTATTGGCCAGATAAGGAAAGGGGGGGGGAGGGGGGAATTTGCTCACCTTATTAACGGGCGAACATTAGGGGCGGTGGCTGGACGACATCCCCGAATATGCGACCCCGAAAAGGGGGCACCTTGTCAAAACTATATACATGGTACTGCTGTCTACTGAAAATTTAGACAGTTAGATTAATGGCCAAACTGGGGGGAAGGAAGGAGGGGGGGGGGGGGGGGGTTAGTCAAAAACCCTAAAAAAAAAAACCCGTCCTTGCTCACCAATGGACTGATGCACGGAACGCCGCCATCCCAATCGGCTCACAGGCGGACGACGAGCGCTACCGCGGATGGCGCGGCGCTTTCTGGCGCCCCTTGCTAGCCACCCACTGCGACCCATGACCTCGTCGGGCTGCGGGTCGCCTGGCCGGCGCGCAGCCCCCCCCCCCCCCCCCTGTCGGTGCAGATTCGGACCGAGTGCCACAGCGGTTGCGCAGGTAGGTCATGTCACCGCCGAGCATGGCTGCCAAATCGCGTTCAATCTTACCTTTAGCTATGCAGCAGCAGGCTACCCCTCGACCGCCCAGTGTAGTGGACAGTCTCCATGTTATGTACTTCAAGGATGCGCGCAGCGAAATGAGGAAGAAGGATAAAACAAGCGTCGCCGAAGATCGAGCCGCTCTTGGAGCAGCACCGGCGATGTATCAGTGTGGATCCCCGGTATCATTGCAACTTTCACTATTGCGCTGCGCGGGCCCGGGCGGATCACGCCTGCCATTGCAGGCTTTTTTTACCCGGCATCTATTATACAGTGTATCCAGACATACTCGTCCGACTGCCACCGGGAGCTCCCCCCCCCCCCCCCCCCTTGGCTAAGTGCCGCAGAGCCAAGCTCCTTCCGCCTGTGACCGCGCGGCGTGAGCGTTTATTTGCCGGCAGCACCTGATATCACATTCATGGAATGCAGTCCGGATGCATGCGACCGTATGTATACCCAGCCACACATGCATGCGTGGGGTGGGGTTATCACGACTCGGCTTTGAGGCGCCTGCTGCAACTGCATGTTACTTTCGCCCCCGGGACAGAATTGCCACACATGGAAAGGGTATCTGGCGACTAGCATTTACGAATATGTCAATATGTGCGAGCTTTCGTCCCCGACCGATCCCCATTCAATTTTGGAGACGAGCCCCGATTCCGGAGTACAGGACGATGCAAGCTGAGACGGTACCGGTACGGGCAGCCAGTGACAATTATAAGAAAAACGCCCTAGCGCGTATTTAGAAAAAAACAACATGTACCCCACATAGCCACTTGGCCTACAGAGCTCCTGCCGTATGCGCTACTTTGATTAGCGGACGTCCCTGTCCGGGTTGTGATCAGCGGTGGGCTGTCCTCTGATGCTGGGATAAGACAGATTTAAGAGATCGAAATATCAATAATGCGGGAACTTTGTTCAGTTACAATATGATCAAATATCGGGAGTTAACAACTTTGTAGTAGTAGTAGCGCTGCCTACTGACGATGATTTGGAAGGTCGGCGGCAAGTTCCCAAACATGCGCGGGTCATATTGAGACTGTGCCGCTCTCTCAAGAAACAAAAAAAAGCTGGTGGTCCGTGACATCACCAGTACCAAAAGACCGCACATTCGCAAGCTTTTTGAGCCTTTAACAAGCTACGCTGACTGGCATATTCTTGTAGGCGCTACTGAGGGACATTTACAGGCTGCTGTTGTTCACTCCAGGCGCGCAGACCCACCGGCGGAGCGGCTCCGGCCCTGTCCTGCATCAACACTTTGACACCAAGATTCTTTTTGATTCTTAAACCATGGTGCGAGACCATTAACAAATCCACTGCTAAAAGCCGTGCTTACCGTTACCTTAACTGATTTACCGTAATTTGAAATCTGATGTACACGATTTCGGTATTGTCACCACTACAAATGGGAACCGCCCTCGATGTCGCAGAGCTTTGGCAGCACTTTATCCGCCATGAAGAGCACCCACTGGCGTCTTACGTAATAGCTGTCGGTGAAAACACCAACAAACCCTTCATGTAAAAACAGGTTGCGGATTTCTGCTCTATTCCGCCACTGCAATAGTTCGTCCTTTGTTAGAAGTCCCGGAAAAGCGGACGTGAGGGATCTTAAATAGGCGCCGCATCCTTTGTGAGTTATCTTCACCGCATTTTTTCTGCAGGATTCGAGAAGGATGGCCTCATACATCAGCATAAGCTGACCCCGAGCAGTATCCGGCTGTGTTTCCGCCACATGGGCAATGTAGAACAGCTCCTTAAGGAAACGCAACGTCCAGTCGCGATCCAGCTTACCATGCTCCTACGCAATGGATGGGCGGCACACATGTCAGCGCGGGCAACATCGCAGCAATGTCCACAGGGTGCGTGATGCACACCGTGCGCGGTTTCGGTCCGCAGAAACGAAAGCAGGCATACTCGCATTCTACGCCTTCCCGCCACGACGTTGATGCGCCTAGTTTGGCGGCCCTTTTCGTCGTTCTGCATCCCCATGCCTTACGGATTTCCTGCATATGTGAGGATATAGAAGAATTATTCCTTCTGGGATAGCTCTAGAAGTCCAGAACGAATTTTCCTTCTGGCGTGTTAGCCCTGGCCAGAATGATTCGAAGGGGCGAAGGGGGGCAGGCGAAAGGGGGCAGGCGAAAGGGGCGTAGTAGCCGAACTATCCTTATCAAAACCCCCATATATATCGCAGGGCGTACTGTCCGTTAGCAGAGTTTTGATGAAGGTAAGCATATGGCCCGTAACTTGTAATTATAGGAATAAAAGCCAAGGAGGTCGTCTGCTACGCGCTAGTAGATGCGTGATAAACATATCATATATATATACATATATATATGCCATAGGTAATACTTATTGACTGACCATCTTGAATCGCTGGATGAGTGTGGTGTGCACAACCTAGCCGCCAGGTTCCTGTCTCCTCAAGGACACATGTGGCTCTCGTCAGCGCGGCGGACGCGATGTCACAATCAGCGAGCGTGCTCCAACAGCAATTCAACACGATGGCGGGTGGAGACCATATAAGTACGCCTGGCTTTGATTACACACAGCACTGCAGTTCTAATACCTCCTGCACAGGATGCGAGCAGCGGCATCACGTCCCTGGCACGTGGGGTGCCCAGCTAGTTGGGGGATCTTATAAGGCAAGGGGTGAGGTAAAAAGGGTAGCAGGAGAGCGCCCCGTTGGTAGCATGAGCCGGCGGCCCCGCCTACTGCATGTTGGCGGCGTACTCCTGCTTGACGAAGATGCCCTTGTTGTCCAGGTGGGTCCAGGTGTACCAGCTCCGGTACGGCTTGAGGCTGAGGGGTGGCAGGGGGGGGGGGGAGGGGCGCCAGGGAGGCAGGGCAGTGTCAGTCACACGGATGCAATGAGGAGCGCCGGGCGCGGAAAGGAAAGCCAAATAGACGGGACGCTTCCGTACCGCGGCGTCAGATGTTAGAGATCCAAATGCTACCAAAAGCCTTGAAGTACTGTCTTAAGCGGTCGGAGGCAACAAATGTGTTTATAATAGCCAGATACAAAACTATCAAGAAATGTGGATGCAACTACGGTGCAGGGGCTGGCATGGTCCGATGATTACCCGGGTGTGGTAATTATCACAGGGCACCGAGTGAGATGGTAACGAAAACTGAGGCCCAGGTGCGTTTCCATGGTCCTGGTCACCACTGCGGGTGTGCCTACGGGCGCGCGAACAGTGCGCCGCGCAGCACAAAACGAGCGGCGCAGTACTTAAGGATTAAAAATGGCGATAATAATTACAGATAATTATCACCGTTTTTACCAGTAGCCTGTGTGAATTACCGACTCTGGGCAAGTCGAGGGACCGGCTCGTCATTATTATTTTCATCATCCGGTGGTAATTACGCAATTATTACCTGAGTTCATCGTTGTTAGTTACCGAAAAAGTAGCTATATTCCAGCAAATATCAATCCATAAACAACGTAACCGCACAGGAAAGCGCCTGTCCTTCGCCAATAAGCTTGGCGGTTCGCCCATGCTTGGCGGCGGCGATCCCGCACACAAGAAATAATTTAAGAAAGTGCCCGCCTTCAACCGGTATTTTGCACCCACTTATTTCTACTGTCTACTGGCGCTTCAGCATGTCACCCCGAACGTATGATGGAACTTGTACTCGGACAGATACAGACTTGTGTGTGCCCTGTAGTTTGTGTGTGCGTGTGTGTGTGTGTGTGGGGGGGGGGGGGGGGGGGGGCAGATAAGAAGTAGTAGTATTATAGATGTATATCATCGAAGTAGAAATACCCACTCGGCCACCCCTGCAAATAATGCCCCGTCCTCAAGACTTGTTTTTCAGGGTTTTACAGGTTTTACAGGACTTCTTTTCAGTGCGTCACCACCCGTAACAAGACTCGTGCGCCTGCGTGTGAGGAGATACCCTGTATTCTCACGATATATATGTTAAGACCCAGGTAGGAACATGACTTTGAAGAGACCATGGCAACAATGGCCGGTTTGCACACAGGGCATCATGACTGACCTAAGCGTACACAGGGCATTTTGACCATGTCCTATGTGAAAACATAACAGTCAAAATGGCTGGGTTGCCACTTTGGTCAAGATTTATGACCTATGTGCACACAGGGCATTATTTGTTGACTGGTTTGCGAACAAAACACACAAATCGAATTGTTTGCAAACCAGTCATCTTGACAGTGACTTGTTTGCAAACAAGTCATCAAACAAGTCATGTTCCTACCTGGGTCTTAACATGTACACTGTACACTCTCGCAGTGTGTCTTCCATGGATCCTCCGCGCTTTTGATAGAGCGCGGCTATCAAAAGCTATCCCCTTGCACTGCGGGTGGAGAGCGGTACCTGACGGGCGCCGACGCGGCTAAACGGACATTTTTAGTGTAAGAACTACACGCCCTGTCCTGCACGCCTCAAATCTAGATAAATCGAGCACAAAATCATGACAGAGCTAAGAACAACTTGCCGGCACCGCGCGCGATCGATACCCGATCATGTACATATGTATGTGTATATGTATACATATTTATTTATTATTTATACGATATATAACATTTATTATTCATACGATATATAACATTTATTATTTATACGATATATAACATTGATGATGCCTACTACATGCCTTTCTGCGAGGAAATATTTGGGTTCTTAGTCGCTTTAGTAGCGCCAGCACCCGCAGTCATGACGACAGCAACTACACACATTGGAGCTCCACAGCGCGTGGCGATGAAGCTCAAAGGCCATGGCATGCGCAGAGGGCCGCACCTGCGCTTGAGCCAGCCCTGCGAGTTGAAGGCCTGGCACTCGGGCATCTGTTGGCACTTGCGCGCGAGCGCCGGCAGGTTGTCCTCCAGCGCCGCCTCGTGCGCCAGGTCCTCGCCGTCAAAGTCCTGCCCCTTGAAGTACTGGTAGCCGGGGAACTCGGTCCCCGAGGGGCCGCCGTCGCCGGGCTCCGCGGGCGCCGCGGCGGCCGGGACGGCGGCGGTCTGCGCGGCGCCCCGGCGGCCCGCGGCGTGGGCGCCGGTGGAGAGGTGCAGCTGGTCGGACAGCTGCATGTTCTCGGCCTGCGGGCAGACCAGCAGGGTGGGTGGGGGTCAGTTGGATGCCGCAAGTGCGTGGCCCGCCTCGCCATGAGGGTGTTGATTGCTGCAGTTGGGCCAGAGTTCTCCACCAAACATGCCGGACATCACACAGACACACGCCCGACCACGCACGCACACGCACATGCTGATCAATACATAGAGATGGATGTAAGGGAATCCGGCACACAGAGCGCGGTGATAGGTGCGCATCGTGCCCTAGCAGCACACTTTGCCACTCAGTATGGCAGAGCTCTGCATGCGCAGCCGGCAAAGGCGGGCAGGCACGGAGAACGGGCAAGCGAGGGAGAGGCGGGGAGCGAAGGGCAAGGGAGGGGGGGGGGGGGGGGGGGGGGGTAACGAGGGAGCCCGGGATGAGGCTATGTGTGCAGAGCACATGTCCATCCCAAGTGTACATATGTCACTCGTAGAGCGCCCCGCATGTGAGTCCGGCAGGGCGCACATGCATGACCGCAGACGGACAGACGGACACAACCAACGGACACAACCAGCCATCCATTGTATAGCAGCCAGGTCATTGCAGCCATCCACGCACGCACTCGTCACAGAGCGGCAGCTGTGAGGA
>VCJN01001746.1:0-20000 GCA_006384855.1 Tetraselmis striata | reverse complement strand
AGCATGCAGGAGGTGTCCAATAACCGCACGAAGCGGGCGGTGCCGGTGGAGAAGGAGTGGATAGTGCTGGCGGGCTACCGCCCCGAGCTCGCGGAGCCGTCGCCTACTATTCTTCCGGACGGGAGGCTGGTGAAAGTGGAGGTGCGACTTGCCGGTGCCCGTTGCCAAGACGCCCCGCAACCGATGCTCTCGTCCGGGGGCAGGAACGAGGTGAATTGTCACGATAGACAGATTCAGCGTCAACCATTCAACCTCCTCATCGGAGTCACTGACTCTACCTGGGACAACACGCGGAAAGGGCCGGTCGATTTACCGGCCGACAATAACGTCTGCTATCGGCGCCTGCTCCTCCTCTCAGCCCCCGACACTCGTCAACTAGCGTTCGCGACAGGTCCATGCCGCCGTGCGAACGTCGCCACCACTACTGGTTAGTTATGTCTCACCCGACTCTCCCGTACGCAGGTGACCGGCTACGGCCGCTGTCTTGACGGCTCCTGGCCGGTGTACTACTTCGCTTACGGCGCGCAGCCCACGAAGTGGGTCATCGAGCTAGAGGGCGGCGACTGGTGCACGCGGTTCGACCGCGGCGACGACTCCCGCGAACGTAGCAAGGACGAGCGCCGCAACTGCTTCGACCGGCGCGAGTTGGGCGGCCTGCAGGGCGGCACCACCAAAGAGGACCCCGAGTACTTGGACATCAAGGAGATGGGCGACCAGGCCGCCCACCTCAGTTCAAACTCCAACCGCAATCCCATGATGCACGACTGGAATAAGGTGGGCACTGGGAGGGGTCTGCGGTTTGGCGCTAGACCGGGGCGGCTATGCAGCTGTGCGTACGTGGGAAGCTCAATAACCTGCGAAACTTACAGTATGGTCAGTGCGAGCTGGTTGTCATGCTGCCAGTCCGGGCAACGAGCCTTCGCTATGCCCTAAAAGCAATGCATTGCCGTGCGCGGATAGGTGTTTGTCCGAAACTGCGACGGCAGCTCCTTCACCTCCTCACGCCCGGGGATTTTCACCGGCGCGGATGACGGAGACGACGACGACGACAACGACGGCCTGTACATGCAAGGCAAGCAGATCCTGGACGGCGTCGTCTCCGACCTCCTGTTCAATAAGCACCTCGGCCATGCCCGGGAGGTGGTCATCGCAGGCTGCAGCGCCGGTGGCCTGGCCGTCATGATCCACGCAGACAGCATCGCAGAGCGCATTCGTGGAAATGCACTCAACTTGCGCCGTCCAGACGCTGCTGACATTAAGGTAACGATTGCGGTTCTCGCCTTGCCAACATCAATGGACATCCTGCTGGGTTTGGTGCACTCTCTTCCCTCAGCCCGCAACATTACCTTACTACGCATACTGCGTGGCATAGAGGCCATTGGAGGGGTTATTCTCCAACCTATAGAAGTTAGCGCTGAGGAAACTCCGTCGCCCCATCTTCCCCTGGATTCAGATCCGCGCGCTGGCGGACTCCGGGTTTTTTCTGGCAGAGAGCTGCGGCGATGGCGACCAGGACTACCACGCGCGCATGGAATGGCTGTATGAAAACCACAACTCGCTGGGAGGTCTCAATCCCAAATGCGTGGCCAGCTACGGCGAGAATGCGACGGACTACCACATGTGCTTGTTCGCCGAGGTGGCGGTGCGTCACCTCGAGACGCCGCTCTTCATCGCGCAGAGCATCATGGACGGCTGGGGGCTGGTCTGGATCGGCTGCGAGAACGAGCCGGCGTTTCGCGAGAAGATGTCTGGTAAGCTGGCGGAGGTGGTCAGCCTGCCTGGCAACGGCGGCTTCATGGATGCGTGTCGTCACCACTGGTGAGGATCCCCCTCCCTCCCCCCCGGGCTTCCCCCATGCTCGCGACCCATCACTTGCGACAATGTCTAGCAACGCCTCACTGACGAGATTCCCCCCCCCCCCCCCCCCCCCCCCCCCCACCACACGTCCTTACGTGGGCAGCCACTGCCACGAATCGATTGAGATCGATGGGTCGACACACGTGGACGCCTTCAGGTCGTGGTACCGCGGTGACGGCGACAAGAGCATCTGGTTCAAGCCCGACTGCGAAGTCACGTACTCGTACCCAGAGTGCCCGGAGAAGAATGGGTAGAGAGGCGTCGGTGCCTTCGCATGTCGGGGTGGCCGATGTTGCACATGCGGAAATGGAGGATCGTCGAAATCCCTAATCGGCGAGCAGGGGCCGCTCGCGCATTAAGGTGGCTGCCGTGGCGCTGGCGTTGTGGCTCTTGCGGCAGCAGTGCCGCTGTAACTAAGTGTACATAATACCACATAAGGCGCGTGTTTTGGGTGTGGTGATACAGGGGCCGTAACAGCCGCGCACTACCCGTGATCGCCCGATTCCCACTTTGTGTACCGGCTGTGGGGCAGCCGTGTGGTCACTTGGAGGTGATGCCGAGGGTGAATGCGTAAGGCCGCCCGTGGCACAGCAGACTTGTGTTCATGGAGGCAGTCAGTGTGCGATGTGCATCCCCACGTGCTACCGTGGGCGGTGGCTAATGGCTGCCCCTAGAGACAGACGCGTGGCGCGCCCGCAGCCTCTCACAGTCACCTGGACGTTCTGCAGTGGCTGAGGTCATGCGGTTGCTCTGGTATGTAAAGACGTATGTCAGAGCAGCCTATTGATGGGAAGCTGGAGTCGTTGCCAGTGGTCCAGGTCACATGGTTGCCCCTGGGACAGCAAAACCTGCCATAACGGATTGTTGCGAGGGAACCTCCATCTGCTGCGGCGGGCGAGCCCGTGGAATGCCCGAAATTGCGCCTGAAATGGCCGTTCATTGAGGATTGAAGTGGCTGCTGGATTATGCAGTACGCGAGGCAGCATAATTGAGCACTTAATTTGGGTGATGATATTGCTGAATTGGAGAGATAGCGTCCTGCATCTTCCTATCAACGGATGAGCCTGAGGCATGCATGACTTAATGGACATTGAGGGCTGCATTACAATTATTCAGGGGGCCGGGGGCTCGTCTAGATGGCAGAGCGCCGAGGGGAATATTGTGTCGACCCTGCTATACCTGATGCTATTCTGCTCTAGCTGTTACACTTCTCCACCAATTAACATTTGTCGAGCCCCTTGTATAGTTTGTTTCGACTTCGACAAAATTTCTGCCCCGACTTAGAATTACCATTTCTCAAGCCAATAGATAGTCCAATACGTAGTGCAACCATCCCGTTCCCCCTTTTCGTATGTTTTGTCCCTGCTTGGACAGAACTTGTATCCCGACCTGGCACTCTGGAGCCAACCGGCATAGATATTGCCTTTCAATCCCGTTGCAGACCTTTAACCCGACAAGGAACACTTATTGAGGGGCGCGTGGCGCTGCAGTGTTAATAAGTCGGCGTTGTGCACGTCCCCATATGTTGCTGAATCCTTATTTTGGATGCAGTATTTGGAGTCGCGCCAATGAAGGTTACGACAGAGGGAGCCCTTGACGTGTTGCTGCGTGCTTATTTGTAGTAGCAATATAAGTATTTACAATATTGTTATAACTGCTGAATCGTCCTTTCGCCACAGCGCCACACCACGTCTGCAGCATCGTTCGCTACTAGTTTGAATTGAACTTCGCGAATGATAATCAATTGAACCAAACAAGTCTTGTCGTTGTCATCGTAGTGCCACACAGCGCGTACAGACTCACCATATAGGCGAAATACTGCCTTTGTGCTTATTACTACAAAGATTCGGAATCAATACTACAAACTGCGCCCGATGTTAGATAACGCTGGGAATATCAGCGTATGTATTCAAACTAATTGAACGTTCAACATTCTTTCCAATTCGATACACGCTGTCGGCGGCGTATTTGCAGTGATGCAGTGATATATATCACCGTCACTCAGCGGGAGCAGAGTCTGGCCTCAGTGATGTCGAACATTTTACAGCATGTGAATGATGTATGCCAAGACGATGGACAGGGCCACATATCGGGAGAGCAGGTCACAGGCCTTCATTGGCGTGCTTTGGGCAGCCAAGGCGTGTCCGGGGCTGTGGTATAGGTTTAGGGTTGCGGGCTTCAGGGTTAGGGCTTGCAGGCCAGCATTCATCACTTCGCACCGGGAGGTGCTGTCATGTCACATGCAACATCTCGTCGACAAGCGGAACGAGAACAAATCAATTTCCCTCTTTAAAAGCACAACCGCCTCGGCGGATGAGACACGCGGCACTTGTCGGGCGGCACGAGTAGCTGCCCCGGCTCGGGGTAAGATGGGTCATGCCCCCCCCCCTCCCCCCGCCCCCCCTGCGCTTCCCCGTTGCTTCTGCTCTCCTCCTCCGACAGTGGCAGGCCAGTCTATTTGTCGGAGCTCGGCTTCGTGGCCCCCACCAAGCCACATGGCCCGGGACCCCTTCCCAAAGCCGCCTCAGTCGATGTTCCACAGGTTGTCGACGTTGGCGGGCTTGATGCCGCTGCCGCGGTCCCCAGGCCCGGGCGCAGGAGAGTCGCAGCTGCGGCGGGAGGGGACGGCCGGCCGCCGTCAGTACAAGTACCGCGCTCGCGGGCTATGCGTTGTAGGGGGCTGGACGACACCCTACAACCGGTCTAGCGGAGGAGGGCACGGGCAAACCCTAAGGCTGGCAACCTGGAAGCTTACGTGAACGGCGCAAATTCACGGATGCAGCCAAAGTTTAATATGATCTCCAGACACCAAAACTGTATTGCCGATTCACTCCATCACTCCATCATTATTGCCATCATTACGGATAAATACGGAACAAACACAAACGGTCTGCGGACAAAGAACGTTTTTGACGCCCAGCGAAGAGGAAAAAGTATTAAAACGGAGAAATGAATCAGAATACATCACGAAAAATCACGAATATTCCGATGCGGCGATGCAAAAGAATTCACATTTTATGGCCCCGCGGACCGTATTGAATTCTGCGGCGTGTATTACACTCATATAGTGCACTCATACATTATCATTGTTGTAATCCGCTTGAAACGAAAATAGCATTCATAACGCGAATGTGGCACGAAAAGTAAGAGATAACGGTGCAAAAACTTTATTCTTTTTGCGACCCATGAACCCGGTTAAATGCAGCGGTGCATTATATAGCAAGCAGCGCACCGCACATGAAGGCGTTTTAGCATTACCGGTACTTACTATTATTAGTGTAGTGATCAAAATTTGCATCACTTCATACAGAGACAAGGTGGAGGGCGGGGGGGGGGGGCGGGGGGGGGGGGCTCACCGCTTGCACTCGCGGTTGCGCGCGTAGTTGTGGAAGCCGCACTCGCGGCAGTCCCAGTCACCGGGGCGCACCTCGCCGGGGCCGCTGCTGCGTGGCTCACGGCTGCGGCTGTTGCTGGGCTCACGCCGGCCGCGCGTCACCGGCGGCCCGGCGCTCTCCGGGCGGGGGCAATCGCACCTGCAGCGCATCGCGGGGATGAGACACCAGGGTGGGCACACGTGAGGCCGCGGGTTGGCACACAAGAGCAAGCTGGCAATGGTCAGAGGCAGCAGCCGTCACACAATCTTCAGCGATGCAGTGCACTGATTCCCAGGTTGGAATGTCAACTGCTTTGCTGCAATCTGCATTGCTGGCCGGGGCCCATCCATGAAGGAGGGGGCGTCAGCCGCAGTCACCTGAAGCACTCGGTCTTGGAGCCAAAGTTGTGCGCGTTGCAGTCGGGGCACATCCAGTCGCCCTCGCGCATCTCTGGCGCCTCGCGCTCGCGGCGGAAGCTCAGGCGCTGGCCGCCGCTGTCGCCGGCACCCTCCGGCCGGGGCGCGGAGCAGCTGCACACCGCATGGGCACAAGTCAATAAGACCACGACCACTACCACACCTAGGGTATTGTGGAAGATTAGGGTTCAACATCTGAGGGTTTTAGTGTTTGAGGGTTTCAAAACCTATAAACACTGCATCGCCCCCATCTCAGTTAACCGTAGCACGGCGCACTCAAGGATGGCTGGTAGTTTCACAGAGAAGCAAATTCCGCCATACAATTGCGGCAGTGACTGTGCGAAGGTGGGTGGCAGCCCCTCTGAAGTTAATGCGACGTGCCGTTGCGATGTAGCTGATTAAGTTGTTCAATCGCCGACTCCCGACCTCGTGGTAACGGGTTATTGCTGTTGTAGCGATGGCACTCATATTTACCACGCATCCTCACAGGGCCCGCTTCGCCCGGCGAGGCAGAAAGCCTGACTTGGCATGCCCATCGACCCGATGCCGGACGACGCAGCAGTGGCGGGAGGAGTCGGGGAGGGGGCGCACGTGAAGCACTCCCGGTTGCGGGAGAAGTTGTGCGACTCGCACTCGGGGCACATCCAGTCGCCGGGGCGCATGTCAAACTGCCGGCCGACGCCCTGGCGGCCGGCGCCGCCGACGCCCGCAGGACGGGGCGCATCACACCTGCCGGGGGCACGGCCGCGGGGCGGCAGAGAGTGAGACAACATCCGGCATGCAGGATTGATTGAGTACTCGGGGCAGGCGGGGAAGGGGGGGGGGGGGGGGGCTCACTTGAAGCACTCCTTGTTGCGCGCAAAGTTGTGCACGTCGCACTCAGGGCACTCCCAGTCGCCCGGGCGCATGTTTTGCGAGCGGGTTGGGCGCTCGCCGGGCGGCGGCGGCACGTAGTCGCTGGGCCTCCCGTCCTTGCACCTGTGGCGCGCGGGCAAAAGCGCACCGCCACTTGTGTGAAGAATATAAAGTAGTATAGGGAGAAGCAAAACAAGAGAGCTGATACGGCCGCCGCCGTGCGTGTAATAATCTGGCTACAGTTATTACAGGTACATCTGCAGTTTCGTCTACATCTGACCGCTGACTGGCAGGGCAGGTTCTCATTCGCAGTGTTCTTATGACCCAAAGTGACATGCATTAACACGATTATTATCATAACTACCCGTTTGATATTGATAAAAACAGCAAGGGGGGGGGGGGGGGGGGGGGGCTTGCCGGTAGCACTCGGTGCGGTAGAAGAAGTTGTTGATGCCGCAGGTGGGGCACATCCACTCGCCGGGCTTCATCTGCGCGGCGGCGGTGCCAAAGTTGGGGTCGCCCTGCGCGCGGGGGACGCCGCAGTCCCGGCACGCCGTCTTGTCGCTGTAGTTGTGCGTTTCGCACTCGGCGCAGATCCAGTCACCGCGGCGCAGTCCGTCCTCCGCCAGGGGCAGCCCCGCTGGCTTGGCCTCCTCGCACCTGATCAAGGCGACGCCGGGGAAGGAGGGGTGCGCATGCTTTCAGCGGGTTCAGCACGGGTTGATTTACTAGTAGACGCCAAAGAGCTCAGAGCAAAGACGGCACATGCTCCAGTGGTGTCAAAACACGGAAATGCGCTTAATGACAGCACTTGGGCCGCACCGGAAGCACTCGGTCCGGCGCGAGAAGTTCACGCCGCCGCACGCCGGGCACTCCCAGTCGCCGGGCTTCATGCGCTGCTTGCGCTCGCCGCCAGGCTCGTCAAAGCGGTTCTTGCCGCTGCGGCACAGGGGGGGGGGGGGTGTCAGGTCAGGTACGGGCGAGCTACATTCGCACCCATTCGGATTAGCGGTGCAGTGAGTTGTGAGGAAGTCAATAGGTAGTCTGGAAAGCAGAGCCAAGCTGGTGGTGGTGGTGGTGGTTGGGAAGGGGGGGGAAGGGTCCTCACGTTCCCTCGATGCGCAGCGCATAAGCAGCATCTGCAGTGTGGCAGCGGGCCATCCCATAATGAGTCGGTCAGTACTAGCAGGGAATTAGCAGGGTGCAGGCCGTGAGAGCACCATCGGGGAAGAGGGTGGGCACGGCAGGGGAGGCGGGGCCCGCACCAGCCTTAGCCATCCCCTCCTCATCCGGCCCAGCGTTGGCCGCCTCCAGCATGCTGGGCATCAGGGCCAGCGCAGCCTCAACCGTTTCTAAGGGGACACGCACAGGTATCAGCAGCGAGCAATCCCGACACTGCCCATGAAGCCGGAGCCAATGGGCCTCGGCGTAGCCATTCTTTCTGACCATCAGCAGCACCGTTGTGCGTTGGACATGAAGCTCTGGTTTGTCTCACCATCGGGGACAGTGGCAAGATGCGTGGCGGGGGAGTAGCTCATCTCCATCACAACACGAAACACGTCCTGCAGGCAGAAAATGCATGGTCAGCAGTGTGGCCACAGCCTCGGCAGGGGGCGGGAAGGCCGCTCTCCATCCACATGCTGGCTGGCGACACTGCTTTTCTATCATTGCTGGATCGAGCACCATGAAAAAACAGTGTCATGCCATGTCATGGTGTATACCATGATCATGTAAAGACGGTGTGAGCCTACCTGGAAGTTGGCCTCGCCACCATCGCCCGCTGGCAGCGGGGTCCCCATCACGTATTGCGCATCGAGGCGCCTGAGGGCAGCGTTCAGCTGCAGCATTGGCAAATGGGGGCGAATGGGTTAGAATTACAAGGGCGCACAACAACTCGATGAGGGAAGGGGGGTTCCTCATGGTGTATTAACGAGTTCCAGCGTGGTCACCGAAGAGTGGGAGGCGCACCTTCTTGTTGGGCTCATAGGCAGTGAACTTGGCCAGCGGGCGGATGGCATCGGCGGGGAGGGAGTAGATGATGTCGCGCCTGGCGCGGGCAAACTCCAGTGCGCTCTTCTTGATCTGGGCGCGCTCCTGGACGACAAGTGAGCGGTGCCGGCAACGAGTTAGCAGGCAAGGTGAGGGGCCGCCCTTCTCGCATCGGCACTTGCTATCCGACATCTTCCCCCCGACGGCGCTGAAGCTGACTGCCGGCAGTGTTTTTTTCCGGTATGTATCAGCGTTCTGTCGACCGACGGCGGCTCACCTCCAGTTTCTCGGGCGCCTCCTCCGCCTCGGCCATATTGAAGTGTCCCTCCGCCTGCAGCTTTGATAAGAGCCTGGGCCATCCGTCCACTAGGGACTGCGTAGGTAGAGGCAAACACAGGGTCAGCAGTCGGCTAGCCTCTCCTCGCAGTGCACAGCAGACGTCGGCGAGGGGTGTTTCAGCAGGTCGACAAGACGTCGTCGACGACGGCCGCCGCCAGCCGTAGGGTAGGGTATTCAATCTATAACGCTATTGCAGTAGTTTAGCTGCTGTCTCGTGGGCTGCATATGTGGGGCAAAACAGGGTTCATCAGGGTTTGGTGTCGGAACGAAGGCGTCCGCCGCACGGCCGCGCACCTGACGAACGCCGTCAACCGCAACCTCGCCTGGTTCCGCAGCGTCTGGTACATCGCCCTCGGCGGCGGCAGCAATCCACCTCGGCATCAGACTGGTCATGACGGGCGCCCGGAGGAATCCGCGAAAGGCTGTGACGCTGCGGCTCACCCCGGCGGCCGGGCGGCGGCCAGCAAGCGCGCCGACGGGGCAGTCAGCGACCAGCATGCGCCGCCCGCCGTTGGCGCCGAGTTGCGCGGCGCAGCGCTGCGCCAGGATGTTCAGGGGAGGCATGGTGGCGACGGTAGGGAGAGTGCTAGGCGGGTGTTTCTTGTAAGCAGCGGCAGGTGGGCGTAGTGCGGCTGCTGCCTGAAGGATAGTCAGCTCTCGGTCGGTAGGGAGGCAGGAGTGACGAGCGATCAAGCCGCCGCCGCCATAGCACGGGATGACGACCATGGCCGCGCGACGAGATGGTGCCGGTGCAGATACACTCAGTCGCTAGTTGTAGGCGTGGCTTTGTATCGCCCGGCCGTGGTCGTGCCGCGATCGCCGATCGTCGCGCGGATGTCAGACGATGGAAGCAGACAGGCGATGTACCATACCCTATTGAAATCGTAATGACCTAATCCTCACATACATCAATGAATCAATTAATCGTCGCTTTCGAGTAAATAAGGATCAGGTGTGATTAGCGACTACATGTCCAGGTACAAGGTACCGGTACCACCGGCCTGGCACCCGTGTCACTTGCATGACTGAGTACTGGTATCTAGGTACAACATCTGCCTTTTTACCCCTGGCCTGCCAGGTAGAGGAAGCAGTACTGTAGTCGCTGTGTACACCGACGTCGGAAATAGCGACTAACTGCCGCAACCACCACGGGTTGCGTTTAACTTATGGGTGTGAAGTATGGGGCATGGATAGAACTAGCGGCGCAAATAAATTACAAACCGTACTCAATCAGTGCTTGCGGTGCCTCATTGGGGTAGGTAAGAACTCCCCTTGGGGTAGCCACTGCACCGATGATGCGGGAATTGGATATTGCGCCCATAGAGGCTACGGCCGCTGCGGCACGGGCTCGGGCGTTCCTTAAAGCATCCGACTTTAATACATGTATAACCCATTTAGTAGATCAGCCAAGTCGGGCGCGCCCTAACACGTGGACGTCAGGGACTGTGCGGTGGTTAGATCGACTAGCTAGGGCGAATGTATAGGGCTAGCTGAGCGAAAGCACCTTCCACTTGAGTGGAGGTCACTAGCCGCGCGCGATGCCGCTAAACTAGTAAAGGCATCGGTGTGGGCGCGTTACGAATCGTCGGCATCGTTAGCACGCAATAACACCTTGGGTATATATGTCCAGGCGTCCTATGCGTCAAACCCGTTGCCACAATACGGTGTGGGTGTCCCCGCGGGGGTTGTGGCCGGGTTGCACATTATGATACAATTACGCACCCGAGTATTTCCCACTGCCCGCCGATTGGCCCGGATTCATGCCATGCCTGAGCGGTTCCTTAAACACTCCCCTGCATGTGGCGGAGGTGAATCTGAGACTATCGAACATATATTGGTGGAGTGCCCGCGGTGGGGGTATCACCGTCATAATTTTGGGTTGTTAGTTCCGGAGTTCAGGGATTTTATTAAAAGTCAGGTTATTGCGTCAACACCTGAGGACTTAACTGCCTTTATTTTGGGCGCCCCCCCCCCCTCCCTTCACGGCGCCCTGTATTTTACTGGGAATGGGAAAATTTTCCAGCTATGGCGTCGGGCCCTCCCTCACATTGCCTTTTTTGTTGCACATGTATCGCACTCCCGAAATGCTTTGCTCCGCGGGTTGGGGCTTGCCCCAACTCGCATTACTCGAATGGGCCGACGCCCAAACGGGTAGGGCGGACCTTTCGTGGTCAGTGCCGGGTATTTTTGATGGCAGTGTTTTAGACGGTGATCCAACAGTGTTGGAAATTCCGTCACTGGCCTTTAATTAGTCTTGCAGCATGCTTCGGCAATTTGCTTGATGACTAACCGAGCGTCGCCTGCCCAGGGCTTTCCCTGACTGGATTGCTGCCTATAAACGGCCGTCGTAGAGACGCTGCAAGGGTTTCACTGGTGCCAGTCCTGTCCCGGGGACGGAAAAACAAACCACGGGTTGCTCCTTCCTGAGATGCAGGTATTAATCCTTCCTTGTACCGGTACCCGGATACTATGTACCGTCGATTCCATCGATCGTCCCGCCTCGTGCTGCAACTACTGCGGGATGCGCGGGCCGAGCTACAGCGGCTTGCTATGTGTAATCTTACCTTTTAACCCCCGTGTACCTGTACTTTTTGCGGTGGATCGTTTCAAATGGCCTTTTATTTGGATTCAAACCAGCAGTATGCATGCTGACGTCTAGGTCGCTAGTCCTATATCACCCGTGGTCGACGTAAAACCCGACTACATTCACGTACCTGTACCGGCCCTGGTATACGTACGCGGTCGCGGTACCCAAGCAGGAGAGGCGTGACCGATCTTCGCTGCTCCGCAGGCGTCACGTTGTCGACGTCAGCACTACAAGCGCGCGCGCGATCGCCCGCGGGGCAGCGCAACGAAAGCTGCGCGCGCTGCAACATTTCCGCAACACTTGACTCAAACTCAGTAGAACCCCAGTGCTCGGCCACCACGCTGCCATCGACCCCCCCCTCCCCCACCCCAGGTATCCACAACCTCCCTGTGCATCAGGTCCTCCACATCCTACTGGTGGTGCGCAAGGCGACCCTCTATCCAGCGGCGGGCCCTTAACTATGGCGGCGAGTGTGTCGGGGTCGTGGACGCGCTGCTGCGACGTGGCACAGCCGCTGCTGCCCTTCGCTCTGGCGGCCTTCTGCGCCGCGTTCGCCGCCGTCGTCCGGCTGGTTGCCAACGCCCTCGACCACCTCGCCATCACACTGGAGCGCGCTGTGGCGGCCGCACGTTCGGGTGCGGCGGCCTAACAGCGGCCCTTGAACATATTGAATCTGCCCTACTTGGATAGAAGAACCCTCTGATCCTTACGACACCCACTCAGAGCTCAATCGCGGTGAAGCGACATCCTCGGTACAGTGCTCACCATTTTGTCGCCCCAGTGCAGCGGACCCCAAGGCGTCGGTGTCGTCCGCAAAGAAGGCATCTAGCTCGCTGCAGTGTGGCTTGGCGCCGGCTGCCTCAGCCAAACTTGCGGCCGGGGGCGCGGAGTCGACTGAGGCGGACGAGACGGAGCGCGAGCTGTCGGCTTTCTTGAATGTCGCGGGGGCGGACTATGGCTACGGGGGGCGGCTGGACGACCTGCGGCGCACGCAGTTCACTCGCCTGCGCGGTGAGCTAGTCCCCCCCCCCCCCCCCCGCGACGCCTGGTCGTGCTCTTGCGTGGGCAGTGCGATGACCCGGGCGGTGGTCTGATCGCCGTCGGGAAACTGACGCAGGCACGGTGTACCTGGACCACGCGGGCGCGGCGTTGTACTCGGAGCAGCAGGTCCGCGACACGACGGCGGAGCTGACGGCCACGCTGCTGAGCAACCCGCACAGGTGGGCAGGCGCGCAGCACGCGCGCGCAACAGCCATCGACTCCCCCCTGCAGCGCCACTAGCCCACGTGCCGACAATCTGCAACCCCCGTCACTCACCCCCATCGCATCGCCCCACCCCTTTGGCGCACAGTCAGCACGAGCGGCTATTGGGCGGCGAGGGGCTGGATGTCTGGGCGCGCGAGGCAACACTGCACATGTGCGCCGCACAGCCAGGGGAGTACGAGTGTGTGCTGACCTCGGGCGCGACGGCGGGTCTGCGCCTGCTGGCGGAGGCGTTCCCGTGGGCTCGCGGCGGCCGCTTGTGGTACACGCAGGTATGGCCGCGCGGCGATGCGTGACGTGCTGCTGCCTCACATCGTACCAAGCTCAGCCTTGACCCTGCTTGTCAGCCTCAGTGTCGAAGGCGGTAGCAGTGGATGGCAGCCCTATGAGGTGTATAGCCAATGGCGAATCCTCGCGTTTGTTTGCTGATGCGAATGCGGATGCTGATTGGTATTGATTATGTTATAAATGTTGGTCTTGGTACTGGCACCTACGCCAATGTCTGCGCTGATGGTCATCCCAGCAACAGTGGCGATGCCAACATTAATGCTACTGAGCATGCAGATGCCCATGCCCTTGCTGGCACCAGCGGTGATGCGGGTGCCACTACATGTTGGCGCGAATGCCAGCTGGTAGAGGAAAAGGAGGGGGGGGGGGGGGGCACACGTCCTCTGACCTCTCGTCCTTCCTCCCGCCATTTGCTGCAGGACAACCATAACAGCGTGTTGGGCATCCGCGAGGAGGCGGCCGCCCGGGGCGCCACTGCCAGCGCCGTTGACGTCAGCCGCGACACACGCGGCCTCTGGGCCGCTGCACCCCGTGGGCAGGCCATCACCCGGCGCGGCAGCGCTGATGCGGGCTGTGCTGACATCGGGCACTGCCATAGCGAGGCGCCCGCGTGCCTGTTTGCCTTCCCGCAGGAGAGCAACTTTTCGGGGGTGAAGTACAACCTGGACGTCATCCGCCAGGTGCGCAGCCTCCGTTTCCAGATCCGTAAACCCTGACAGCCGCACATCCAATGGCACAGACGTCCACTGTACTGAGGCGGCTGCTACCCGATACTGGCAGTGACTGACCCCCCTCCCATTCTCTCCACTCTTGTGGCGTGGCAGCTGGGGAAAGGGCGCGGCTTTGCTGACGACGCAGACGGCGCCACGCGCTGGTTTACCCTTCTGGATGCGGCCAAGGGCGCCGCCACCTGCCCGCCCGACCTCTCGGCCGTGCAGCCCGACTTTGTCGTCCTCTCCTTTTACAAGATCTTCGGCTTCCCCACCGGTCAGCCCCCCCCCACCCTTTCACGACCCATACACAGTCAATCCGTAGCGGGCCTGATGGACTTTTGTCCACTCACCTATATACACCCATATTCTAACCCTCACATTGGGCTTGCATGCAACCAGTCGGGGCATTCTCTGCCGTTCTGCTATCGCTTGTCTGGAGCTGGACACTGGCAGCTATAGGGCAGGTTCTATTCGCAGTGTTCACGTTTCCGCGCCGGCACCCGTCGTGTACCCGTCGCCATGTCACCGGCAGCCGTTCAGCTGTGCCTCGGCTTCAGGTGGCAGAGCGCCTTGTGACCGTGGAGCACTTATTCCCATAAAATCATTGCCATCAGCAGCTGCGAGAGCCGCGGCGGCCTCCTCTCCCGGGCAATTATTACAAATCACAATTATCACAAACATGAATGTCAGCATTCCGGTACAATCAGTCGCAACATTTCGAATTAGTCCGACGCAATAGGCATTATCCGCAACCGCTGTGTGTTTAACCATGTGTAACGATCGCAGTCCCAGACTTACAGCGTTTTGATGTTTGTTTGCCACCTGGCCGCGCAGGCCTGGGTGCGCTGCTGATCCGCAAGGCGGCGGCGCCGGTGCTGGCGCGGCGGTACTTTGGGGGCGGCACGGTGGAGGCGGCGGCGGCGGACGCAGACGTCCTGCGGCGCCGCGCAGGTCCCGCAGGCCTGGAGGACGGCACGCCCAACTTCCTGGCGCTCCCCGCGCTGCGCCACGGGCTGCGCATGCTGGAGGGCCTGGGCGGCTTCCCCGCCGTGGCCGCCCATGCGGGCAGCCTCGCGACCCACTTGGCGGCGTGGCTGCGGGGCCTGCGGCACCCGGGTACTGGCTCGCCGGCCGCGGTGCTGTACGGCTGGGAGGACGCGGCGCGAGGGAGCGGGGATCGCGGCGGCTGGGTGGCGGGGCAGGGCCCCACGGTGGCATTCAACCTGCTGCGCGCCGACGGCAGCTACGTCGGAAGCCGCGAGGTGGAGAAGCTGGCGGCGCTGCACGGCATCCAGATGCGCGCCGGCTGCTTCTGCAACCCGGGTACTAGCCCCCCCCCCCCCCCCCCTACCCTCCCCACCCCCTTGCGACGTCACTCGCAGCCCAACTTTGTCCTCTCCTCCGCCCCCGCAGCAGCCACATGCGCAAGCCCGGCCTCCTGTCCTGGCCTAGGCACCGCCTGCGATCCGCCCCAGCACCCGCGCCCCTCTGCTGCGCTCGTTTATGTGGACATAGAGAGCAGTCCCAGTCCACGCAGAGGTCGGAGGAACTCTGGTTAGTGGCGCAATGGTCAGCTAAGTACCCCGGGTGTGTATTTTTTGGGCCGCTCCTTACGACATGTACACGTAGACTTTTGTGGCCCAATGAGCGCGCACCCCCCCCCCCCCTCCCCCCCATGGTTAAACCGACCTGTGGGCTGTGAGCTACGGGGCACGGCGACTTTCTCTGCCATGGAACTGTTCCATAGCCACAGCGGCCCTGCTCCGGCACAGCCTGTGCTGCAGCACCCCTCCCGGCAAACGTCGGTCGGATCAACGCTGACTCGACTCGCGCAGACAAACACGGCCCATCATCCACAGCATCTATCGAGACAACAGTCACCACCCACCCATTGGCGTGCAATCAAATTCCTCGGCCGACTTTAGCGAGGTCTTCTCAAGCTGCACGGCCGCTGTATTGGCTGTGCATCCACTGTTGCAACATGAGACTGAGGTTTTCGACTCGCCAGGCTGATGAACATAGCTGCCTCCCGTACATTGACATGCCAATTCCCCCCCCCCCCCCCCCCCCCCCCCTTCTCACTCCTCTACCCCCAACGTACAAGCGCACATTGAAGGGACATACCTCGTACCGTATGTTTGAACCAGAGGTGGCAAGCACTCAAATAGTCACCGCCACACTCTGCCTCGCCACTGAGACATGCCCGCTCCTCTCCGCCACCGCAGGCGCCTGCGCGGCCTTCCTGGGGATCAGCGCGGCGCAGGTGGCGGCCCACCACGCCGCGGGCCACGTCTGCTGGGACGACAACGACCTCGCGGACGGCCGGCCGCTGGGCGCCGTGCGCGCCTCCTTTGGCTGGAGCTCCTCCTTTGCGGACGTCGCGGCGCTGCAGCGCGTCATCGCCGCCTACTTCCTCTCGCCACCGGTGGGCGCCCAAGACGCCCAGCAACCTGCGTCGGCCTGTCATCACTACATTAGAGATCTGCCATTGTCAACCTCGCACAAAAGAGGGCAAATGACACTTTATTTCTGGACCTCTAACGCCCAAGAAAAGGTTTCTGGATACATTAGAATCTACGCATGATATTCCTTGGAATCTCCTAACACAATTCACTAGTTCTGCTTCCCGCGAACCCATTGAAATGGTATGGTATTTGTCATCCAACTGCTTCTCATGGGAGGGGGGGGGGGGGGGGGTGTGCCCAACTTGCCGCCTGACTTGATGTCAACTGATTTGAGGCGGTGGGTTGGCGGCTTCGGTACTTCTACAGGAGAGCCTTCCTGTAAGGAGCATCCCCGAGGCAGCCGCGGGCAACGTGACGCAGGCAGCCTCCGCGCAGTGCGGCGCGCCCCGCCTGGCCTCCATCCACGTGTACCCCATCAAGTCGTGCGCCGGCATGGCGCCGCCCGCCGCCTGGCCGCTGGGCCCCACCGGCCTGCTGTACGACCGGCACTGGGTGCTGCTCGCGGAGGACGGCGCCGTGCTGACGCAGAAGCGCGCGCCGCAGATGGCGCGCCTGGCGCCGGCCATCGACCTGCGCGCGCGCATCATGCGGCTGAGCTACCCCGGCATGCCGGCGCCGCTCGTGCTCCCCTTCCAGCGCTGCCGGGTCCGTGCCCACCCCCATGCCTCCCCCGCCCCTGTACCAGCCGCGCACCAGGGCTTCGCCGGCACGGGCAGCCAAGCGTGGGACAGTCCGGCTTACACCTGATTGGTTCATTTGCGCACGTGTATTTTTGGTAAACGATGTGGTAATAGGACTGATGCGGTAAAAGGACTCTGCCCTGGCCGCCAGAGGTCAAATATGGATGAAACTATAGCGCAACTACAACGATTTCGAGCCTTAATTTATTCGCGAGTATTTGACACCCGTTTATGTATATGCACATGCGTGTGTGTTTGCATCATCCCCTACCGGTATAACATGTAAATCTGTGTTATGCGTATATATTACCCGTAAAATACAGTAAATATTGTATATGTATGATAATATTACATGCGCTATATTGCCGGTTTATGCGCGATGTATGCGCTATGATAATACCGGTAGGGGGACAATACGATATTATACAAACGGTGTCTCTCTATGTGCTGTCTGTGTGTCTTCGTAGCGCTGTGTGCATAGCTATGCACGCAGGTTCTCCGTTGGCTCGGCGCGGCTTCGTAGAGCCCTGCGACATGTTTCCTTGGTCATTCGGTCATTGCCTCCCCAACCCGTGCCTGCTGCCAATAGCCAGACTTGTCCCCGGCAGTCGGTGCCCGATACCCCACAGAACTCTAAAACCTAACACAGAACCTAGTCGATTGCACAGAATCCGCGCCACTGACCCGCTGCGCCACTGTGCCATGCAGGCGGCGAGAGTTGGGACACGGCGGCGGAGGCCGGTGCGGGTCAGCGCACGGCAGTGCCCGTGCGAATGTGCACCGCCACGCTGTGCGCGCAGCCGCACGCGGAGGGGGCAGGCCTGGGGAGCGGGGCGAGCACTGCGGGGGCGGACGCCTCGGCGAGGTGGCTGACGGCCGCTCTGGGCGTGCGATGCCGCCTGGCGCAGGAGCCGCCGGGTGAGGGACGCCGCCCCGCCCCGCCCCGCCCCACCCCGCGATGGCATGACGGCCCCGCTGCGTGTCATGCCCCAAGTGTCATATATGCGTTAATGCCTTGTAGGGCCGTGGAAGGCACTGCGGCCTTTTGTAGGGAGAACGCAATCATGGCCGGACCGCCGCCTCCGAGTTTATGCAGTAAGTTGGGGGGCGGGGGCGGGGGTGGCGGGGGAGAGGGGGGGGGGGGGGGGGAGAGAGGGGGAGGGGGGTGACCTGTGTGGACTGAAGCCGCTGCGAGCTACACCAACCCATTTCATAAGTGACAAGGTCGGCGCAATTTGAATATACGCAAATTTGGAATACTGGTGTTAATGACAAAACCGTGACTGCGAAGTACTCGTATCACCCTCTCCCTAACCAGCTCTCTCTCCTCTCTCTCTCCCCTCTCTCTGTCTCTCTCTGTCTCTCTCTCTCTCGCGCGCGCGCGCATGGGCGTGCGCGCGCGCTCTCCCCGCCGCTGGCGCATTGCATCTAACATCACAACGCACATAGTCTTGATTATCAGGACTCATGCGCTGCACTGGTTAAACCTCTGTTATGCGCTCAATGATGAGCGGCGGCCTTCCCAGACACCCCAGAATGTGTCCACATGTGAGCGCCGGCGCAGCTTCAGGCAGCCTCGCTGTGGCCCTTAGTACTCGTTGCATGTGTGTTATTATCAAAGGGGCAAAGTTTCACATCGCATTATTAGACAGTGCCGAGAGCATTGCGCCGGCGCCTGCGCCGAGAGCCGCCAAGACATCGTAGCGACAGGAGCATACTATGTAGCCTCTCGGCTGGGCGGGCTCGACTGAGCCCGCATTTTAAGGCGGGTTGGACACTAACATTCCGCCCCGCCGCCGTGAGCGCAGACGCGTCGCGCGTGGGCATCGACGGCGCGCGCCTGAGCTACGCCAACGAGGCGCAGATGCTGGCGGTGAGCACCGCCAGCCTTGACGACCTCAATTACCGGCTGCCGCCCAGCGCCGGCTCCATCACGGCCGCGCGCTTCCGACCCAACCTCGTCCTCGACGCGCGCGGGCTGCGCCCCTACGCGGAGGACGGCTGGCGCCGGCTGCGCCTGGGCAGCGCGGTCCTCGCCAGCGCTGGGCCCTGCCAGCGCTGCGGCATGGTGTGCGTCGACCCCGCCACCGGCGAGCGCGGCGGCTCGGAGCCGCTGCGCACGCTGGCCGCGTACCGGCGTGCCTCCGGCGGGAAGATCACCTTCGGCGTCCTGCTCAGCCAAGCGCAGTCGGAGCGACGCGGGCCGGACGCGCCCGAGGACGGCCGGGATGAGGTCGGCGCGGAGGGCGCCGGTCGGCTCGGACGCCCACTGGATGCGGCGCCCGTTTCCCCTCGGTGCTCGAGGTCGGCGCGCCGCTGGAGGAGCTCGAGTAGGCCACCGTGTACACACCCTGTCGCCGGCAGCGACAGCGGCCGCCACGTCCCGTGGTAGTACCCGTAAAGTCGTACCCCCTTCCGCTTTCCCGTCGAATGCTTTCAATCACTCAGGGGGTACAAAGCAATCTCTGTCCAAGTTGAGTACAGAGCAATATCTTGTCGACGCTCCGATCTCGAGGACGGCGCAGCGCGAGAAGGCGGCAGGTCACCCAGAGGCAGGGAACAATTCAACAAGTTGTTGCAGCAATTGCCGCCATGCCTCAATTTAACCACATGATCCAGCGCGGGTTGTATGCACAACCGATTCAACCGATTTTGATGGAGGGCGTGCCGTTGCCTCCTTTGCGCGCTTTCCCTGCTAGCCATGGTCTCAACCCGGAACAGGCAAAGAGATCATTGCATGACAGTGCCTGCTGGGTGCGTGCCATCGCTCCCTCCCCCCCTCCCCCACCCACACACACACACTTCCGGCTGTCTGACACGTCATATAGTGTTTAAGGGCATTGCCCCCTGCATGAGGAAACTGTAGGGTTTCCTTGGGAGGAACGACCAGGGAAACCCTGGTTTTCGCAGCGCCGTCAGGGTTAAGTGACGACCCTGCCGTCCCGATACGCCAGGACCGGCCGGCGCCAGTCCGGCGGCGCCCTTTATCCGAGTATAAAGGGCGGCCGCGGACCGGGGGCACCTTCAGTTGTTGGAAGGCACCCGACTATATTGTCTCCCACCCACCCGCCCGGAGGCAATTATCGCTTTTGTGTACGTTTCCGGATGCTGCTTCGATTGTAGAGTGTAGGGAATAGTTCTGAGTTAGTTCGTGGAAAGCGGGCCTAAGGTGGG
>VCJN01001745.1:0-87184 GCA_006384855.1 Tetraselmis striata | reverse complement strand
GGGGTTGGGTTTTGTTCCCTCAGCCCGTGCGCTCAAGATTCACATTAACAGTCTGCTGGAATCAAACTGGCGGCCTCGTTTGACTGTGCTACCTTTAGTGCTGCAACGTCGTTCCATCAAAGCATCCTCTATCTAGAGTGACGATTTGGTATCTCACAATATTTGAAAGCAGAGTAACACTGAGAAGTGTATAGACCTTTCACGAAACTCGTCGAGCCCGGCATCAGCCTGCTGTTATGCTGCAGCATATTGTTGCTGTCCGACAGATTGGCAGACCAAACTTAGTCACACAAGAGTCCAATTACAGAAAATGCTTGTTTTTGCTGTCAGCTACAAGGATTATCGTTAGTGTCGGAGGGAGCTTCGGGCTACTACTACATGGCATCGAGGCGTCAGCGTAGTATTTCGGCAGAGGCAGTCCGCTTGCTCTAATACTCTACATCAGGGTCCATAGTCGTTGCTCAGCGTTGGGGGGGGGGGGGGGGGGGGGGGGGGAGGGGGGGCAGAAGTCTTCAAGATCCGCAGACGTTGTTTTCTGGCAATGGTTCTCGGTCACCAACAGAATACATGCCGAATTGTGGAGCGGAACCTTTGCGAGGCGACGTGATGTTGTCGAGCGGAGTCGCTTCTGTCCGTGGGCGGCGAGAGGCGGCTTTACTGCCGACGGTAGCGATTTGCCCACCCGAGGGGGCGCGCTTCTTGTTGATGGACTCGTGAAGGGCGGCGATTAAGGCGTCCGCCTCCGCTACGAGTCTTGCATCCGGGCTGCCGACTGGCTGCTGCTCAGACGGCTGTCCAGTTACGGCCACGTGCCTGGCCGTGCGAGGTACTCGGGGTTGGGGTACGTCCCAGCCGCCAGCGAAGGAGTGCCGCCGGGCTTCCCGCCTCTTCCTCACGGCGGCTTGCTCAGTAGGCGAGAGCTTGAAAGGTCCGCTGACGCTTCGGAACTTCGCCATTCGCCGCAGCTGCTTGATGGAAGGCTCGTAGTCGAGACGCTCGAGGTACATATCACGCGCAACTCGATCAAGTGCTGGGTGGCAATCTTGCTGCGACTCAGGAGCGGGCGGCCGATCGCCGCTGACGTCGCCTCCCAAAACAACGAAGGGGAGAATTTCGCGCATATCACTCTCGGGAATGGGTGACAATACGAGTACTACACCGTGGCCGGTGCGATACGGAGGGTGATGCCAGAGCGTTGCTACTTGTTACCGTTGGTGAGGGCAGCCGTCTGAGCGGGCGGCGATTTGCACGAGTCCTTGAGTCGTTATATTCATACGGGGATTTTTCAAAAGTCCGCCAAGAGGGGGGCAGAAGGCGGGGGGGGGGGGGGGGGGGGGGTTGAGTTGAGGATCCGCCGCCCTACCTTCATCCCCTGTTTATTATCTTATTTATTGCATAGAAGGATTACACCGAAGTAGGTAAGGATTGGATGTTATTTCACATGGTAGATGGTAGGATAATATTAATTACGAGGCGAGTCTGTGCGTGAGTCTGTCTGTCGCCAACTCTCGTAACGGTTTCGCATCGATTTTTAGATAGATCAACAATGTATCCCTTATAGATTCCGTCATAATTCCGTGCAGGCCAAAATAACCGTCACGCTTACCTGCGAGCCCGTCGCTTTTGACCTATACGGCGACGCGCTCATGAACCTCCCGGCGCCTGGAGACGCTCACTGGCGTGTACAACACGACGCTTACTATCGCATATCGCTATCGCTTTCCAATATGCCTTCCGCGATCATTGTGTTCACGACCTAGGTATCGCTGTACGGCGGGAGGTGGATGACTTGTTCCAGCAGGCAGTGCCTCTCGGCAACACCGTACCCAGGGATGAACTCACGGACCTAGTGCCGGACGCAGAGCTCTCCCTTCCGGCGTTCAACGTCGTGACCGGGAGCTATGATCCCCGGAGCTTGAAGTCCACGCTGCTGGAGTTCAAGACTATGCGGTACGGGGTCAAGTACACTTATGTGCCCCGCGCCACGGCTGTGGATCGGTTTGAGCGCTCCATTTGGACGACATACAACGGGGGTTGGCAGCACGGGATGCGGCGTGGCACAACACGGAGCCCAGGCAGAAGGGTCCTCTTCGAGACATCTTGGATAATTATGTCGGAGTACACGGGCATGGTCTTCGGCACAATGGGCGAGGTGAGCAAGGGGGTGCGCCGCACAGTGCGCGGTATCGCATGCTTGGCTGCGGATCATGGTGCCCTCTCAGCGCGGGGCACTCGATGCACCACCCGGGCTCACCAGGAGGCCTTGCTCGCAAGAGATTTCCTCGGGGTCCTGAGCTTGGTGGCCGCTCGAGATCGCGCTCTCCGCCTCATCAGACGGCGCAGATTCGCATGGCTTGCCATCATGTTGCTGAAGCTGCACATACAACACGTCCGAGGATCACCCACACACACACGTGCACGCGTGGCCCGGACTCTGAACCGTGTGCGCATCACTCATCCATTCCCGCCTCATGCGGGATGCGGGCCACGGTGGAGGCTTGCTTTGTTGATTTTCTAGTACTACTTTTGTAGTAGGTGGATTCGTTACTGCCTTTTTGTAATTCACACCGGTACTGGTACAGGTATCGGTCGGCCGGCCGCCCGGCCACCAAGCAGCCGCCGGTCGGGCCGGTCGTCGCCGGTCGTCAGGTCCACGGGGCGGTCATGGCGCAAAGCGCCGAGCCCGCTGCGTGGACCAGACCCGGACGCCGGACAACCGTCGCCCATCCGCCTCGCTGCCCGTTCGTCGACGGACGCCCGGCCCCGTATGTATCGGTAGGGGCCCCGTATTGGTAATCAACAAGTAAGCGCGACGGTTATTTTGGCCTGCGCGGAATTAGGACGGATCTATATCGGATACATTATCGATCTATCTACTGATCTATGCGAAACAGTCAGCGGGTCGGCGGACGCGGGGCTGTACAATGTCGCGACTACTACGATTGATCCTTGCGGCTCTCCCGATTCCACAATCATGCAACGGGTCTACTTGTATTAATCAATTACGAGGTTAGTCTGTCTCTGCGAGTCTGTCTGCCGCCGACTTTCGGAACAGTTTCACATAGATTATTAGATAGATCGAAAACATATCCGTTATATTTTCCGTTAGAATGCCGTGCAGGCCAAAATAACCGTCGCGTTTACCTGCTGACTACCTGCGCCGGTACGGGTACCAGCGCCCGGCCGCAGCCGGTCGGGCCCGTCGCCGCCGTTTGTCAGGTCTACGGGGCGGGCATGGCGGCGCGAAGCGCCGAGCCCGCCGCGTGGACCGGACCCGGACGCCGGACGACCGTCGACCGTCCGCCTCGCTGCTCGTCCGTCGATGGACGCCGGGCCCCGGGTCGGCGGACGCGGGGCTGTACAATGTAGCGACTACTACGATCGACCCTTTCGGCTCTCTGGAGTCCACCCTCATGCAACGTGTCTACTTGTACCGATATAAATCGCGGCTTCGCTGCTTGGAGAAAAGGAGGCTTGGCCTATATCCTTGTGTACGGTTCATCAATCCACATATGTTGTTGTATGCTAGTAGTCGTAACTAGATCTCGCACATTGCTATATTCCTTGATGTATACGTTTGGTGTTAATAAACAATGGGAAGTCCTTGTTTTGAGATGGTTCGAAATGTAATGTACATGCATTACAATATGGGTGCACGTGTCATTCCCTAACCATTGCTTATCATGAATCGTTAAAGTACCTGATACTTATCGACGGAACACAAAGGGATAAGGGAACTCGTACAACGAATAAGCACATGTATCATTACTAGGCTTCGAATCGTGCTGTGTAGGGTATAGGACGGACTGACATCATATGCGATATGAAGTCCCTTAGCATGTCGTGGTCATGGTACTTTGCAATCGTTGTTCCCGCCCTGCGGCGGATCCCTTTGTAATTCGGGCTTGCCCTCTCTTTGGCATGCCACGACGCGCTCTTCCCTTTCCGGCCTATAAGGTTCCCGGGAACTTTTGCACCAAAATCCTGCAGCCTACATAGCCTCAGTTTAATGCCGTAAAATCCGGATTTGGTGCCCTCCGCAGTCCGGTGTCATGGTATGCGCAGATGTTTGTCCGGACATATTTCTCCTAGCGGAGCCAACGTTTGGACAACCCCGTGCCACCCCCTATGGTGCCGAAACGGAGGTTCCCGTAATTCCGAACTGAATGCCATTTGTCACCAACGCTTCTGGCAGACGCCTTGCCTGCCACAAATTGTCTTTGTTTGAATGGTATGGGTTCCCCAAACTTTCTTTGCGGGCGCATTTTCTTTCGGCGCCCTTGCGCAGTTTGATATATAAAACCCCGAGTCCTACTTTTATCCTGGGCTGGCGGTGTTTACCCCCTGCGGTTCCCGTCATTGTCCCGTGGGGATCCGCATTTTCTATTGCTAAATTAGCTTGATGCGTTTTTGTCTCCCGACTTAGTTGGGGTGGCGTGGTACCCTTCCTAAGGTCGTCTACATCCTGCCCTCAACTTTTGCCTCTCGTCCGCCTAGGCCGCTGCTATAGCCTCTAGGGCATGGTGCAGTTATCTGGCCTAACTTCTGCTGCTGATGAGGATTAATTTGTTGCTGAAATACACATTGATCTTCCCGTTTTATGCCCCAATTGGGTCTTTGGCCCTTATGGCGTGTATTTCGGCATTGATGTTGTTTGCAGTAATCTGCCCTATATTCCCAGTTGCTCGCTTTGCCTTGTGGCTGAACTTGCCGGAATATACATGGGCAAGAGGAGGCCCTTATTTCCTGTAGGGTCTGACCACACGTCATGGCCGCCCGTTTGCCGACCCTCGCCGTGACCTGGTGATCAGGACTGGACGCAACTACTGCGGGTGATGCGTCGCGGTGCTTTTTTGGCGCCCAAGGGCGTGAGCGTCTGGGCGCGCGGTGTCGGCGGCAGTTCTCCGCTTTCTCTGGTGTCGGCTGCCCCTGCTTGCGTGCATTAATATGCCCTTCGATCGGCTGCTGCTTTGGCCTCCGCCGCGCGGGTGGCGTCGCGTTGCGAAAGACATGTTCCCACCCGGCGGGATTCTACGCGAGTTCGAGACATGGGCGAGCACCGTGCCGCCGCCGTTGACTCCTACCCCGGAGACATGTTCCGAGTGGGATGTGCTAATCTTCTTCGATGAGTATTGGCATCGCCATCATCATGGGCGCAAGACGATGCGCGACGGGAGCCGACATGCGTCCCCTGGTTATCTGCGGCATGCAGTGTCGCAATTGGCGACAGCCCTGCGTGAAATGAGAGTGCCCTAACATGACAATCATGTGTATGATGTGAGCGTCGTCAAGTACATGAGCGGTGCGTGGCAAACCTGACCTGATTGAGCTGGGATATGTGGAGAGTGGAGCCGTGCCCTTGGACTACGCGACTTTGGCGGAGCTGGTCCAGTTCATGGACGGGCTGCTCTCGCGGACCGCCACGACATGGTGATCGCTGCCGCGGTGCATCGCGCGACGTTTGCATCGTGTTGTATTTGTGGGAGACCGCCGCTCGTGGTTTCGAGGCCGGCACCATGGAGCTGACAGACTTTTTGACACGTGGTGTGGCCCTGTTACCGGCGTGGGATGCCATCACTCCTGGTCGATTGACCGCAGAAGACCAGATTTTAGCGGAACCCCGCAACTGCACCAAAGGGCGTTATGGAGCGGCGTTATGGAGCTGGAGTTGCTGACCCCGGGCAGCGAGTCGCTTTGCCTACTCCGTCGTTTGGGCCGATATGCGGCCGCCATGGCTGACGCCGGGTGGCCCTTGGTCGACTTTCTGTTCCGCCCCAGTATTTCGGGCCCATGGCATGAGCAGCGCCGCTATGAACTTCCGATTTAAGGGCCACTTGCGTGCTGTTGGTCTGTATAAAGGTCACAACTTGCACGGCGTGAAACGCGGCCGTTTGCAACATGATGTAGGTTTTGGTGGAGGGGGAGAGTGTTACACATGCCTCATGTGGGCGCCATCGCCATGTGAGAACGACATTGGGCTATGTACACCCCGCCCGCCATCGGGATGAATCGGTTAGTGTAGCTGGATCCGGGCTCAGATGATGAGGCTAACTATGGTGCCGAAGATGAGTTTTTTGACGCGTTTGAGTCCCTGGACCTAGCCACGTGATATTAGTGCGCTTTGCGCCATACAATAATTCAGTCGCCGTTATACCAAATGATCATATTCGCGGTAACTTCATAGTTCGGCTGATGCTTCAGTCCCGCCTCACGCGCCTTGCGCGGGACCCGTGAGGCTGGTCTGAACAACATTTGGGGTGTGCCCGTGACGTTCTGCTGGGGCAGTGTGAATGCGTCGAGGATTGGGAGGGCGCTGAGCATGGCCCGCCACCCCGCCACCCAATATGGGATGATGAGCACCGCGTCGGCATGTTCGTCGAACGATATTTTTTGGATGACGCGTGTCATGTGGATGAACGGCCCGTTAACCCAGCAACGAGGCTTGGGAACCGCCGCCGTGAACCACGCTTGTGTGAACCCGCCGATGCCGGATGTGCCGGGGCAGAGCACTCGTAAAAAAAACATGCTCAGATTTGGTGGTAATCTCGTCGCCAAATACGTCCAGAATCCGTTTTTGTTTGAACGCGAGGTTCGCCAGCACTGCTCAGCGCTGCCTGATGGCTTCGGTATGCCACGAGTTAAGTGCCCATTGCGATGGGTCTTCCTCTTTCGAATCGTCATCCGCATGCGGCATGAGCGAGGGCGTGTTCGCGTGGCAGCCACTGGATATATGTATGCATATCGATGTCGTGCGCGAGAGAGAGCTTCCATATCTCGCACATCGTGTGAAACACACATGGGCCGCCTCGCATGCGCTTGATATCTATCTCAGTGTTCCAAGAATCCGTCGGGTAGAGTATGGCGGAATGGCGTAACAACGCCGGCATCCAAATCAATGCGATGCGGACAAACGCCAGTAAACAATCGAGCTCCCGTTCGGTGCTGGAGTACGACTGATTCGCAGCTTGTCGCAGCGCTTCGGTGAACGCGGTTTGGAACACCAACGTGCCCCATTGCCTGAGCTGCTGGTCTGACGGGACCGCCCATGTGTCGGGGTCGCCCTCGAAATATCCGTCTGGGTTGACCACCCTTGCGCCAAAGCCGATGGCGGATGCGTCTTCACATACGATGCGTCCTTGCTTGCGCTGCCAGATGCGCTTTCCGTTATGTTGTGCGCAATGGTCGGCGAGGAACCGCAGATAATTTGAGAGCTTGTGATGGAGTGGTGATGGCATGTTGGTCCCCGTCCACACATCGCGGCGCAGAAGTGGCATGAGTGGGAGAGCTTTTTCCATGCTGTATAGTTTTCCCGCCACCTGCGCCAACTCTCGTGATGTTGCATGTGAGCGTGCACTGAGTTCCCGCGTCAATCTGACCACGCGCACCATTGTTTTCCTGCGGGATCTTTAGGAACAGCTCCTCTGCATGCCAGTGGATCTCATGTCCCGTCCACGTCACTGTTTGTCGGGGGGGCACCTACAGCTTCTCGGTGGAAACTGCCCATCCGAGCGCTGCTTCCAAGATTAATGCCATAAGCGCGTCTTGTATGAGCTGATGCCTTAGGAGCGCTCTCATCACGCGATCGTCAATGTAGAGACTCGTGTAGACCCCCGCCATGCGCATGCAGTGGAACATTACTGCGGTGACCTCTGTATAGACCCGTGGTGCGGGCGCATTGCCGAAGTGAACGGCCATGTGCGCATACACTTTGCCTTCCATTTCCACGCCGGTTTAGACGACCGAGCTATGGGCGAAACACAGATGAGTGTAGCCTCCTTTGATGTCCCTGGCTACTCCCCAATACCCAGAGGCAGTCCCATTCGTGAAGTCCTCCATGGACTCCCGCGAGAACTTGATGAATCGGCTGAAGGGGTTGATGTATTCCGCATCGTGGATCAAGTGGTATTTTACGGATACCGCTTTCACGTCCACCTTGGGGCAGAATGCACTGTGGAGGCTGGTCGTTCGGCCACCACCATTCGACGAGCCGGCCGTCTGTGAGCATGGCGTCGCGTTGGGCGAGCACGAAGTCCAGATTTTCATGGTACGATGGTAGGTTTGGCAGGTGAACTCGCCCTGGTGTGGTCCGGTTGAGCAGTGGCTCCACCTACCTGATCCGGTCCCATGGCCCTCGCCAATGATCGGGAAACACGTTCTATATTGCGCTTGTAGCGCGGATGCGAGCGTTGGGTGTCGCAGCGGGGATTTACGAAGTCGAACTTGAGGCCTCGCCTGAGAACGCGCGGGACACGCTTGACCACTGGCCGTTGTTGATCTCCCTCTGGCATAGCCGCGATATATTTTTCCCATATGGGCAGGAACCGATTCAAGCTTCCAGAAACGATTTTTCCGCTGGTCTGATCTCGCCGTGGAGGTCCCGCAACCACTCCTCGTCCGTGGGCTGGGATGGATCTACGCCTTGACGTACGGCGGTGTTCTAGCATAGCATGTGCTCTGTCCAGTTGTGCTAATGCCCGGATCATTTCTGGGTCGGATTGCCGGAGTGGTTTGGGTGGAGCAACGCCGGCGAGAGGTGATCTGGCGGTGCGGGCGTAACCGGCCGGATGCATGCGGGCCCGGGTGCGAGACGGTGAAGTATGTCGTCCGCCTCTTCTCCGTCCCCTGCCGGTGCATGGGTGAGTGGGTAGTCCCCCGGGGGCCAATACGCCGCCTTATCTTCCAGTTCTGAGAGATAGAGTTGTTTGTTACTCGGGTTGCCGTTCTGCCCCGACCGCCCTCCCGTGGTTGGAGCCGTGTCGGCTCGTGGGCGCGTCGCGGGAAGCTTGGCGATTAGCTGCTAGTTGTAGCAGGTGGTTTGGGTCCTTATACGCCCTTCGGGTGAGTCGACCTGGTTGCCTGCCCCCATGGGACATGGCACGGTGGTGCTGAGGCTGTGGGGACTGTGCGCTTTTTAGCCGGGGCGGCTGTGTGCTCATCTAGTCCCGGTGCGCGTCGCTTCTGATCCTTGGAGGCTGGGACCGAATCCGGTTGACCGTGCTGTTGGGACTCCTAACTGAGGATGGTTTTCCACAGCCTAGTGGACAGGTTTGCGTCCCATCCGTCTCCGTAGAATTCGCACCGCTCCCGTGTTGTCAGGAAATCGGTGTTACTGGAATTGAGGTCAGTCTCCTGGCTGAGCTGAGTTGCTACGGCATCTGGCCTGCAGATTCATTATAGTATTCGGGAAACCCCATTGATGGCTCGATCTGCTGAACAAGCGGCTCCGCAGGCATCCATGCGCCGCCCGGTTGATCGCGTGTGAGAACCACCCCCACGCCGTGTCTGCCCCGTCCGTGCCTATGGCATTTGAAGGCATATGAATCCTTGTAGCGCACGTACTTGGGTGATACTTGCACGACGCTGCCCCGGATATTGTGCGGGTAGCGCGGCGTTACATGCCATGGTTCCACTGTCTTCATCTTGTAGTTGGACGGGAGACACTCTTCGAAGGACCTGATCGTTGGAGTCGGGGTCCAGTTATGTATAGAGTTGAACTGGTCCCTCATGCCCATATTGGAGACTAGCATTGTTTTGCGATAAGCACTCGATCATGTCATTACGGCGTCCGGCTGAAATGGGTCTCCGAGCAGGTGGATGAACACTTTTTTGACCTTTAGGATGAGGGGGCGGGTATCCGTCTCGAAGATGGGCGACGTCTCCAATATCCACGCGAACGGCGCGTTGCCAGGTGCTACCCATACGGGTTTCCATCCCGCCGCCGTGTAGGCATTGCGGATTGCCCTCATTACCACCATCAACTTGAACACCAAATCCGATCGTTGGCCTCTGAGCCCCAATCCGTCTCCTGCCAATGACGTATTCACGCATGGTATAGTTGCGATCACCATATTTGGTAATGACTCTTCTATCTGGTTGAACACAAACTCGGCCTCGGCAGCGAACTCCTTGAGGTCACCTGGGATAGTTTGCTCCCAATCGCTGAGCGCGTCGATGTCCCATTGTGAGGCGGCATATTGCACCAGCTGCTGGAGCCGCCAAGCCGTGGGGTCCCTGGCTCTGTTGTTGATGTCGTTATATATGTACTTTTTGAACTGTCCGCCTGCGGTATGCATGCCGTAAATCGGCACTATCTGGCCGGCACATATGTCGAGCACAGAGAACCCCCTGCCTTTTGCATGAACCTCTTGGGTTCTGTGACGCGACCCCACACGGTAGTTGTTTCCAGCAAGCATCCGTGTTGAATGGGTATGCGTTGCATGATTGGATCCATGTCAATATTTGGACCTGTGAGTGTACGTAAGGCACGGCGAGTACGGGAACTTTCAGTGATCGATCCCCGCTGTGTGCTCCAGTGGTTCGTACATAGGTGACTTGCACGCACTGACTTATTCAGCGGTGGTGTGTGCGTATCCGAACCCGGCGTGTGTGATGTGTTAATTGTCCTTTTCAGGCATATGTAATTTCCCCAGAGCATTTTGTGCGTGCGTGGATGCTAGACGCTTGCAACTGGGTTTGCCTTTTTTCTGGCAACAAAGCTTGTGAGCCTGCTTACAACACGGTCCGCGTGCCTGAGTCTAGGCCGCTCCCCGCTGAAAATGGTGGTACTACGAGGCTTATGATCAATCTCATTTTTACCTGTTCAAAGTCGCAGATTCAAACGTGAACGTTGCTCTGCCTACATGTGTGATCACGTGGTGCAGAAGGAGGGCTTGGGATCATTGAACGGATCTTAGACTGCGAGGCTGTCAGTCTAACGCTCGGCCATGGCGGCACGGCCGGTCTTGATCATGGTGAGAACGATATCCTTGTCCAACCTCAGCGGGGAGACGTGAAGGAGGAAGTTGCACTTTGAGACAAGCCGAGTGCATGTGCCAGTCATGGCGGCCTCGCACATGTTCTTGGCGCACCATGCAGTCTTATTATTCGTGGTGGCCAATTTCCATGTGGGCCAAAGGTCATACCGCTTGTCCCTTACGTTTCCACGGTTTGCATCTGTTATCTTTGGGGGGACGGTGGGCTTGGGCCCGCCGGACCCCTGGCTAGCCTCATAGTGGGGAGCTGCGGCCTTGGCATGGGACTGGATCTTGAGGTTCCGCGTTAAACGCTTCCCCTTGATGAAAGCAAACCGGACCACGAAGGTTTTGGCCAGATCCTTGGCCGATGCCCAGTTGAGCCCCTCGTACTCGTCTTTGTGATCCGGGGGATAAGTCATCTTGGCGATCATGTTCGTTGATCATCTTGCCTACATGTTCGTTGCCACACCGCTAGTGTCCATGCTGCTGGATACCAGATCGACCGCGCGCTTGCACATACGACCCAGCGCGGCCGTGATGATGGAGATCGTGTTGACATCCAGTGGGACTTCGGAGCCCTTGACGTTGAACCAGTGCATAAACATGCAAGTCAGGGTGTCGAGCATCCGGCCGCGCTCGTACTCGATCTCGTGGTCCGCCTTTAGCGCGGAGATCACCTTGTTGTTGTCTTTGAGGAGGATGTGACCCTTCTAGATAACCATGAGGATCTCCATCTTAACGCCGGCTTTAGCGCGGAGACCACCTTGTGGTTGTCTTTGAGGAGGCTGTGACCCGTCTGGATAACCATGCGGATCTCCATCTCAGCGACGACCAGGTTTATCAGCTCTGACTCGCAAAACAATTTGAGGAACGTAACGATCCGATGGATCTCGGCCAACGGGTGAAACGTGGTGACCGGCAGGATCATCTTGGTGTCGTGCATCTCAACCAAGTCCGCTGTGAGGCTAGTGTGCAAGGTCGCGCGTTGGCCGTTGGTTGGATCCCTGGCGCCCTCGGCCATGTCCATGATCTGCGTGGTGAGCTTGGCCACGCGGCCCTTGAGCTGGGTAATTGTGATCAGTTGGGAGTCGAGCTCGATATGGAGGTTTGTCATGCGCGGCTCCATGCGCTCCAATCGTGCCATGGCGCGCTGGCCGAGGAGCAGAGCCTCCCGCGCGGCTGACCCGTCATGGCCTGCCGCTAATATTGTGAGTTGATCCGCGCCTCGCTGATCTTTGGCGTGAGGCATCCTGCCTTGCCGCTGTTGGGTTTTGATCTCAGCTTCATTAGGCGCGGTCCTGCCGTCTGCGGCCATAATGACCGCATCCCCGACGCCCTCGATATCCTCGATCTCGTCATCGGTATCTCCGGTGACTTCCTTGCTGACGGTGCCCTCCGGCAAGCCGGACAGCGTGGTAGTCTTGCCCTAGTTGGACTTGCTGCCTGCCATCCGTTAGTTGGCATGGGGCGGTGAACATATATAGCGTACGTGAGTGAGCCAATGTATCACGGATCAATGTTTTTGCTTTGTATTTTGATCCTGATGTGTCCGGAATGTGGTAGACCATGTCGAGTCCGGGCATTATCGCGTGTTGATGACAGTGAGCTATTGCTTTCGCGATGCGTCGGATAGCCTTAAACTTGAGTCCGTGGTGTCGTGTTGTTCTCCCTTGATTGTCCTGAAAGGACTTATCACGATGCGGTGGTTTATCCCCGTATCATATCTTGTTGCTACCGGGAACAGCCGAACAGTTTCCGAAGGCGAACGGTTTATTTGTCGCGATCCGCGGACTTCATGGGAAACAAGAAGCGGTACCGACCTAGGTGCGGTTCCAGGAGTCATGGTATAATACATCTGCGCGTCGTGTGTATTATACCATACAACACTGCCACAGTCTCCGTGAAGTGCAAGTTGTAAGTTGACACACGCAACACCGTTACCGCTGGTTGACGGGAGCATCGGCCGGAATGGCCTGCCAAAGTCACTGGTCGGGGCGACCAGCGCCATCCACATGTCCATCTTCTTCATCTTGGGCCGCATATTTTGTGAGACTACACACATTTCAGCAACGCCCCTTGCAGCGGGAACCACGGGTTGTGTTATATACTCTACACTGATGTACTATGTACTGCTGGAGCCGAAGAAAGAGCGAAGAACTGGCGACTGAGGCGTACGAGAACGAGTACAAGCCAAGCCAAGCGAAGTACGAGTACGAGCACAGCGAGTGCGAGTATAAGCGAAGGCGAAGTACTAGTACGAGGACGACGAGGCGACAGTACGAGCGACTACGAGGCCCTCGGGAAGTGCAGGACGGTATTACAAGTACCCGTGGGGTTCGAGTAACCTGTACGTACGCTTGCGTATTAGCAGCAGCGCAATTATTGTGCGCGATGGTGTCACCTAGCGTTAGATAGAGCGCTGCCTTATTTTAGTTAGTTGCGTATTAGCAGTAGGTACTAGAACCTACTAGAACAATCTATTACGCTATAGCATGTGCGAGTAACTTCTCGTATGTGCATGATAGCGAATGAATATACCACTTTGATGCGGACATACGAAGGTGCTAGGAACCTGTCTGTAGTTAGGTTTGTGTTACTAAAACTACGACGGGCCGCGGGTTAGGTCCGCACACGTCGAATTTAGTATTAGTCTAGTAGTTACATACTCTACACTGATGTACTATGTACTGCTGGAGCCAAAGAAGGAGCGAAGAACTGGCGACTGAGGCGTACGAGAACGAGTACAAGCCAAGCGAAGTACGAGTACGAGCACAGCGAGTGCGAGTATAAACGAAGGCTTGAACTCGTTCTCGTACGCCTCGGTCGCCAGTTCGTCGCTCCTTCTTCGGCTCCAGCAGTACACAGTACATCAGTGTAGAGTATATAACAGGGAGACACCAACAACGATATAAAAGGTCGATAACCTTCAGGGTGTCGACATACTCCCAAAGTCCTTGATTGCCCCCAACAGTAGTGCATGTGCTATCGGCAGCGGCCTAAATTCAACATAGCTTATATACGGCAGCCAACGCACAAATGGAGACAGGCATGTAGTGCCGGCTATCGTCTGCACAATGCGCCATGCGCCGGCATCCATTGCCAGAAACCGCATATCCACGATGGACAGCTGCCGGTGGGCATCCCCGCAATATGCAATGATGGGTTCATAGTCATCGTCGGCAGTCTTTCCATGCGCTGCGTCCATCACCACCATAGGTGCTTGCACGCCGTATGTATAGCCGTCGCAGTAAGGGACGTCTGGACGGCGGACTTCTACGTGGTACATGCATGCATCCGAAGCCGCCCATGTATGATCAACATCATCCATAGTAGTAATGCGCTATCTGCATGTAGACATATAACGCATGCACAATCATGTTGGGAGAGGTATACACAGATCCTGGCTGAGAAGGGTCGGTTGCAGGGATGGCCATCCTATCCGTGAAGCGGTTGATCAATACTAACATGGTAGAGCACCCGTGGAGGTCTTTGATGAAGCGGTCTTAAAAATAGGCGAAATCCGCGAAATAAGTTGACACGATAACATGATATAGGAGTCCGTTCTTGCAGCTTGAGGCTGTTGGTGAGGCCACGGTAGACGGCGCCGACCTCGCCGTCTGTGATAAACTGCTGCACGAGCCAGTTCTCGACTTGAGCACGAACATACCATATATTGAGGTCGCAAACGGCCTCCTCGACGCAATGGAGGAAGCGGTTGAGTTGCGCTAGATTGCGCCGCTTGGTCATGAGGTCGCTTGCGGCGATGTTGGCCGTAGGGGAGGGGGATCGAGCTGCGAACTTGCCCATCTCCATAATATGGACGGCATGGGCGCGACGGGTAGTGTCGGCGTTGATGTCCATTGTTGAAGGCATGTTGGAAGCGGCGGCGGCACGGGCGAGTGGGTGAGAGCGGCGGGTGGTGGCGAGCATGCAACAACGCGGGGGGCGTGGTAGGGGTATCGGCCAGAGCTCGCGAAACTAATGTAAGGTAGTGTAATGTAAATGCAATGGAGATGCAAAGGTTGCAAGAAGAACCGAATGTTACATATCTTTATTTGCATTATTGCATGTCTTTTTTAGCGAATTGGCTAGCGGTCAGAGAAGAGCATAAGCACTAGTCGTGGCACACTGTTCAGAGCATAAGCATTAGCCGTGGCAGATTGACAGTTCGGAGGTCTTGAGGATCTTCGGGATATATTGCATATCAACATTGTCATCGTCAGCACAGTTAGTCGGTTATTTGCCAGCATTAGGTATTAGTACTTGCATGGGTACGGTAGAGTACATGCGTCATCATAGGGTAGCATGTATGCGTACGCGGCGGAAAGAAGGCGTGCGTACAATGGATGGAAAAGACCGTACGATAGTTGGAGACGGTCGTGTGATATTTATGGATTGCCGTACGCGGATGTCATCATGAATAATAAGTGGTCCTTATGGAGTAAAGTAACGTGTGTGCGTACGCGGTATAGTGTGGTATAGGGGTTAGTGGTGCAATGAGGGTTATGGGCGTAACCCTAACACTTGTAGTGCGCAAACGGAGCGCATATTTGGCGTATTGCAGCTAGTGGTATTGAAAATGGTTTTGAGTAAATAGTTGCAATGTGATAATTATTGATAACACACTACCAATGCCGGGTGGTACGAGCATTATACATCTGCCTACCACAAGCGCATATTTGATTTGATTGTAATCCTTTCATGCTGACCCGGCCTAATAACATGTCAATCCTCCTCGCATATTCGGCCCTCTGGCGTCGGCTATGTTGGTTTTGCATCATTAGTTCTGCCACAGATATATTATGCCATGAATAGTTACGCATATGCCATAGGTACATATGGCATGATACTTTTGCGCCTGAGAGTGAATATTCAGAAGTTGCCGGATTAACTTACTCCTGCCGTTCGTCATCACTTACATACTTCGATGTGTCAAAAGCGTAGTGCTCCGCCCAGCCCAACCCTGGTCAGCGGCAATAATCCTTACTAGTTTGCGCTGCGATTAATCCTTAATCCTGAATCGAGTCTGCTCGTGCTCATTCAGCATCCTCTTCTGCTGCTCCTTCCACCTCACAGTCGCCGTAGTGGGCGTTTCCTAGTGCCTTTTCGGGTGATTTCTTGATCGCCTTCCGCAGCTAGCCCATGTAAATACTAGTAAACGAGTAGATAGCAGCTGCTGCTGCCGCAGCCCGTGTATAGACGAGGGGCGGCGCTCGGCTGCGCGACTACTACTACCTGGACGTACTACCACTGCGGGTATCAGTACATGTACTCGTACTCGTACGTACAGAGAAGGCGGCGGCGGACGATACCGGGTATCCGCGATGATGATGACATTACTAATGGTATCGATCAGCCAACACGTACCAGCCGGCAATTAACCAGCAGTCGCTTATACAGCACATTTTTACGGCAGTGCTGGTCTGCTGGATGGCTGCTGCTGCTGCCGAACTCGCAGCATGCATATTATTAATATTGGCAACCACGGGTTCCGTACTGCTAGGATTTATCTCGTCATACTACCCAGCCTACGATATATCTGCTAGCCATATCTAAATTCTTTCTTACGGGATGGGAGACAACGATACGCGCAGGAGACTATCGGGCGACATTTCGAATATAGCGACTATTTAGTGCTTTCTAACGGTAATAAACAACACCAGTGTGAAGATACGAGAGTAGTGAGTAGCCATGTGCACATACCGATTCTGCCAGCGGATCTTGATCAGACGAATGAAGTAGTGAACTCGGAAATAGAAGCAGCAATATATGGCGGTCGATACATAGCGAGCTACCGTAAATCAGCAGGATGATCCAGTAGACGGAATTTCTATCCGGGCGCAGGGACACAGGCGGGATCGGCAAGGGCAGCCGCTGCGCAACAGTGACACGGCCTCTATAAATCAGGGCCTCTCCCCCTTTTCGCTATAAGGGTAGGTTCATTATAGGGATATCAAATAAAGTACTAACGCGCTTCTTATGGCCCCCTCCCCCTGTTCACTGCAAGGATGGGTTCACTATCTGGGGGTTTATGATAGAGGGTGTTGTGATATTTCCCGCGTCCGGGATAGGATTAGCAAAAAATAATGAAACCCTTTAATTATGACGGCATTCTAAGCAGTGTGCTCCTACGCCGGCTAATTGCTGATTGTACAAGCAGGATATCTTCGATAACAATTAAGCGGTCTACAACCGGGCGGGTCGCTTCTCGCTTATTTCAGTTTGAGCCGTAACTATCGTTGGTCAAAAATGCCGCTGGGGGTACTAATGACACAGCATAAGTTATGACATAAGGCATACGTAGATTATATCGGGCGCATAATCATAAGTGCATTAGTATCAGGCACAACATAAGTACTTATGGCATCAGCATGTGTGTTAATACGACATAATATGGCATAACTTATGTTGCAAGAACTGCAAAATAATACATGCCATATTTGACCAATTATGCCAATAGGATTGACATGCTGTAATGTTCGCCGCCGACGTGTTAGCATCAAAGGATTACAATCAATGAAATTAAATATGCGATGGTGTTAGCCAACCGTACACCGCCCGTACTACCCGGCATTGTCGGCGTGTTATCAATTTTCACATAGCAACTATCTACTCAAGACCATCTTCAATACTAGCAGCAATTATGCGCTCTTCTTCACGCACTGCAACCATTGATTGTGCCGCAACTTGCCATCCACGACCTCTTGCATAACATATTGCGTTTCGTTGCAATTTTGTTGATGTAAAGGAACTCCTCGCTGTGTATCTTGTAGTAGTCATCGGTGTAACTTGAAATTTGAATTTTTTACAGCTTTATTCCCGCGTAGTCTTTGGTGCTAAACATGTCAGTTGTATTGCGGCCCGACCACACGAACCCCCATAGGGCATGCTGCATGTTGGCATGTGCACGTGGTGTGTGGTCCTCTAAAGGCTAGGTCCTTCATCTAACGGGCGGAACCCGCCTCCTTTGTATTTCCTTTTTGTTTTTTTGTAATCCCGCCCCTCCCCGACCCTAGCCGTACCCTATTCCTCTCCAGGGAAATTCCTCCGGATTCTTAGGGCTTATTTATCCAGCGAAGCGTCGATTTTTCGGCGGTGAGCTTTATTGCCGTACGGGTACCCGTATAGTACGGATCGGGCCTATAGGTGCATGACTAAAGCGCTTATCTACTGGCATGTTATACTAAGTACTATAATCCACCCACCCGCCCGCCCGCCCGCCCACGGTTCTTAATTACACAGCCGTCCGACTACGACGATCTCACGGTTGGGAGGTACTGGTGTGAATTACAAAAAGGGCAGTTCCCCAGAATTAGAAAATCAACACAGCAAGCCGCATAAAAGCGGCCCGCATCCCGCATAAGGCGGGATGGATGAGTGATACGCACACGGTTCAGAGTCCGGGCCACGCGTGCACGTGTGTGTGTGGGTGATCCTCGGACGTGCTGTGCAGCTTTAGCAACGGGATGGCAGACGAATCTGCGCCGTCTGATGAGGCAGCGAGCGCGCTCTCGAGCGGCCACCAAGCTCAGGACCCCGAGGAAATCTCTTGCGAGCAAGGCCTCCTGGTGAGCCCGGGTGATGCACCGAGTGCCCCGCGATGAGAGGGCACCCCGATCCGCAGCCAAGCATGCGATACCACGCACTGTGCGGTGCACCCCCTTGCTCACCTCACCCACTGTGCCGAAGACCATGCCCGTGTACTCCGACATATCCCGGATGTCTCGAAGAGGACCCTTCTGTCCGGGCTCCGAGTTGTGCCACGCCGCATCCCGCGCTGCCAACCCCCGTTGTATGTCGCCCAACAGGGAGCGCTCAAACCGATCCATAGCCGTGGCCCGGGGCACTGAAGTGTACTTGACCCGTACCGCATAGTCTTGAACTGCAGCAGCGTGGACTTCAAGCTCCGGGGATCATAACTCCCGGTCACGACGTTGAACGCCGGAAGGGAGAGCTCTGCGTCCGGCACTAGGTCCTTGAGTTCATCCCTGGGTACGGTGTTGCCGAGAGGCACTGCCTGCTGTAACAAGTCATCCACCTCCCGCCGTACCGCGATACCTAAATAGGTCGTGAACACAGTGATCGCGGAAGGCATCTGCGATAGCGTCGTGCTGTACACGCCAGTGAGCGTCTCCAGGCGCCGGGAGGTTCATGAGCGCGTCGCCGTATAGGTCAACAGTGACGGGGTTGTGCTCCGTCGAGGGCAGAATGATCTGGCTCCCAACCACCGGGGCCAAGCACGGGCTAGGCAGAAAGAAGTACCCGGCAGCGACCTCCCGCAGCTCATGCGGAGTCATGGTTGTCCGCGCGGTGGGGATGGCCACTGTCCACATGCCCGACGCCGCGTCGAGCTGGTTGAACAAGATCCGTTCCCTACATGTGGCAGGGAGAGCGCACACCTCATTTCGAAGCCGAGAGTTGTTGGCCTGGTCTAGAAATGCCGTCAGCTCCTGTTGCGAGCCCGACGCAGCCTCCACTTCCCGCTCCATCTGGCCTGCATCTGCGTCGCCGAGATGGCCAGCAGTAGCCGCTTGGAGGCGGCCCCACGCCTCGTGCATCTCCGCGGCGTAGCTGTCCGACCCATTTTTCCATTACCAGCAGCGAGTAGCGAGGGAGGTACTGCTACTGCTACTCGCTACTCGCTGCTGGTAATGGAGAAAAAAATGGAACTCGCTAGTCGTCACAAGCGCTTATCTTCTGACATGTACGACTACTAAGTACTATAATATGGTGGAGCCCGCTACTGGTACTCGCTACTCGCCACTAGTAAGGATTACTCGCTACTCGCTGCTGGTAATGGAAAAAAAATGGTACTCGCTAGTCGTCACAAGCGCTTATCTACTGACATGTACTACTAAGTACTATGATCCGGTGGAGCCGCCGCTCGAAACGTTGCGCCTGATGACTTCTATGCAAGCCACACGCGAGTTCCTGGTCGCTGCTTCAAAGTGCTGGCAATGCAATTCATGGAACTGTAGGCCAGTGATATGGAACCCGTTCCTTTAAAATTTTCTGAAAAATCGACGCATCGCCGATTCAACTGTCAAGTTACTTCGTACTAATCCGCCGGTCTTACGCCTATAATGTTAACCGCCGCCTGCTATCCCGGCGAGTGCAGCTAGGACGCCCTCACGGACGCCCATTCCCCTTCTAGCCTTTCCCCATTAGCAAAGATGCGACGCTCCGGCTGAGGCAGTCAAGGCGTCTTGCCGCCATCGCCGCAGTTGCTGCGCTCGGAGTCGGTTGGGGTCGCTGCGTGGCTGGGCTACCCCAACGCGTTGTTGTCTTCCTCCGGGGAGAGGCGGGGGCTGCTGCGCTGGGGCGTATCGCGAGTCGAGCCCGCGATCCGACATGCCACCGCCTCGGCACCTCCCTCCCTCAACCTAATTATCCCGAACCCATACCGGTACCTACTTGTCCCTGTCCCCCCTCCACAACTAAAAGTCTCGCCCTCCGGACCCCCCGGCGACCCTCACAACTTTCAATCTCCGAGGCTCAGAAATTACCCTCTATGACGTGCACAAACACATGCTCATGGAGTGTCTAGACATCATCATTCTCACAGAAACAAAGCGTCCGAATCTCGCTCGGCAAAGATTGGCGCCTCCTCCTTCCCGGGTACAAAATATCTACGGAAGCGTGCCTCGTTTCGCAGGAAGGCCATCGGGCGGATGGCCTCATGAGCGCTGTCCGTAAGGGCGCCTACGCAATAAGCACACAGGCGCTCCCGGACCACCGTAACCTATATGTCCTCGCCTTGCACTTGGCCGCCACAAACAACCGGACCGCGTACTAAACGGGGACTTCCCTTAGATCTGAAGCTCCGCGCGACGGGTTCCAATACTCCAGCGCCCTGCTGCATGAGACCAAACGCTTCCTCAGCACGGGAAAATTTCTAGGCCTGGACTTATTCCCGAACGAAATCCTCAAATAGTTGCTTCCGGAGAGCACCACCTCAGCCATGCATACCCTCTTCCAGCATATGGCTAACCTGCCTAATTACTTGTACAACCCACTAGCATGGTGCACGGCCGTCACATGTCTACTATACAAACGGGGCTCCCCGGTCAAATGCGGCCACTACTAGCACATCGCTCTCATGAACTGCGTACTGAAGTTGTGGACAACACGGCACACTCGCTAGTACATTATACCTTGTCAGTTGCGACTACCGGCAGGGCACTACGGGGTACCCGATATACAAACGGAAAAACACGATATCATTCGTGCGAGCTTTCGTGCCCCGGGAGGCCTTGTCTCACAATTCCATAGGTAGATCACCTTTGCCAGTTATTTGCGTGTCGCGTCCGGCACGGCCGTCAATGCGGTGTTGCCCTTCGCCCCGTGATCTCGCCTTTTTCGCGTCTATTCGGCGCGCCGCTGACTGTCGGGAGTTGTGGCATGCAGCCGTGGTTTTCATGCTTGCCGGACACTGGGTGCCGCGCAACTACGTACGGGGTTCAAGCCCAGTCCTCTACGCGCAACAAGGCGGTTCAGACGGATGCTACCGGGTTGTTGACGTGGGCGAACGGAGCTAGCGAGAGGGACATATGATTTGCTTGTATGTCCGTCATGGCCATAGCGACACAACTGCTCGACGATGGCCACGGCGCTTGCCGGCAGTGCAGTCCTACCACGCTGCTCGCGTAAACTGCCCTTACCCTTCTGAGTTGCCGACATTGACGGATGGCAGTGCCGCACCCCATGCCTGCCTGGTCCGACACTAATTGCGCTGCGCCTGAACCCCTCTTCCGTGTGCAGTAATGGCGACTTTCAGGATGCATGAATGTAGTGCCCGGCCAGCTCTCTGTCCCTAACTTTGCCGCCATGCCCGATGATGTCTGCACTGCCGTGTCCTTGGAGATGGCGATCTGTAGCGCGTCCCACACCCATGTGTACACATCCCGTGCGTGGCTTGTGTGCATGTGCGCTAATAGCGTTGCCCTGAAGAGGGTTGGGACGATGCACATGACCACGTGGAGGCTGTCGCGGCGATGCCGCGCTCCAAGATGATGAATGGCAGGTACGGCCCCGACATCTCTGAGGCGCCATAGCGATGTTGATGCCACCTGAGACGCAATGCCTCTGAGCGCTCTGGCTTGGCCGTGTCTGAAGTGATGATGTCTCCACAGTAGAGCGGCTCCCATCGGGCTAGCAGAGTTTTGGTGGCCTTCTTGCTGATCTGCCCGTTGGCTGTGCAGGTGAATGGATCTCCGGGTGTGCCATCCGCCTTCGGCGGCGGCGGCACATGGCCGCACATGACCATGTGCTCGATGGTGCGATCCTCCACTCCCGCTGCCTTGAGCTGTGCATGGGTGAGATTAAGCTGGCCCGTGACCACCAAGCACCATGGGCATGGATAGTGGCTGGAGTTGCTAGCTAGGCCAAGCATATCAACAATATATGCTCATCGGTGCGCCAACAAAAGTAACCGCATGGCAGAAGCCCACGAAGGGGAAACCGAAGAGCCGAGGCCGCCCAAGCACCCATCTTGCTCCCCACGACCATGCTAACCCCCACCCCCTTCCCCACCTCCGCCCCAAACATTGCAAGCCGGACGCAATGCGCATCATCGAATTCGACGGGGACCCGGCCACATAAACCATTACTCCATGCAGCGATCCTAGAGCAGTCCAAAAACTACACGCAATCGAATTCAAATATTATATTGATCTCAATCATGCCACCATGCACGCTCTCATCTACCAAAAGTACCAACCTTTGCTGGACTCCCTCCGTAAACAAGGCTGCCCGTGCCCGATTAAAATCGTCCATGTCACAGTGAGCCGTTAGTAGCGGTACCATGCACAAACTTACAATAGAATCCGTCCAACGTCTCATGGCCCTCCGCCCCATACAACCCCCGGACAAACCTCCTCCACCCCCCAGCTCAGCATGCGACCCGCATGTGACCCGTCTACTATGTAGAAAATTGCAAAGACACTCTATCGGATGGCTACATACACTCCTCCCCGACAATCCCTCAAACCCATCGTAACCAAGCCCAGCTCCTCTAACAACCCTACCTAAAAATAACACACCCACCATGGACAATCACGCTTCAGCAAGACACCTTACACGACACCTCCGCCACGGGGGGGGGGGGGGGGGGGGGGGGATACCGAGCGGTTGGAAGGAGGGGCGCGGCGAACAAGAGGAAGGTCGGAAGCTGCATCCGTAATCCAGGGAAGCGTCGATTTTTCGGCGGCGAGCTTTATTGCCGTGCGGGTACCCGTAAAGTGCACAGCGGATCGGGCCTATAGGTGCATGACTCAAGCGCTTATCTACTGGAATGTACTACTAAGTACTATAATCCACCCACCCGCCCACCCACCCGCCCACGGTCCTTAATTACACAGCCGTCCGATTACGATCTCACGGTTGGGAGGCTATGAGTTAAATTGGTACTCGCTACTCGCTTCTGGTAATGGAAAAAAAAACTCTGGTACTTCAAAGCGCTGGCAATGCGAACGCTCGCTGTTGGTACTTCAAAGCGCTGGCAATGCGAACGCTCGCTGTTGGTACTTCAAAGCGCTGGCAATGCAATTCATGGAACTGTAGGCCAGTGATATAGAACCCGTGCTTTAAAAACTTTCTGAAAAATCGACGCATCGCTGATTCAACTGTCAAGTTACTTCATACCTAGGGTACCAATCGCAGTGGGATAATAAAGCACATCCTAAAAACAACTCGGCTTGGGTAGTAGAGAGCAGCAACTCAGCACGTTCTAATTCAATTTGAATTTGAATTTGAATTTCTGCGACCGATGCTGTCGCGTTCGCGGCTCTGCCGCTTTGTCGGGCTTTACGCCCTAGCCCGGTGATTGCCCCCAAGGGTACCAACAGCAATAATAGCCTGCTTATAGCGGCGCGGGCTTCGGCATCCCCGAGGGTTCTCGATGTGGTTCACCGGTTCAAAAAAATACAACTGTTCTAACGTGGAACTTATGCTACTTATGATGTTTATGCGCTGTTTCTGTTGGGTTAGCGGCCGGACTTTGGCCATAACAAAGAGCTTATATGTTATGCACTTATGTTATGCCGGCACCATAAGTCCGGCACTACTTGTGCGCAACCCTGGTCGTAACCGCAGTCATAAATATCCACACGATTACTGAATTTCTCGTAGTACGAACCGCAAATATCCGGGAGGTTCGATGGTTTCGGGTTGCGGCTGGCCATGCGAAAAGTGACACCCCATTTGGTAGCAACCACAGAATACAGTCTCCGCTTGCACCACGCTATCTCCCAGCCTCCTCGCCACTCGTGTGCCACAGAGCGTGAATTGAACCGTGCTCCCGATCGGTCAAGGTACTAAATGATGTGCGGGTCGGCGGTGGGTGTGGGGACTGGGGAGCAACCCCATGTCGTCCCGAGTGACCAATGATGGGGCGCAATGCAGCGCCGGACGCCATCGGCCGGACCTTGGGCACTTCACCGCAATGTTACCGACAAATAGGTAGGTCCTCCCATACCACTACAACCCCCACGACTAGTCTTGGGCTTTCGTGCCGAGCCATCGCGAGTTTGAAGCGCGCTACGGTGGGATATGGGGTGGACTCGCGACCGCGCATGGCGTATTTGCGTCGGGTGCCCCTGCCGCGCTTTTAGAGACTGTGCAATCATGCCGCTGTCGCGACGGCCTCTTCATGTTGATCACTTGCTACGCTATGTTCGTTTGATTTCCGGGTAGCCACATATTTGCGGGCCGCATGTACATTGCGCAAAACATGCACAACACATGTTTTGCGCGATGTAATATTTAGATTTGCGGCTCAGTGGGCCCGATTTGGGTCGGTTGCAACTATATATCACGATATTTGCGACCAGTAGCGAGGCCATACGCAAACCTTCTAGCCGCGAATCGGGGCAATCTACTGCTTCGACTCAATATTCGGGCAACTCGGTGCTAAGCGATTACGACGACTCGTAAGCCGTGCCACCGCGTAAGGTGCAGTGCCGCGTGTAGAGCTTCGACTGGAAAATTGGAGCATTCTTGGACAATGTATGTGGTACCCACACGAGGTGGGTAGGGCAGGTGATCAGGGTATGGATAACCTACCATCCCGTGACCCTAGAACAGATAGACCCTAAAGTGTGCCAGGGTTCGGTCGAGCCCTACACGCGGCACTGCACCCTATGCGGTGGCAGCTGCCGTCGCGTGAGGCTAGGGCCGCATGAGGCCCTAGCGTGAAGCCTAGGGCCTCCGGGTTCCTAGCGTGTGGAGTTGTGACGTCACAAAAATCTAAGATACCATAAAGAGGTGGTTGAAGGTTCTTTCCTCAGCGTGGGAGTTTTCGCACACGCTAGGCCCTTGGATGCCCTAGCCTTCATGCTAGGGCCTCACGCATGCTAGGGCCTTGCCGCTTCTGCGCGGTTGCGAGGTGCTTTTGCATCAGGACAACAAGGCAGTGGTGACCGTGCTCAGCCACTTCACCTCGCGCTCGCCAGCTATTAGGGAGCTGCACAAGCCCTGGGAGCTACTGGACTGCAATAGTACTCAGGTGAAAGCGCGCTACATATAGTCCGCAGCGAACGTCCGGCTCAAAACCCTAGAGTTGAAAACCTTTACAACTTGAGGTAAAAACCTCAAAATGAGTAATTTTCTCCTGCCATTTGAATCGCGGATGTGTCGAAGCATGGGGCGGCATGGAACCAATAACATTACCGATGACACATGGCAGATAATTATAATGCTAGCGCAGAAAAATCAGCATATCCATGAGGCCGCTCACATTGCGGTAAGCATGAATTGATGCGGACGGGAATAGCAATAGCTATACTGCGCTGCCACTGCCGTCGACTGTAGCCCGGCCCTTGACTTCGGGTATTCACCTAGACCTGTACTGGCATATCTATACCCAGCACCCATGGCGCTGTTGTTGCTGTTTGACCTGATGCCCGTTTGCAACAACAGCAAGCAGCTGTCCTGTGGTTCAGCAGAGTGCAATACACACACGCTCGCGGGTGCCGCAACATTGGCCGCGCTGTTGCTAGCCCTTGACAAGTAGGCAAGGGGCAAGCGTTGCCAGGATATGCCTGGAAGGTGCACGGGCAACGTGTTTACTTACAGAAAGGTAAAGCGGGGTGTAGTCTCAGGATTGTGGGGTGACTCAGTTGACACCACGCTTGAAGGCAATAGAGAAGTCCTGCCCGATGTTAAGCTCTGGCTTGCGGATGACAAGCGCAGAGTCGGGCAGGGCAGGCTCCATGTGCAGAGGGCCAGGCGTGGCGGTCAGAGGGCGGCCGCCCGCCACGGTGGCTGTCCAGCCCGCGGGGCCGTCCGCGAGGCCCAGGATGAGGATGCGCTCGATGGTGACGGGCGAGGTGAAGGCGGCGCTGGCGCCAGGGTCGGCGCTCGAGGAGGTGAGGTGGCCGTTGGCGAAGGTGAAGGCGCGGTGCAGAAACTCGCCCCTGCCATACAGGAGGAGGGGGAGGAGGGGAGGCAATGTAGCAGTAAGCAGGGCGCAGACACATGCAGCGCTCCCGATTCCAACAAATTGCGATCCAGGCCCCGAAAACCCTACTGCTGTGCTCCATTCCCCTGATGATGCGGTATCATCAGCGGAACGGAGCTTGCGTGCGGTCATAAAATTGGGATCGCGGGTCCCAATAATCACAGAAAAATACTTCCCATTTTTTCCTGTCCCGGCAGCAGAAAAAACAACGCGATGGGTTTTTCAACATGGCAACAGTGTCCATTAAATATTCTGATATACATCAACATCTCAACACTTTTTCGCTTTGTGAATGAGGGGGGGGGGGGGGGGGGGTTGACAAAAGAACATAGCCAACCCATAGCATGGTTATAGTATGGACAGAGAGAGTGAGGGGAATGTCGTGGTAATAACGTCGCCAAAACACAGGGATTCCACCAGTGCCTGCAGGTACTCGTGGCTGTCTGGCCACAGGGAGGAACTCGCCACACCTGCGGAACGCGTAGCTGTGCCCGTCGTCCAGGTACAGGTCGCCGGCGGCGGCGCCGGCGGCATCCAGCGCGACGACCAGCGTGACCGGGTCCGCGGCCATGGCGCCCGTGCTGCGGCGCGGCCGGTCGCGGCGCACCGTGATGTGGCCGCCGCGCAGGTACAGCGGGATGCGGTCCATGGTGACGGGGACCTGTGCGGGGGAGGGGGGGGCAGCATAAGAAGGGCCAATGCATTGTACACGCCAAGGCCAGCATGGCAGCGCTGTGGTGACATTAAGCCCCATCCACACACACACACACACACACACACAGACACACAGACACACACAACATGAAACACTCCCAGAATGGTCAAAGTTCTGTGGCTTCAATCTGGACTCCGACTTGCGGAAAGAGACCCGAGGGGCCCTAGCATCACGCCCGCGTGATGAATCAAGTGCCACGTGAGAGGGGTCACGGAGGCGGAGGGGGGCTCTGGCGGAGTGAGCCCGGCCCCGATGCGCGGCTCCGCGGCAAGGAGGGGCCGCACCTTGAAGCGCGACTGTGTGCCGGTCAGCCAACCGCTGGGCCGCTGCACCTCAATGCCGTCCCAGAAGCTGTACCAGGGCCCGCCGCCCGGCAGGAAGGCCTCCGCCTCCTTGGCGCCCGCCTGCATGGGGGACACGCGGGGCGGCCGTCGACGGGGAGAGGGTAGCCACCAGCAGTGGGAACGGGAGCGTACATTCTCACTTTTCCCTTCATAAAAGAAAGGTTGAGCGCACCCAGCTTTTGGATGTTAGCAGGGGCATCACCCGATGCAGCCTTCTAATTCGTCTTCAACAGACTCAAGCGGTCATATAGCAGTAAACATTATGATAAAATATATGAAAAACTCAACATCCTGTCTACGACTACTGTGACTACTCTCATTGCAGCTCAAGAGAATGCGCGACACTCGTCGCAGGGCGCGCACCTTGAGGACCGGCCTCACGAGCAGGCCCGGGCCAAACATGAACTCCTCGTCCTCTGCGGGCCGGGGGTTGGGGGGGGGGGGGGGGGGGGGGGGGGCGGTCACGAGTTGCAGCAGGCAGTGGGGCGGGCACGGATGCGGCGGAGGGGGGAGGCGCTTCAGGCAGTCGCCCCACTCACCGGCAAAGGTGTCCTCCTCGTCGGGGAACTCGTACCAGAGGGGGCGCATGACGGGCGCGCCGCTGATGTTGGCGGCGCGGAAGAGGGTGTACGTGGTGGGCAGCAGCTGGTAGCGCAGCCGAAGCGCCGCGCGGATGTGCGTGGTGGCGGGCTCCCCAAAGAGCCAGGGCTCGCGCCTGGCGGGGCGACGAGGCCGCACGGTGGGTCAAGCAGGCGGTGGGTGCCGCGTGGCGGCAAGGAGGGCGTCATGCCCATCCGACCCGGCCATTGCTTATACTTATCTTATACTTATGATTATGAATCGCTATAAGAAAGCAGCGACAAAAGACTCGCTGGAAACTGCCTCAACTTCGGAGAATGCATTGGCTACGTATACGTATTTACTTTGGGTGGGCACCTAATAATTGTTTTCTTGGAGGTGCAGCGGCACCCGAAATTGATGGAACCGCGCGATTCCGGGTCCTCGGAAGGCCACCCCAATGGGCAGCACTCAAACCGCTATGGCTATGGCGTGCGTGTGACGGAGCGTACCGCCTCACAGCTCAATGCCGTCAACCGCCTAGTCACTTAGTCCCATTCAAGCACTGACACGCCACTGGTGTGAACGGGTGTCACAGCTGGACCGAAAGGGCGCTCTGCTAAAAAAACCCCCCCTCGGAGTGTGGCTATACACAGATAACCGACCCTTCAGCCACCCCTGCTCTTTAATGGGCTCCCACAGCATCAGCACACTGTTACAAGGCAGCAGCGGATCAAGCGCACTAGAGCCTGTACATTAATCGCGGACAATCGACAGGTAATTCAAGCTTGCATTTAGGTGTCCTTCAGGGGCCAAACATATTATGTTGCAACATTGTGCCGATCAGTCCGTGATGCATTCCTGGAATTCTGTTTATTCAATACATTGTTCCTCTTCAAGTAAGAGGGGGTGACTTTTTGTTTTGAATCTAATTTCTCATTCCTATGCGCGAACGAGAAGCTTGCTTATGTATGATATGGACAGAGGGGCCGGCGGGTGGTGGGGCGTGCGTACCGCTTGGTCTCCAGGTGCGCGTGGCCGCGGAAAAAGGGGTAGAACACGCCGACCTGGTACCAGCGCGTCATGAGCTCCGCGTCGGGGTTGCCGAAAAAGCCGCCCACGTCCGCGCCGCTGTAGGTGAGCCCGGTGATGCCCAGCGCCAGGCACATCGGCACGCTCACGCGCAAGTGGTCCCAGTCTGCCGTGTTGTCGCCGGTCCAGATGGGCCCGATAGTCTGCGCGGGCGGCGCAAAGGGTGCCGCGGAGCACACCGTTACCATGGGCACGATGCGACACAAGGCCGGCGACAGCACAGAGCGATGCAATACACACATCCCCACAAAGCAAGCAGATTCAGCGAGGAAAAAAAGCTGGGCATTTTTATACGATAAGATTTATAAATGTGTGTATTCATTGCTGTTTGCTATAATGCCAAAGGAATAAATCGAGTGGCATGCAGCTTAATTACAAACAGTGTTATCTACCGGTGCCCACATATCTGCAAGAACCCTTATTATAAGGCTCGGATTCGGCTTGCATGCAAACTCAATATGCATTCCCTATAGCTCCGCTATAGTTTTGTCTGGATCTGATCTCTGGCAGGTCGGGCAGATTCTTATTCGCTGTGTTCATAGTACCGCGACCCCACTTGTACAGTTTCTTGCGCAGTTAGCGGTGAAATGAAGGGCGCATTGTGTGTAAGGGGGGGGGGGGGGGGCACCTGAGTGCCGGCGAAGAAGGCGCGGGAGAGCACAAAGGGGCGGTCCCCATCGGGGCCGTGCACCTCCTGACCGCGCAGCGCCAGCCCGTCCGCCGTCGCCTGCCGATTGTCACATGCAGAGGCGTCAGGGAGGGGGGTCAGAGCTCCACGGTGACACGGGCTGCAGGGCGCGCAGTTTGGGGCGGGCGAGGAGGAACAGGCAAACCTTGTGGTAGAACATGCCGTACGCGTTGTGTACGTCGCGGTGCTCCACGTCGCCCAGCGGGCTGTAGTGGATGTTGTCCTGCGGCCACAGTTGGGGTGTTAGGGTTGGCCGGAGATTAGGAGGGCCGAGAGAGACGGCGGATGGCGGCCAACATGGCGGATGTGCGGCGGGCGGCACAGCAGGGGTTTGTGGGGGAGAGGTCGCGGGGGGCCACCTTCTGCATGGTGACCTCCGGGCCGTTGAAAACAGAGGGCTCGTTCATGTCGTTCCAGACGTAGAGGTGCGACGTGGAGCCAGGGTAGTTGCTCAGCCGGAACTGCTCGGCCCACCACTCGCGGATGGCGGGGTTCATCATGTCCAGGTAGGAGGAGGAGCCAGGCCAGCACCAGCTGCGCGGGACCCCACGCGGCGGGCGCGGGGGGGGGGGGGGGGGGGGGGGGGCAGGGGGGGGGGGGGTTGCTCAGCTCCACTGTGTCGCCCCTTTGCGGTAGCACCCCCACGCAAGGCACTCACTGCCAGCTAAATAGAGCAATCCCACAGAGCATCACAAAGCAGAAAGGAGCCAATTGTAATCCGAGAGAGCAGGTATAAATTACAGACACATATACATACGTGAGTATGTATGTGCACATACTTGTATTATAGAATAATAACAGATGAGGATGATAAAAAAATGATGATTGGTCCATGGGCAATCTGGTACCCCCACGCAAGGCACTCACTGCCAGCTAAATAGAGCAATCCCACAGAGCATCACAAAGCAGAAAGGAGCCAATTGTAATCCGAGAGAGCAGGTATAAATTACAGACACATATACATACGTGAGTATGTATGTGCACATACTTGTATTATAGAATAATAACAGATGAGGATGATAAAAAAATGATGATTGGTCCATGGGCAATCTGGTAGCAAATGATTGACATGTTTCTGGCTTGACAGCACCTTGATGTACTCTCAGGAAAAATGTGACAAAACAATTCTTGACTATATGATTGCCACTGCACCTTTAGGACTCATATCGGCGTATTAGTGCGCGGGCGTCGACTAATAAGTAGACTTATTGTTGTTTACTTATCTAAACTTGATGGGGGGATGGGGGGGGGGGGGGGGGGGGAGCGGGCTTGCGCGCACCCCTCAAAGGTGTCGTTGTCCTTGTTGCGCACGTAGAGGTGATTCTCCTCCGCGTACTTGTGCATCGCGAAGCCGGGGTCGCGCTTCACGTGCGGGTCGACGATGACCACCATCTGCCGCCCGCGCGAGGCGAGGTCCTGCTGCATGCGCGCTGGCGTTGGGAACTTGGTACCGTCCCATGTCATGTACCTGTCACGCCGGGCGGGGAGCGCATGCCGCCGGCTCAGCTGCCCCGCACCGCCGCATCACCAGGTCGGCCTCCGCACACAACACCGAGCAAAACCCCTCTCCCCCGCGACCCGGGAGGCCTTCTCCCAACAACTGTCCCATCTGCGCCTCCTCGGAGTGACAGGCCGTCTCGAACCCATGCACCGGACCAACCGAAAAAAAATCATAGGGGTCCCCACCACAATGACCCTTATCTTCGCGGCACGCCACTGAGCTCAGGGGAAGGGGAGGAAGGGGGGGGGGGGGGGGGGGGGGGGGATGTCGCACCGCTTCCCGTTGGTGTGCTCAATGTCCAGCCACAACACATCGTACGGCATCATGTGGCTGTCAAAGCCTGCACAGCCAGCAGCATGTAGCGCGTAAGCAGACTCTCTGCACCTCTCAGCTTTTTAGGATATAAGTAGGGTGGCGTGCTTCCTGGCTGTAAGGGTCGTCGAATGAAATCAAATAAAATGGGGGGTAAGGGGCTTGGTGTGGGGTCGGCACCCGCATCTACGGCCGCGACGTCAGCCTCGTCGTTGTAGTTCCAGCGGCACTGGTGGTAGCCGAGTGCGAAGAGCTGCGGCAGCGCGGTGGTGCCTGTAACGGACGTGTACTGGCGGAGCACCGCGGCGGGGGAGGGCCCCGCCATGAGGAAGAGGTCCAGCACGCCGCTCTCCGCGATCCACTGCGTGTGAGTGCCGCCCGGGCCCTTGGTCACGTCCACAAACATCTCCGCCGTGTTGAGCCTGCAGTGAAGCGAGGAAAGCGGGGGTACCAAGGGGCTCAGCCTCCTGGATGTGATTGTGAGCTGGACCCTGGCTTTTTAGGGCGATTCATGATGCTACCGGTTTATGATCCAGAGTTCAACCCCTGCAATCCACTTGCATCTATCTTTCCAAATGATCCTTAACCCTACATCCAAAACCTTGAAACCAAATTGAACTAACCCCCCCCCCCCCCCCCCTTCCACGTGCATGCTGCGCGACCTACGACCTGGGGTCTTCAGTCCCACATGCATTGACAGTGCATGTCTGCCCGCTGCCAGCAGCCCGGGCCTTGCAAAGGACGCCACGAAGGGCGCGATCAAAGGCTCGTGCACATCACCATCGCGCGGAGGCCGTCGGCATGGAGGGAAAGACAGGGGGCGAATGCGTGCAGGTGTCTTGAGGAGCGCGCACAGCCCCTCTCACCGATGGGGCTCAGCTGTGGAGCCAATCACCGATGCCATGAAGCCCCCCGGAGCCCACATAAGGCAACCCTAAACACTACAACGCTCTCCCTCTCTATCCTGCCAACCCCAATGAGCGACTACCGGCATAGGAGAAGGACAATACATACAATGAGACACAGTATGTTTTAGGTTTCAGGGATTCAGGGATTTAAGGATTTTATGTTTTAAGGATTTGGGGTTACTATATTTGTGACCTTAAGAAACCCTAAAAAGACCGTTACACGAGCAATATCTTCGTGCATGACCGCCGATGGCGCGCTGGACAACGGCTGGGGATCACCCCGCGGCAGGAGGTCATGCGGCATGGAGGGGAAGGGGACACGAGGTCTGCCGTGGGGGGGGGGGGGGGGGGGGGGCGCACCAGAAAGCGCCCACAGTTTGGCCGGCCCGGTGTGCGAGCAGCATGGGGATGGAGCCGTAGAGCCCAAAGGGCGACTCGTGCAGGTACTCAAACACGTCGAGGTTGTACAGCCGGTACGGCTCGGACACGCCTGCACACACAGGTGCAGGAGGGGCAGGGGGGAGGGGGGGGGGGGGGGTGAGGGAGGGAGGAGAACAGGGACCGTATCAAGAGAAAGTAGAGCATTTATACTGGATAGATGCAAATATATTCACTATAATGTATATATCAAATATAGAATACCCTGCAACATCAAATATCAAATAACATACAATATAATGTACTGTAATTTACATGCACCTGCACCACTAAACTGCCTTTGCAAGCCCTAACATATAAATTACCCTGGAACATGGAGACAAGAATCGAGTGGCATATTCATTGCAGATCTGGTGCTGTATCTCGGCTATTCTACTGTTTTTTGCATTTAACGGGTTAAAACAGTAGTCGTGCGAGAGCCCAGCGTGTGTTTTCGTAGTGCGTACGCATATGGACACTTCTGCGTCATCAGAGGGAGAGGAGAGGAGGCTTTGTTTTATTTCATTTTGATTTTAGGGGGTTGGGCAGGGGGGGGGGGGGGGGGTACCGGTGGTCTGCTTGAGGGAGAGCGAGGTGGCGCGCTCTGGGAGGCCGTACACGTGGCGGAAGCCGTCGAAGGAGAGGTCGATGGAGATGGCCTCAGGCCCGTTTGGCTTGCTGTCTGTGTGGGAGCGAAATTTCTCCTCCCACCAGCCCTCCGGGTCGCCCTCCTGCCGGCAAGCCAGCAGAAAATAAGGGGAAGGGGGTTCAGAGCCGCCCGGCAGCGGCCCCCTCAGACCTATAACGAGACATTTATAAACAATTATAAACAATGATTTAAGGTTTTTTGGGCGTTTTTTATTCATCCCCTTGGATGAGTGAGAGCATTTTCCATCTCATTGACGAGAGCCCCCGACACAGAGCATCCAGCACGGCGCACCTTCTTCTCGCGGCTGTGCTCCCAGCCCAGCATCTGCCGCGCATTGAAGCTGGCGACGAGCGCGCCGCCCGCTGTCACGTCCAGCTTGAGCGGCCAGTACTGCAGCGCCACGCGCAGGCCGCCGCCCTCCAGCGTGAGGCCGTCCGGGCCCACGTCCAGCACGGCGGATGCCGCGGCGCGCTCAAAGCCAGCGTCCAACACGTCGGGCACGCGGTAGCGCCCGCTGCCGCTACCCGCCTCGTCCAGCTGCAGGCGCAGGAAGCCGTGATAGAGGGTCACTGACAGCGCCAGCTCCGGCGCGCCCTCCGCGTCCTCGTTCACCACCGCCGCCGTCAGCGTGGAGCCGCCGCGCAGCTCTGCGGAACCCGGCCGCAGCGCGTACACGTCGCCAGCACGCCCGCGGTTGCGTGTGCAAAAGTTGGCGTCCGCGCAGTTCTGCCCGCCGCCCAGGGAAGGGTGGAGAGGGTGTCAGGCCCACCCGGCACACGGACCCGACTCAGCCCACCTCCTGCTTGGCGGGACAGCGCATCGTGGACCTCTGTCGTGCGACTGGTGGAGGTCGGCCCCGGCAGACAGCGCCCCCCCCCCCCCCCCCCCCCCCCCCCCCCCATCGCGCCCCTTCCCTCCTCCCTGTGGAAGCTCAGGGGATGTCCAGTACAACGCTGAGGGAAACACGGCATAGATACCCCCCTCCAGCTTTCGCCAGACATGTATGTTGAGCTCTTTCCAGAACCTGGGTTGTCGCGCTGTTTATGTGCGTTGATACACATCCCAACAAAACAAGTGTATCATCGTACTGCTATGAGCACGTATTCCCAACACCCCTCGATTCTGTGTTGAACCCCTCGATTCTGTTTGGGGACTCCAAAAGGAACCACCTTCCCCTGCTCACCTCTGTTGAGAGAGCATCCCAGCGTGGCGGACCCCACCCCCCTCCCCCCCGCCTCCCTCCGCCTTTCCTCTCGAGAGGCTGCTCTGGGACGGCTATCTGACGGACGGGGTTGTAGACCCCCTGGGCGGGCGAGAAGGGGTGGGGGCGGGGCTAGATGGTGGCTGGATCCCCCTTTGAAGAGCCTCCGTCCCCTCGCGGTCTCTCCGGCCCCAAACTCGACCAGCCAGGGCCGGACAGGGTGGGCAGAGGCGCGGGGCCAGCACCTTAAACTCGTTGGCCTTGAAGGCCGCCGCGGGCAGGACGACCGCGGCGGCGAGCGCCAGCAACAGCAGCAGCGCCGCGGTGCCGGAGGGCCGCCCCATTTCGCGCCCGCCTCTGGAACCCTGATCGGCGGAACGGGGGGCGGGGGCGGGGGCCGCTGGTCCGTCGAGGAGAGAGCGCTGCGGGAGGCGCGGGTTGACGGCGAGACTTTCGGGCCGGCCGCTGGGAGGATTGATCTTTTGATCGAATACGCTACCTGTAGAGGTCGTTGCGCTGCGCACGGCTGATGGGCTGTCGTAGTCCTGGAGTGGGCTCTAGCGCGTACAACTGGCGACTGAAGTTCGTCCCGGGCTTTCACCGCTCGGCTGCGCCCACCTTTCAAGGCGGCACTACTGTCACTGTGCACAACTGTTTGTAGCCTCATCAGTGTCTGCCGGTTTAGTCACAACTCGCAGCTAGGGTAAGGATTATCCGTCATCAGTACAGGTACAGGGAATGAAAGATGCGCCAGAAACCGCTGATGCCACTAACCACTACGTACTAGCGACTAGTCTCCAGGCCAGCATTATCCGGTAATAAATCAGGGCTCGAACCAAATGGCAAATCTCACACATTTTACCCAGATATATTCAGTCAAAGCAGTGCCAATCAAATCCCGTACCATTGCAAGCATCATCGATTCACCGCAAAATCATCATCAAAGCAACAGTCAATGTCGAACCATACAATAAAATTCAGAACACCCGAGCGGAGGGCGGGCAGGAAATAGTAAACCGTGCAGTCATGACACGAGAGAATGAATAATAGTTACATGAGCTAGCTGCAAAAGGCGATCAGGAAATCACCCGAAAAGGCAAAATATAGGAAACGTCCTACATCAATTGCGAGTTGGAAACAACACCAAAAGAAGGTGCGAAATGAGCACGGGCAAACGCATCAGACTTGGCCGTCTGCACTCCGGCAGCGAGAATGCCGCCCAAGGTACCATGCACGCAACCTGAGACTCGCTGCAACAACCCCCGCCGCGCGTGCGCGACAGGTGATGGCGGAACTCAGTGGCATGGCGACAAAGTTTCGAAAAGCCTGGACGGACTGGCCACGTAGGAAGCATCATGAAGTCGGGGCGGAAGGACCGCTAGGGAAGTTGCGCACAACAAGGACCACCGCGAAGATGTAGACCACCGTCAAAGCGGATTTTCCGAGGCGGCCGCGGTCTTCAACCACAAAAGGGTAGTACCGGTGCACACCCTAAACCGGGGCGGAAGAAGCCCGGTCCGCCGCCAAGTTGTTGTGCCCCGCCTCGGTCGCCGCGATCCCCGGGGTGCACCAGCGGGGATCGTTGCCCCAAGTGGGGGTCATGGAGGACATGCACGCGAAATCGATCATATAATCGCACGCCGGACCCCCCACCCCGCCAGCGTCAAGTCTGACGGCCGCGAGCGGTCCGCTGGGCGCAGCCCACTTGTCTCAAGGATCAAGTCGCCGACTCCCGAGCGGTCCCGGTCGAGCACCGCCCCCGCTTCAATCGCCACGGAAGCCCGCAGATTTTTCAAAGCAATATGCATGCGGTGCTTGTAGTTCGCAACGGGGCAGATGGACAGATTGATCCACGACAAAATCCGTAGCGTTCCGGTTCGAGCCATCCGTAGACCGAAGCCATAAGGGGTGAATACCACACTACGTGGGGCCAAGGCATGTGTCTGACAAGCGCGGAACCCCGCGCGGGGGAAGGCCCAGCACTTGCGCATCGGCGGCCGAATAAGTAGGATGGGGAATCTTGCGGGCTGACTCGTGAGCCGACTGGAAAAGCGATAGCCGACGGGAATATGATTTTCGTGATTAGGATGGGATCCGGGGTTTTGTCCGTCGCGTAACTGCCAGTTCGGTACAAGTAGACCCGTTGCAGGAGTGTGGAATCCAGAGAGCCGCAAGGAGTAATCGTAGTAGTAGCTACATTGTACATCCCCGCGTCTGCCGACCCGCCGACCCGGGGCCCGGCGTCCGTCGACGGACGGCGGCGAAGCGGACGGGCGACGCTGCGATGGCGCGGGTGCAGTCGTCGACGCCCGGCGGAGCCGTTGACTGGCAGTTCCGGTGTTGCGATGGCAGCTGCGGGCGCACCTACAAGCGGCCCGCCCCCTTGTGCACGCACGTGAACCACGTGATGGAGTCCGACGACCCGGCGGTAGCTGCCATGCACCTCGCCTACACTGCGACTTTCGACCCCTCTGTGTATGTGCGGTGCGCCCCACGAGCCGGCTGCCCACGCTCGGGCCACCACGTGTTCCATGGCACGCGAGCTGCGGCCCGTGCCGCCACCTGCGACATATGCAGCCCCCCTCCTCCCACGGCTTCGCCCCCCGGTGTGGCTCTCCCGGCGTCGGCAGCTTGCTTGCGGGGGCTGCAGCGCCAACACGCGCCGGCTGCTGCCTCAGCCGCCCATGATGCCGCCCTCGCGGCCATTGCTCGGTGGTGCGCTACCCGCGACGTCTACCGCAACATGCCCCGTACGCCGCTGCGGGGTACGGCTGTCGGCGTCCGGCTCGGCATGTCCTCTTTCCCCTGCTAGACCGTGCGCTTGCCTATGCTAACCGCTTCCCTCCCACCGACGACCGGTCGTACGGGGCCGAAGACGCTGTCTGAGTATTTGCGGGGCTGCTATACTGCGACCCTACTCATCCAGCACCCCCGAAATTGTGCGAAAAATGTCGGAGCGGCGAGTGCGGTTGTGGGAGGCGGGGGATGCAGTGCGCGCCGGCTTCTCGGTGTGCGGGATGCAACAATTGTGGCGCGAGTCGCGGGATGGCAGCGAGTTGCACAATTACCAAAGGCGGGGGAGCTGCCGGTGGGCACGTGCCCGCCGGCGGAAGCGCCGGCGGTCTTTGAGGGCGCGGGCGGCTTTTGCAAAGAATGCGGAGGGGGGCGCCGATGCTGCGGCGGATGGGGTGCCGCCGGCGGTTGTAGATGCTCACCGCCGGGCGGCGAAACTCACCGCCTTGCAGAAACTGCTGCGCCGCGCTCTCCAGGCGCTGGACAATGCCGACCTCGGTATGGTGTCCGTTATCGTTGCGGCGCTCCTTGTCCGTGAAGCCCTCCATCCGCCTCCCGCTCCCACCGACCTGAAGTACTCCCTTCCCGATGAACCTCCGGACCTGCGGCGGGCGCCGCCGTCGTGGGGTGGCAATGCGGATGAGGTTCGGCGGTGTGGGGAGGACCAGAGGCGGGTCCTGCGCCGTGCTCCCCGCCTTTCCGTTGGGCATGTGGATTGGTGGCGATGGGAGCACATCATGGACCTAGACGTACCTTCATGGCGCATGTGGGTGAACCGCTCCCTATCTATAGCGGGGCGGTGCCACTCGCGCATTGCAGCTTTATTTCTTGGCGAGTGGCGCCGTCTTTGCGCTCCACAAGGACGACCCCGCCGCGCGCGAGGAGCGGGAGAAGACCGGCGAGCCGCTGCGAGTACGCCCGCTTGGCGTCGGCTCCATGCTGGTGCGCCTGGCCTCCGCCCACGCTCTGATGCAGGTGGGTGCGGATGCGCGGGAGGCTATGGGCCCGGTGCAACGCAGCTGTCAGTCGGGAGCTGGTTGTGTGTGAGACGGCGTATATGAGCATGCGGGTGGCGCTACAGCTTTTTGGCGGGCGTGGTACTGACGGGAAAGGGCTACTACTACTCCTAGATATTCGGAATGCCTTCAATGAGGTATCCCGGGGTGCGATACTTTACGGCGTGCTTAAGCACCCGCGTGCGTCTACATGGCCTGACCCCTTTTCTCCGGATGTTGTACGATCGTCCTAGCGACATGTACTTCTACGCGCCGAATGACCCCGGTACTTTGCGCGCCACCCTAAAATCTTGTACGGGTGAGCGCCAGGGTGATGTATTGGCCCCGCTAGAATGTATTTCTGCCTCGCTATCGCGGGCCCGGTGCAAGCGGTTGTGGCTCATACCGCCGCTGATACTTTCTGCGAGAGTTTCGAGGATGATTGCGGCGCGGCTACTGCCGCGGCTCACGTTCCGCGTGTTTTTGACGAGTATTGTACGGAGCTTTTCAGAATCGGACTAGTATATGGCAGTAAGACACGGTACAATCATCACCGTAAACCCCCCGGTGACAGGGAGGCCGAGTTGCGGGCAGTGCGGGCGAAGTTGGCCCCGGGAGGGTTTCGTACTCCGGCTGACGACCATGTCTAGGATGGCGCCGTGTACCTGGGTGCTCCTAATAGCCATTACCCCGGGTGGATGACCGGTGCGTTGGGGCGGCGCCGGGTGGCCCACGCCGCACTGTTGGAGCGCATCGCCTCCTTTGGCACGTCGGGATACGGCTGCCACAATGGGGCCATGCGGCTGTTGGTCTTATGCGCGGTGCGGCGGATCGGCTTTCTCAGCCGCATGATGCCGCCGTCGGAGCTGGACCCTTTCTTGGAGGCCGTGGACGCCGCCAACATTTCAGCTGCGTTTTCGTTGCTTGATTTGGACGCTTGCGACCAGTCTACACCGTGCATGGATGCTGCGATTGTCCTGAGGAGTATGCCCGCGGATTTTGGCGGTTTGAATATGGCCTTGCTGCAACCACAGGCCCCGCGGCGTTTTATTCCGCGCAATCGGTTGTCCTGCCAAAGATGGTGCGGGAGTATGGGCATGCCCTCGGCCCCTTGCACGAGGCGGTTCGCGCCGAGGTGCCGTCCGTGGCTACGAGTGCTTTGCCATGGGCGCACGAGACGCGCTGCATGTACGAGACTGTACGGGCCCTTACCACGTTACCACAAGCAGATGTGCAGCGCGCGCGCCGCATACATGCACGCCCACGAAATCTTCGAGTTACTTACGGTCGGTAATGCTACGACCACCGCTGCACCGGATCCGTCGGCTGGTACTACGGCCCGTATGGGTACGAGCACTAGCGGAGGACTGCGCGTCACCACATCTCCTTTTATGGCCACTCCCCATGGTGTTGGTGCTGGTGAGGCTGCCTTTGCTGCCCAACAATCGCTTCCTATCGGTGGTACGAGTACTGCCAATACCGTTACTACATGCGCTTCTGTAGCTCTCAATATACCGCCGCCCCGCGAATTAGTGGTGGCACCCCCTCCGCCAGTGGCATCTCCTTCCCTACTAGAACCTCAGCCAGGAGGAACTATAGCTCCGCCCTCGGGTACGGGTACAAGTGCTGTCTCCGATGATCAAGCCATGACGACCATGGTTGTCCAACGCCACCTAAGCCGTGCGATTCGCTTGCGTGACTTCGTGGCCCTGGCTCGCTCTTGACTTCCAGTGTATGGGTCCCGCGGCCTCGCGCCTTGATACCATGCGCTTGTACAACGCGTGCGGGCCGGGCTCCCTATCGCTTTTCCAATCAGATCACGAGTTAGTCCGCAAGATTCCTCATGCTGCTTATTCGGCCGCCGCTGCGCGGATCCTGGGCCTTCCCCCGCGCGGGTGTTCCGCGCTTGTCACATGTCATGGCCCCACGTGTGGGAATGACCCCTTATGCCTTCGCTCTACGGATGGCTCGAACCGGAATGCTACGGATTTCGTCGTGGATCATCTGCCCATCTGCCCCGTTGCGAACTACAAGCACCGCATGCATACCGCTTATTTGAAAAATCCGTGGGCTTCCGTGGCGATCGAAGCGGGGGCGGTGCTCGACCGGGACCGCTCGGGAGTCGGCGATTTGATCCTTGAGACGAGTGGGCTGCGCCCAGCGGACCGCTCGAGGCCGTCATATTTGACGCTAGCGGGGTGGGGGGTCCGGCGTGCGATTACTACATGATCGATTTCGCGTGCGTGCATGTCCTCCATGACCCCCACTTGGGGCAACGACCCGCCTTGCTGGCGCACCCCGGGGATCGCGGCGACCGAGGCGGAGCGCAACAAGCTAGCGGGGGACCGGGGGTCTTCCGCCCCCGTACATGGTGTTCACCGGTACTACCCTTTTGTGGTTGAAGACCGCGGCCGCCTCGGAAAATCCGCTTTAACGGTGGTCTACATCTTCGCGGTGTTACTACTTGTGCGCAACTTCCCTTGCGGTCCTTCCGCCCCGACTTCATGCTTCCTACGTGGCCAGTCCGTCCATGCTCTTCGAAACTTTGTTGCCATACGCAACCAGCCCGCGGAGATCCGCCATCATCTGTCGCGCACGCGCGGCGGGGGTTGTTGCAGCGAGTCTCAGGTTGCGTGCATGGTACCTTGGGCGGCATTTTCTCTGCCGGAGTGCATACGGCCTAGTCTGATGCGTTTGCCCGTGCTCATTCCGCGCCCTCTTTTGGGGATGCTGCTTCCACCTCGCAACTGCTGTAGTGGACTTTTTTTATTGCCTATTCGGGTGGTTTCCTGATCGATGCCTTTTGCAGCTGCTAGCTCATGTACAGGAAACTAATATCAGTTCGGTATTGCCCGCCTGCTCACTAAACACATGAACGCACACGTCCGGCTGCTGATCATCGCGCTATAGCGACTATATGGGCACCGGTCGGGAACGTGGCGCCCGGCCAACTAAATACGGTGGTACCAGTAGCGACTACAGTACCAGTACGTGGAAAATCCCGCGGTGGTATATTAGACTGGTAGCAGTAGTACCCGTAGTCGCTACGTACATGCCGTACAGGTGGCCCATCGTCGTCGTCGTCGTCTGCGCGCGAGACGATGAAGCGTCGCGTAGGGTTCGCCCTCCGTAGGATCCCAACCGTCTCTTCGCCCTCATCGCCCTGACACATCACTTGTTATCAGCAGATGCCAGGCGGAAGTCGCGATGCGGTGGCGGCGGCCGGGAACCTGGCTTGCGCACGGGGCATGGGCGCTTCTCCTCGCCGCTGTTGCTGCCGCCTGGGCGCGCCGGTGGCATGCCGGCTCGGCCAGGGAGGATGCCACCGGTTCGTCGGACAACTTGGACGCCGTTTCTGACACTCCGAGCGCCTCGCCACGCAGCGCCGCCGCGACGACAACCTTCACCGGCGTCTCGGTCTGGCTTATGGTGCCCGCCCTGCAGCCTGTTATCGACCGCGCCGCGGCGCAGTGGGGCCTGTCTGGCCACCCTGCACACGTGACGCTCGTGTACGGCGTGCCGGTGGACGGCGAGCTGGAGGTGGAGCGCGCGCGGCTGGCCTTCCTGGCGCTCAGCCACACACTGGCGGCCAACTTAATGGCAGCAGGAGCAACGGCGGCGGCGGCTGCACCAGCGACATCCACTACCCAAGTGCTACTCAAACCGACGCACACGTCGAGCGGGCGGTCGGCGCTGTTCGGGCACGGCTACATCGACCTCTTCTTCCAACGCTCCCCACCGCTCGACGAGTTGTTCGAGCAGGCGATGGCTGCGTTGGGATGGTCCCAGGGGCGCGAGGCCTTCGCGGGCGCACCGCACGCGTGCCTGGGCTACGCCGACCCGCGACTTGCGGACATGCTGGCAGAGGACGGGGAGCGTCGGCTGCTGTCGTGGTTCCCCGGAATGCTTGAGGAGGAGTACCCAGTTACAGCAGTCGCCTTGTGGTCAACTCAAGGGACCACGTCCGACTGGGTGGAGCTGGACCGCATCCCTTTGCAGGCGCTTACAGATACGCAAGGGGTACAACGCACCTCCTAACCCACTGCCTATGAACAACAAGGGTGGTCAAGGTCGCTCCTGCGTATCTCGGTTGTGCCTCGTCACCATGCCCACCAGGGTGAGAAGGCCCACTCTAAGCAGAGAGTCTACTTTGCAACCCGAGCATCGCGGGCCGTCAATAAGCGATTGGTGCTTGGCCACACAATGAGAGGGCTGCGCAGCCACGAGGAGGCCGATTCGCTGTGCGTACCCAAACACGACCAGAACACGCCGACCGGCCTTGACCTGCGCGCCGGCATGCTCAGGCAGGTACATGTAGAGCAACTTTTGTGACTGCTGCTTTCGGTAGATATATGTGACCCCACATGGGCAAAATAAGGAAAGGATCTGGTTTGCACTTAAGTCTGCGGCCTGTCTAATCTAATTGCTCTTGATTGTATTCGTGTGCCCCAGGGATGAGGAGCCATGCACGGCAAGGCCACCCCTTGCAGAGGGTAGACCGCTTCCGCAGCCTGTATGTGTGTCGCGGTCTGCTCGCTTGACAACACTGAATGACATCAATTCTTCGGGTCGCACCCAGGTCGTATCCCATGCTTGAGGTAGCGTTCATTTTTAAAACGCATGACAAAGACTATTGTGCATAAGCACGTCCACCAATGCACGCCCTGAAACACCACTGCGCCGCCGTGCCATGGTGCTCCTTGTGCCGGGCTCGGACAGTGCTCGCAGTGTTTGCGAAACACTGTCCAAAGCGGCTCTACACACCTTCTTGCCCGGCATCTTGCCATCCCATGCATCCCGCATTGGGTCTCACATCTTGCCGTGATAAATTGTGCTGCTGGGACACCAACCAACAGTGTTGTAGGCGGTGGTAAAGTGCGATTCGCGACACAAGAGCTGTTCTCGACGGGGCGGATCGCCTTGCAGCGCAGCAATTGCAAGTGCAACCGCTCTTTGCGGTGCTGCTGCTCCGAAACCATAACTAAGGCTGTTATCTAGCGCCCCGATACAATTTACTGCTACCCAGCAGCCGGCCCGTGTAGTGTATCGCGTCGGCGCAGCTGTGTTAGCCCTCCAGGAACCGTCGCTGACAGTATCGCATTCCCGCCTGTTGACGCCTGGCGTCGTGCCATGATGATTATGCTGATTAAGCTCGGCTCGTTCCTGCGCGGAGTTTTTATCGAAAAGCGACTAACGCGCTCGACCAGCGGCCGTCTGTCACAGCAAAGACACAGCATACCGGCAGCATGGCGGCCGGGTACTGCAGCACCTGCAGCTGGCCGTCAGCCACGCTCACAACCGCATGCCACCTGGGTTACTGTGACCGCGCTGCTCGCCTGGGTTAATGGATACGTAAACGGGGTATATTTCTCCACCACAGATAATGCTGAGTATATACGGGGTATATACGGCCCATAAACATGACCCACCATGGAGCCCCGCAAAACGCCCCGTGAAGGCTGTAAACATTCTTCTGTCAGGAAGTGATCACATCATCGAGCCAGTCAGGGCCGCCCGTCGCCAGGATACGCATGGATATGTCCCTGGGCCTGCGTATGGCCCTGCCACCACAAAATGTCTATACAGTGCAGCCAGGGTGGCCTGCCCCCACAGCGATGCACCCTTCAGCACCATCATCGTGTGTAAGTTGCTTCCTGAGATGGTACTCGCACCCGTGCTGGTGTGAATTCCAAAGGCCAGTATAAACAAATCCCCCGCTAAAAGCGAAAGGATTACTGTTAAATAAAATATGAAGACAGCAACCCTAAAACTGGCCCACCCGGACTGGTAGCGGCTGGTTTTTAATTTATATATTTATAAAAATACTCCCCTTGATCATATATCAGAATTATATCATTGCCGCGCGCGCCGAGGCGCGGCCGCGCGCGCTTGGCGCGCATGTATTATAATATACAGCCGCGTGTATATTTTTTTCATAACATACCTGACCACAAAACGCTTCCCTTGAGTCCGTATTAGCAATGGACTAGACAGTGGAGCTAGCAGTCGTAGGTCCAGTGGCACGAAAAACATTGGTAATTATTACAGTGTCCGCCCGCTCCCTGCGTAACCACAATATTGAAAGAAGATATCCAGTTCATCTACTGCACACTGATGTTTGACAGCCAATTGAGCAGTTTCGCTTATTTGCCAGTCCAGACTGGAGCAAGAGCAGAAAGCTGGCGCTATGTTGATCATCGAGAGTCAGCCATGTCTTAAATCGAGACAGAGGGCCCGATGGGATGGGGGTGTTGCTGAGATGGACCCGTATTCCCAAGAGGCTTGCCCCCTCCGCCCCCCCCCCCCCCCGCCCCCCCCCCCCCCCCCCCCCCCGCCCCCCCTTTCGACAGTAATAGTGTCGAACTGCGCCGAAACACCTGATCTCATCCTGTAAAAGTATGCAACGTCATGAGCTCTGGGGACAGGTGTTCAGCAGGTGACCAGTATGCAGTGTTACACAATGCTGCAGAGGCTAAACCGAGTAAAGTAGGCTGGCATTAGATTTCCATCACACGGGCGTATATGGGGATGACCACTTCCTCTGCGTGGGCGGTTCGCACCAGCAGTACAGCGTGTCAGTCCAGAGTGAATGAACATGTGAATGCAAGGTGATGCGACGTTCTCTGTCCAGACATTCTCATCCGACCATGCTTCCATCCCGCTAGTATCTTATCCATGACCAGGTACTGACATACCCCGCATGAATGTGCCGCTGCAAAAAACGGGAAAATCTGGGGTGGGGGCGGCGGGGGGGGGGGGGGGGGGGGCAAGGAGACGATGACGCACCTATGGGGGCATTGTAGATGTGGATTTCGCTGGCGCGGACTTCAATGGAGCCCCGCAGCTCGCCCACCTGATCAAAGCGCGCGGTGATCTCCAGCACGCGCGGCAGGCACGACGCCAGTGGCCTGCTTCCAGCAGCATTGCTTGTGTCAACATAGGTGCGCTGAGTGTAGGATACTCTTAACAACGCCTTCGCTACGCTGCAGCTGAGACCCTAGCCCAGGGTAGCCATCATCACAGGCTCGGTAGCCATGGACCAAGCAAATGCAAGTGACCTGCATGACTATCTACCATCTACGGCCCCATCTAGATGGACTGGGTGGATGGAATAGAACACTCACTCCTCGCTGTGAAAGGTGTCGATCCAAGAGCCGCCCACCACGTTGGTCTCAAAGCGCACCTGGCGCTTGGCTGTTGCACACGTGCAACGGGGAGGGGTTAGTCGCTGCAGGGCTAATGGGAGGTGGCGATGGGGAGAAACGGAGAAAAGGTGGGGGGGGGGGGGGAGGGGGGGGCATACTTCGGTTGCGCAACACAACGCGGTACTTGCGAATATCTCCCAGGCTCACAATGCCCATGTCCAGCTTGGTACCGTCAAAAGCCTACACGCCGGGGCAAGAGACAGTAAGCAGTTAAAAGCAGAGAGGGGGGGGAGGGGGGGGGCAAGGGTGAGATGCAGCAGCTGTGACTTGTCTGCACAGATACTGGAGGGAGCGCACCGTCCACTTGGGCTGCATCTTGCTGAGCGCAGCGGCGTCTCCCGCTAACAGTTGCTGCAGAAGCGGCTTGGGCACCTGATGCGCAGGCAGCGGGGGCGGGGGGGGGGGGGGGGGGATTACGATAACGCGGCCAGGAGTACATTACAGCATTGGCCCGCCAGGATGTCAAAACGAGTAATACAACGGGTCTTGTTGCCCCGGGAGGCTGCACCGGCTCGGCCTTGGTGGGGTTCCAGTTGACGTGCTTTGCGCCGTTATTGCTGCCAGGGAGGAACGTCTTGAAGGAGGGCGGAAGCGATGCCGCGGTGTCGAAGGCGGACGGCGTTGCCATGTAGTCTATCTTACGCTCGCGCCGCATCACGCTCTGCGTGCACACCCAGGGCAGCGTGCATGAGACGGAGGGCCAGCGGAGAGATGGGGGGCGGTGTGGCTGCGATCTTATTGGGGTCAATGTATGGGATGTACATACCGGCGCATGGCTAGTTAGCATATATGTATATATGTATGTATGTATGTATGTATGTATGTATGTATGTAGATGTGTATGAATCATAAAAGGGTCTATTTAACACATTTGTGAGTCATTTTCCCGCAAGGGTGTAGATTGTTTTGTAGGCACGCTAAACAGGGGTTATAAAGAGGCTCAAAGTGTCTCCAAGCCAGGCATATGAGGGGGCCCACCCGATCGCGTGCGGTGCGGCGGAATGCTGCCAACTTAATCTGCAGCTGACGCGTATTTGGCGAAGTGATGAGCAGGCGGTCAGTGAAGGCCTTGAGCTGTGCGCATGCCGTACAGGCAGAAAGAGGGGGGGGGAAGGGGGGTTCAGTACGGCCGCCAACAAGGTCAGCAGTGGGCACATAGACATGCATGTGCGTGCAGCGAAACGGTGCATGCCTAGCAGTCTGCACACATGGCTTAGGGGACTGCCGGTGCGCCGCTATGGACCCCCCCCCCCCCCCCCCCACACACACACACCCGCGGGGCCCCGTCCCAAAATCAGATGGGTGCCCATGCTTGTTTGCGGAGCTTGACCTTGCCTCGCAAGCAGCAATCAACGGACTATATGACAGCCTGTATAAGGTACGCGATTCCTTGCCGCAGATTTCCATCTTGCTGTGTCTGCCGCTATGTAAGTCTATTGCTGCAAGCAAACCAACCGCTATACCCACTACTCCAACACGCGCCATTGCTGTGAGTATATGTGATCACGGACACCTGTCTTGGGTATTCGATTTGGCATAGTATTTTGCTGTACCGACAAGGGACATGCATACTGTGATCGAGCTGACACGACATTGCCTTCTTATAGGAGCGGGAGGCGAATGCATTCTCACCCGGTCCTCGTCCTGGGGATACCACTGCGACGTCTCCGGCTTGCTGTTGAGCAGTAGCCCCAATCGCACCAGTAGCTGGCAGAACTCGGGGTAGCGCAGCTCCTCCGGGTGCGGGTTGGGCACCACATGGCCTGTGCGCGGTGGACGCGTTAAGGGGGGCAATTGAGCGCTGAGAGGACCAATCGCATGCTCACCTTGTGCCTAAGGTGGGCTGGCGGGCTTCGGCTGACTCTGACAGAGCGGAAGTGCTGCGCGTGACAGCTGATTGGGCCCCGATGCCGCACCTTTCTTGGGGCAGCCAGCCACCATGGCAAATGCGCGCTGCACATCGCCGCGGCGCAGCTCGCCAGGCACGAGGCCGTAGTCCTCCAGCATGGCGGTGATCTCTTTGCAGTTCATCACCGGGTCGTTGTCCCAGTTGCCGCCTTGGCGCATGGAGAGCGAGAGCTGGAGGGAGGCGGCGTGGGTGGGCGGCGTGGGGACATGTCCCGCTCAGCCCAGACCCTCTGTAGCTACAGTCACTCAACATCGGCATACGGCTGATTTGCAACATGCATACCTTCGCGTCCTCTATCAGCTTGGGTGGCATGTTCTCTGGCTGCTGGCAGCCCAGCGCGATGCTACGCCGTGCGTACCATCGGAAGAGCGTAGTGACAGGGCCAACCTGCATGGTAACTGCACACTTTGAGCAACATGCAGCACGCTGCCGGCAGAGCAGTCGGTGCGGGCAAGGCTGAATGGACACACCGTTGGCTGGATGCCTGGGCGGGTGGGCGAGCCGACGGTGCCTTTCAGGTCGCTCTTCTGCACGTTGGCGTCGTGCTGGCATGTGACCTCAATCAGGTTGTAGGATCCAGGCATGGGCCCGGTAAGGCTGGTGATGAAGGCGGTGCTGCTCGCGCCAAGGGTGGACGGGTTCCTGTGGTGGCAGGCGCTCATCAGACAGCGAGGCATTGTATAGCCGGATGGTCCCAAGCGCGTGCAGCTCACCTCTACATGCTAGGTAGTGCTATTAGAGTTGGAGCGGGTTTCAGCTCGCCTCACCTGATCTTGGAGCCAAACATGGCTGTGACGGCATCGTTGCGCTGCCACCCTGTGGCTGTCCGCATCTGCTGCTCCTGGTCGAAGGACTCGTACTCCTTGGTGAACGGATAGTGGAGCTGGAGGGGGGCACATGGCGAGAGATATGCGCGGGCCGAAGGCATAGCATGGCACATGGAGACGGTGGGGTGGAGTAGGGTGCCAGTGGACATGCATCCGGGGGGGGGGGGGGGGGGGGGGGGGGGGAGGTATTCCCACCTTCCCCTCCGCCTTGCGTCTGTCGTGTGTTTTGTGTGCGAGATTAAGCAGTTTGTTCAGCTGGCTCGACACTGGCCTCGCCACGGATGTGGGCCCCGCCTCCTCGCCATCTGCATCCCTCCCCATCTCCTCTCCGCGCAGAGTCGCGCGCCGCTCCTTGGCGGAGCTCTCCCCCCTCCAATGCGGCTGAAGCTCCAATTCGTCTTGCCTGAGGTTCGCATCAGTGCCCATTAGCCTCAACCACAACCTTCTGGGTGCTGAGGCAACCTTTCTAAGGTGCACTCATGGGGCGAGCGGCCAACAAGCATCAGAGTCTCCTCTCTCTGTAGACTCTGCCAAATAACTCGCAAAGGCCTATGGTGCCAGTGCTCGCGCAGTAGCGAGAATGCCATTGCACTGCCTGACTTCTCGAGCTGGAGTCTTCTACCGCAGCCACTCTGGAGCCCGCTACAGGTAGCGCGAGCGAGCTGCCAACAAACTATACTACCGGCGGTGTTCCCTCTTGTATACTCTCCACAAAATAACTTGCAAACGCCGAAGACACGAGTGCTTCGGCAGCAGCGAGGATGTCATTAAACTGCCTGCCCTACCGAGCCGCTGATTTCTCATCGCAAGCAGCGACTAGCAAAACTGTGCCAGCATCCTCCCCAAGCCCAGGCGACCGCCCTGACGTGGACCAATCTGCCGCGGGCGGCATGCCGCCGGCGCTCCCTCCGCATACCTCCCAGTTATCTCCAACCGCGTCGCGGTGCGTGTCGGTGAGCGTGCTTGCGTGTGATACCAGTGCCTCTTCCACAAAATACAGACACTAGCCTTGCTTCAGCGGTCGGGCTGTGAAAGTTCGCTGGGATGGCGCCGGCAGCAGCGGACGGCGAGACATGTACATCGCCAGCAAGCGCTGCTGCTGCTGCTTGCTGCTTACATTCGGGAGTTGACACATGTACGTGCGTCGCGCAACCGCGCGCCCCGCTCTCCCGGAGAAGGAGGAACAAGCGCGTTAGCTACCCGGGTACCCGTACAATGTAGATATCTCGGGAGTTATTTTACTCCAGGTGCCTGGAGCGATCGAGGTCGATTTCGAGCTGCTTTATTCAAGATGGTAGCACGGGCCGTCGGGCCGTCGGGCCGTCGGGCCGTCGGGCGGAAGTGCCCAAATTTTTCCTTAGTCATCTTTCGCGGATGTGGCGAACGAACGTGATAGCGTAATATTTCCTTAGTAGTACTCGGGTAAGGATTTAATGGAGACTTTTCGCTATATACTCGTTCGTTGGCGCCGATCATCCGCAGGCGGTGGCGGGTCGTCATCACATCGCCACCTGCCTTCGGGCTTTCGTGATCTCGCCAGCAGGCAGGAATAGTAAACGACAAACACACCTTGTATGCTTCACCCGCTTGAGAAGTAGCATCTGATCGTGGAGCCACGCCTACCCCGCCGTTGCTCCGATACACCGGCTGCGAAGGGCAGGCATGTCCCGCCGGGTGGAGGACCAGCTGGGCGCAGACGCGGCGACGGCCGCCGCTATATTCAACCGCCCAGCGCGCAAGCAGGCGTGCCCCCCGCCTCCCCCCCCCTTTCTTTCTCTCCCCCTTCCCCCATTCCCTCCCTTCCCCTGCCCTGGTTTGCCTCGAGCTTTTCAACGAAATGCCACTTGAGAACCTGACAGGGGGTGGGGGGGGATAACGTCAAGACATATTGACTTGTAGGGGGCTCGCGCTGACGGGCGGCTCGCTGCCTGCTGAGAATTCCCCGTGCCCCCCCATGCGCAGCCTGCCCGCCCGGCGCATGACTACGACGGCGGCGGCGGTGGAGGGCACAATATATGGTGCGACTCGCACCCGTCATTGAGTATCTGATTGTCATGCACTCATGCATGCCTACATGTGCTGGACACATGCACATAGGAAAGCCCTTATTTATCAAAAGCTTGAAATTGGGCTTGCTCGAACAATCGCAACATGTCAGAACATTCGCTATGGTTCTTCTGCGTTTGGCATCTGGCAGGCAGTGTATATTCTTATCCGCTTGTTCATATTACCGCTTCGGCACATGAAGACCCCCCCCCCCCCCCCCCCCCTCTTGAGCCTTGTGTGACCTCTCCTTCACGCCTTTGGCTACCGCCGCAATAGGTACCACAATAAAAAGCGTGAGAGGAGGCCGCGCGGAGTGCGCGCACCCACGCGCTGCGTCATCTCCCGCGACGCAGGCCGCACCCGCGCCGACTGGGCGGGCATCCAGCAGTTGTGCGTCTACTTTGCGCAGGGGTGCTGCACTGCAGGGCAAAACTGCACCTTCCTCCACCGCGCGCCCACGGAGCAGGTGAGCACATATCCTCTATTGCGTCCCGTGCGGCGGGTGGTGTGGTGTGAGATAGTCCAGCGGTCCCGGTTGCCCCGCTCCAGGATGCTGTGACATTGGAGAAAGATCACTCGCGCGATTGCTTCGGGCGTGACCGCGGTCGCGATGACAAGGACGACCGCGGGGTGAGCGCCACTATGAGCGCAAACGCGCCACTGCCACGGACGCAGCTTTGTGCTCTGGCTACTGCATGCATCCACACAAGGGGGCCCCGGCATGCGGCTGCGCTCACAGTGGTAGGTTTGTGCTCATGGCGGCCCTCACCTCAGGGCGTGGGATCCGCGATGCGCGACTGCCGCACGTTGTTTGTCCACTATGGGGGCGCCGGGAAGCTGAGCGCTGCGGAGGTGCAGCGGCTGGCAAGCGAGAATTTTGGGGAGTGGGGCCGCCTACAGTGCGCGCCTGGCCGTATCTGCTTGCGCGCACAACCAACTGAGCATTGCCAGCCTGAGGATCTGGACGCGTATTCATGTTCCATGCGGGCAGTGCTCTTCCAACGTTGGGGGACCTTGCACATGTGTTGCTTTGGCCGCCTGCATGCGTCACACCTCTGCTTCCATCTATCCAATGCCTTTTACTCTCTCGCAGCTTTTCTTCAGCGATAGCATGGGGTATCATCAATCGGTGTCACCGCATTGCCATAGGAATTAGCTTATCTACATTGATATCAAACCACGACAAAATAGTGATATAGCTGTAAAAGTTAGGATGATAAGCTCTCATTTGTACAATATGTTTCGATTTGGCTAGGATAAAGCTTGTAGGAAGTGCAATCGTACGTACCGAGTACCATCCATGCAACGGTGGTTGCAACTTGGAAATGTGTGCATGTGTGTCTGTGAGAGCGGAAGAGGGAGAGGGAGGGAGGGGGAGGGTAACAAGGAGTTGTAGGTAGTGGTCTACCGGCATCAAAACTCAGAGTTGGAAGCTGAGCGTGTTATGCAGGCCGCGCAATGGTTGCTGGTGAGATGCTTGCTGAGATTGGAGAGCTGTGCGGCATTTGGGATCATAGTCCAACACCGCGACTGAGCGTCCCGGCATGTGTTTATGCATTGGCAGCAAGGTGCACGTCGTCCCCGCCAAGGCGCTGGTGTTTGTGAGCTACGAGTGGCGTTGCAATGCGGAGTTTGCGAAAGAGGCGATGCAGGCGCAAGGCTTTTACGGCTCTAGCGAGGGCGAGGTGCCCCCCCCCCCCCCCCCCCCCTCCCCCGATTGTAAATTTCAAGGCGTAATTCCAGAATAACAGTGATGCAGGGCTTCCTGAACTTAACAACCGTGGAGCCACCCTACATGACATGCGTGCAATGCATGATTGGTGTATGCCGGCCTCTTCACTCTCAATGGATCGTTGTACAGGTGCTAGAGATTAAATGGGCCAATGACGACCCCAACCCCGGCGTGGTGCGACAAGTCAAGCGGAGCAGGTGCGCCTTGCCCCCCCCCCCCCCCCCCCCCCCCCCTCTGACTCGCCATGTGTCACCTGGAGCCTTGGTTAGGGGACAGAGGGCTTGTTATTTAGGCACTTTCAAGACTCTTTTTTGTAGAATAAGAATGTGTAGTGTTTCTTACAGCCGTCCTTAATCGATTTCGCTCTTAGAGTAGGGCAAATAGGCGGAGCCATCTCATCCACTTATAGTATTGAACGGATGTGCTGGGTGCGGGACTCCTCCCGCCGCGCAGCCTTGTCCCACCTAGCGGCTGCCGTTGTGAGTGCTCTGCGATCGGCACTTCGCAGGGAAGAGCTTTTCGTGCGCGCCGTGCAAGACGAGGTGGCGCGGCTGCCGGAAGATCGCAAGCAGGCGCGCATCCTGCAGATGTCTCTGGCCGCCACTGGTGCGCTGTGTGGTTTCCCTGTTGCAATACCATCTCCTGCGCTTGCCCTGCTGTGGAGGTTAATATCATGTCAACAACCCATTCCAACGGTCTTTGGTTGTATCACACTCTCCCTATCATGTTGGCACTCAGTGTGCCCCGCATTTTCCCATGGCATCAGGTGCTTATCCGGACACCGATGCGCAGTACAACATCGCCACGCTTCCGGGCGTCAGCACCTATGCCGGGCCCTCGGTCGGCGTCTATGTCGAGCCCCCGCCACCGCCCGTGGTGGAGGAGGACGACATCTCCCGGTACCTGCCTCCAGACGACGACGCGCACGATCCGTACTATGACTACACGCGTCAGGGAGCACCCCAGGTAATAAAGACCAAGCACGGCAACTTCCTGTTCCACACGCGTCTGATTGCTGGTTGGGCTGTCAAGAACGCCGGCAACGGCGTCGCTTTGATATGTGTGCGTAAGCACTATCGTGGTCATCATCTGATTGCGAGTCTGAGGACCGGAACACAGGTTGCGCACAATCATAGCATATTCCTGTCCGATATCATAGTACTTGTGCAACTATATTGATATAGCGATGTATGCAGGTGTGATTGTCTGTGTTCTGCAAGTGACCATGCAAAACTTGACCCCATCCTCAGCCCCACCCCAGCATACTATCATCATTGTCACTGTTCTTGCCGCCGTCATCATCACTCAGTATGTCCGATTGTGCTATGCTTGTACCCACGAACTTGGGACTTCTTTCCAGGGGGGTCATCATCATTTGCTTGACTAGCTGTCCATTGGCTGGCGCAGGTTGATGCAGGGTCCGCAGCCCCTGGGGTCGACCCTGCGCAGGGTGGCCGACCGGAGGAGGCGAATGAGGTGGCGGCTACTGGGCAACACCACGGCAGCACCACGGCTGACGGCGCCGCGCAGCATGCTCTTGGGCTACTGGCGGGCTATGGCAGCGATGCTGACTCGGATTAGCAGCTGCAAGTGCGTTGCAACTGAATGACTCCAAGGCGCCTATATGCCGTGTCTTTCAACACATTTTCGTTTCATCTGCTGGATGACGCTGCATTGCTGCACCTCATGCCCTGTCGATACTACGAGTACCACCACGTCTTTGCTATGTATGGCTCTGCAACATTGCCGCTGCTCGCAGAGCACCATCAGCACCGGCGCGACGCCTGTCTGCCAGTCTCAAAATCAACGCAGGCCAGGATGGCCGGTAGTTCAAACGCCTCGCACATTGCCGAGTGAACACCCTTGCTACGCTTGGACGTGTGGGCGGCTGCCTCCTTTCTCCCGCCGGACTCATCTTGAGGCTGCGGTGGGCTTTGCCTCCGCATCGCGCATTACTCGGTTCATGCATGTGGATTCCATGCCGGGCACGAGGTCACCGGATGCCCGCATGCTGCTCACACCGGCGAGATGTGCAGACTGAGCGGCGAAAGCTTTGTTAAGCCTGCCCTGCCAATGGGCTGCGTTGACAACTCCCAGGTACCGGCGTTCTTCCTCTCTTGTGTGCACATACAGTGCACACAACCACAGAACCATTAGCTGCGCAGGGTATCTTCCATAGGCAATGCAGCCGCAGGCTACCGCCATGCGCGGGTCGTTCACTGGTGCGTAGCTGAGGAGCGAGGTACGCAGGGGGCACGGGGGTTCACTTGTGGCATTTCAAAATTCCCTTCGCAGGTCTAAAAAAGATGAATTGTGCAACTTCGGGGCGGATTGTCCATGAGGTATCCGTGTTGTTTTGATCGATTTTTAGGAAAAGTATTCGTTTCTTGTCTCGGCTGGACAGGGTTTCAAAATAATAGTGATGAGAGGTGCCCGCCCGTTGCAGGAACGCGCTCAGGTAGTGTAAACGTGTAGTTCAGCAGCGATACAGTAAGGATCCTGACCGCGATCCTCGTCCACGCAGCTAGAGTGCCTGTTTCTGTTGCGATTTACCACCCATCCATCCGTATGCTTCCTTCGCGAGTTTAAGCATTTCATCGTAGCCATTGATGTTCGTTGTCATGACACGCCACCGTATCAATGAATACATTTCATGGCGGAATGTATCCCAGGTATGTGCACATGTGTGTCAACGCGCAGCCCGCGTGTTTTGATGGGTCACAATAGTAAGATCTGAATCACAGGCCGCATGCAGCATCGGGCCCCACATGTTGCAGGTGCTAATAGAATATAACTTCTGTCTTTATCATACTAGTTCCTGTACAAATAACATCATCACTATTGTTTGGTGAATCGCCGGATATCTTAGCAGCTGGCCATCAGGACAGCGCTAGATAGAGCCAACATGATGAGGGTCTTCATGTTTGCCTGCCTGGGGCGCATGCTTCAGACCGCTGCAAGCTCCGTTGGGCACAGCTCACTTGCAGCTAGGCAAGGAAGGATGGGGGTCTCCAGCGCAGGAGGTATGTAAACGCCAGGGTTAGGCTGAGGGTCTTGAAGGCAGGTGCAGTGCTGTCTTGAAAGGGGGCACACCGCCGTTGGCTTATGGGGGCACTTGCTGATTAGGTTTGCGGTTCCATGCCGCTGTTGAAGAAATGAAGAAATGAAGCTTGACGCAGATAAGATACTTGGAAAGCGTGGTAGACAAAAACCTGTGCCCTAGGACAGATTGGCCCAGAGCATAGGTTGTTTGTTGCCAGGCACGAGGCAGGAGCAGCAGAGCATTTCTCACCCTCAAGCGAGAGCATGCGGAATGGGCGGCTCATCGGCGAGTAGAAAAGCGAAGTCGTCATCATCCACCGCGAATGCTGCCAGGTCATCATTGCCAGAGCCAAAAAGGTTGCAGCACACCGTGGAATCGCGGAGGGAAGGCACGTACATGGGGCTGGAGCAGCCCTTGCGATTTGGGGATGCGAAACTGAGGTTGATTCTGGAGGTCAGGGGGGAGCGTGGAGACTGGCCGCCCCACGGTGAGGAGAGTCTGGGGGCGCGCAGCTTGGGAGGCGTCACAGCAAAGGGACGGGGTGGGGTGCTGAATCCCTCCTGCAGCATGGCAGACGTTACCCGCGGCGGGGTGACAGGTACAGGTGTGACAGCTATCACCGAGCCTGCATCCTGCTTCTGGCTGGCTTTGGCCGTGGGAGTGACCGCAGGCACTACGGCCGCTTTTTGAAGGCTGCTGTTCCATGAGGACAGGCTGATCTGTTGAGACTGCGCCAAGGAGTGCAGAGGCGGAACCACTGAAGCAGTAAACCTCTCCAGGGCCGGGAAATCCCTCACAGACGGGGGTGTGGAAAGATCAATGTGGCATGGGATGGTGAGCAACTCGTCCATCCGTGGCTTGTCGCAGTCCATCGCGCCGCTGACTGCGTCAGGCAGACCCTCGCAGTCGTCATGCCTGTGAGGCATCATCAAAGTTGCCTGGGGCGACCAGCTGCAGCCGTTGTCCTCGCCGCGGCTCTCCTCGAACTGGCCGAATCCAGCAGCCACAGTCGCTTGGATGGCGTCAAAATCATCAGATCCCTCATCCACTTGGCCAGTGCAAATACGGTCGCGAGCTTTGAACAGATCTTCGATCTGGCCCTTGATGGCAGAGATGCGGTTGGCAGTGTTCCCGGCAGACGGGTCCTCCAGCTGCGCCTCCAGCTTCTCCACCACCTTCTCAATGCTTCGAACCTTGCGGTAGGGCCATCGGCAAATGTTGTGCTGGCGGCACTTCTGCTTCAGCCAGGTCTCGCCAACACCTAGCCGGCGCGCGGCGGCGCTGATGGGAAGGCGAAAGCACTTGGCGATCGTCACAATGTCGACGTCCTTCTTCGCGCTGTCAGCCTGTGGAGGCAAATATACACTGGTGTCGATTGCTTTGCTGCAGTGAGGCCACCGCAAATTTCCAGCTGCAGTCAAGAGGCAACAGGGGACACTAGTGGCACTAAGAGAACGCACCTCTTCGCTTGATGATGTCGGGCTCTGGGGTGCAGGCGGTGGAGGCTGGTCGCCCTCGATGATAACAAAGCCCTTGCTGTTCTTGTACTCCGCAAAGGACCGGTAGAAATCATCCAGATATTCCGACTCACCATGTGGCAGCCTGCAGGGTGCAGCGGCACGTTAGTAGCAGCGGCACATGGGCATAAAAAACTGCTACGGGATACCGCGTGGAAGTGGGCGTTGCTGAGTGTTTACAAGTACAAGAATCGGTCATTGTAGGGTGTTCTTTTCCAGTATTGATTGAGATACCTGTGAAAAAGTGGCGCGAATACTATTTGCTTGAATGTTGATAATAATCGCTAAGCATGGGTACTGAGTGGGCCCCATATGAGAAATGGTTCCACGATGTGAGCTCAACCAGTTCCCACTCATGGAAAACCCGCGGCAGATGAACCTTCAGCAGGCAACACAAGGTGTGACTGTGCCTTAGGAAGAAGTCGATAACCGTAAAGGTTGGTGTTTGTCGCCGTAGTAGGCTCGTCTCTGGTGGGATTACTCCGTGTGAATACGGCAACCTCGCGCCCCACCAATTGCATACAAAAAGCTGCGATCGGCAACTTCTTCCAGAATTGCCTTGATAGCCCGCCCCCCCCCCCCCCCCCCCCCCCCCCGCAAACACCGGGAAACAGGGTTCAGAGTGGTCTCAACGGGATAAAAAAGTCGGTGGCGGACCGACGGGTGTTCAAAAACGTGGCCGCCGTCCTACTGCACACCAGTCGTGGGGGCGGAACCCTATAGCCAGAGGCGTGACTCGATCTGATGATATCTCAATCGATTCGACGTTAAATCAAGGCGCCTCGCGAGCTACGCACACATAGCTGCAACCACTACAAGTCCATGTGTTACCGAATGCACTGCAAGCAGCAGCACGCATAACCCTGGCCGGTGGCATCGCTCAATGTTTTTTTAGTATGGAACTTGGGTATTATCCACGACACATGGGGTCCACTTGGGGTACTACTGGCAGGAGTACTCCTGGTACTGTTACCGCAACTCGTAACCAAAGTATGAGTGTAGCGGGTGGCGATGCCTGGTCAATGGCTGCCATGGCGGTCCCCGACTATGGTGGCCCGTAGCTGGATTTCCTTTCGGATTTCCATGTGGATTTCTTGAATGTTGCAGCCTGGGCATGTAATCAAAACATGATTGTACGTACCATACCTGTGGATTTGTTACACTTTATGGTTACACTTTCTGGTAGAACTGTAAGGATACTGCGCAAAACGCACCAGGCACTGGGTACCCACATGGGGATTTGTGTGGTATATATCCTTACACTCCACCCCCCCCCATAGGATGGAGGACCTCCTCCAGCAACGTTTCGGCTTGGATTCGGTGGCGATCCGCGTTGGCCGTGTCGTCCAACATTGCGGGATATCATATCATATTTTATGGTTCTCCGCGGGATCGAACCCGGATCCGCGTGCGTAGAAGCACCAACTGTAAGGATACTGCGCAAAACGCACCAGGCACTGGGTACCCACATGGGGATTTGTGTGGTACATATCCTTACAAGAACTAACCAGCAGCAATTCGTAGAGGTGTATGTTGATCTCCTCTCTTAGTACCTCGTACTGCCTGTGGCGGTGAATATTCCACTCCGTTCATATATAGCCTGTTTTGCTATCCACGCGAGTGCAGATAATGTGCAAAAATGGCGGGAATCGTTCACATAGTCGCTATACATACAGCTGTGTACCTAAAACTTACGTCGGGCGTTGGAAGGTGATGACGCTACCAGTCGTACCTGTAGTCGCTAGTTTGGAGATACATGTGGCAGCTACCCCGTTCTGTACGGTGTTACCCTGTGTACTGGTGTTAATTACAAAAAAGCCAGTAGTCAGAAATACACCGCTAAAATCAGTATACCAAAAGATCATCCGAGGATCACCCACACACACACGTGCACGCGTGGCCCGGACTGACTGAACCGTGTGCGCATCACTCATCCATCCCGCCTCATGCGGGATGCGGGCCGCTTTTAGGCGGCTTGCTGACCTGACTTTTTAGTACTGCTCATGGTAGTAGGTGGATTTGTTACTGCTTTTTTTGTAATTCACACCAAAAAATCGAGGCAACACAGCAAGCCGTCTCATAAAAGCGGTCCGCATCCCGCACGAGGCATCCCTTGGTGCTGCTGATATATACTGGTAATCCTTCTTTATTACCAGTACGTAAGGATTATATATGTATGTTGTTGTTTTAATGCCGGTATGTATTTCGTACTGATCTAACAGAAGCCGTCCGTGTATAATAACCAATGAATCGGATACTTAATGTTGCTCAGCCGCCGGCTGGACGACGACGTGTTAGGATAAAACATTATTAGCGCTACCTGTACTCGCTTCGCGTTCTCAGGCGGGTACCGTGTACTTTAGGTACCGTAGGTACCGTATTAGGTACCGTATTTGCGCGCGGCGCAAGCAATAAATATTTATCCGATGTAATGAATACAATGTACCGGATGGCTACGACGAGTGCTACCGGCATGGGTACGGGATGCGGGCCGCTTTATGTTTAAAGCGGCTTGCGCTACTGTTTTTATCTATTAGCAGTCGCTACTGCATTTCGCGGTTGGATTTGTAACTGGGCTTCTTGTAAATTACACGAGGACGGAAGACGGTATGTTCGTTCGCTTGGTGTCATAATCATCAACAATCGATTAAATTAAGCCCGTACTCGAATAGATTTCAGATTGCGTAAAGCCCGTATTCCCGTATTCCTTACGGGTAGTCGTAAGACAAAATAAAATAACAAATAAAATAAAGATATCTGCAACGGGCTATATTCGAATACATCGACCTCATATCAGTAGATCACACACCGCTACCCGTACTGCTCACCACTACAGGGCCCCGCGACATGGGACGACCGCCACCACCACCACGATTGCCCACCCCAGCCCCACCCGCCACCCCAAATCAGCAATACCGACCTGCATAACCTATCGTGTGCGAGTGGGTGGGTCAGCCGTTACTCAGGGCCCGTATCAGTATCAGGGCCCGTCTTGCCGCCTCGGTCGGAATCTCCGCCTACATTACAGGTCAACGGCCCGCGCGGGACTACAGGGCGCCGCAGGGCGTGAGGTGGCTGGGAATCCGCCACTAGGTCGCCGGACGGGTGCGGCGAGGGCGAGGGTTGGCGGGAGTGTTGCGACGGGGTGGGGCGCGAGGGGGCGGCGGGGAGATTGCTGCTGCGCGACGGCCGGGGAGCGGAGCTCCTGGCGCGATGGGCCGGGCGGGCGCGGTGGAGCATGAAAACTTGCCGGACGGGTCCGAAGCACCCAGACGTCAAAATTGTGACGTCACATATGGCCCCTCTGCGATCTGTGCAGATTTTCATATATTGAATTTACCTTCAGATATGAATCAGACATAGATTCCCGGTCTCAGATGATGAATATGTGAATATGTGATCTGTAATCTATTCGAATACGGGCTTAACTGCTGCGATCGCGAGGGATCACGCGTGGGAAGCCTGCGAACCACCCACCTGATAATCACAGGCTCCCCCAGCTGCATATGGCCGCTCTTCGTGCAGGCGAACGTGACGGCGCGGGCACATGCGCATGTGTCGCCGGTGGAAGCATCGGCAGAGACAAACACCTGCAGCGAGCAGCGCACTTTGCCTGCACGGATGTCGCAGCAACAATTGGGGCCGGGTCAGCGGGCCGAGAATACGAGCTCCCCGCCTGAGGCACGACAGCTGCCATACTGGCGTGGGTTACCGACTCGATGAGATCCGTGACGAAGCTGCGAGTGATTGCGGCATGGCCATTGCGAGAGTCTGGCTCCGCCAGCCACTGACCGACGTGCTGAGTTAGGGTGCCGAGCGACACGTAGATACGAGTACGAACATCGGACGCGCTTTACTGCAAAATGCGACCGGCATATAATGGCTAGCAAGCACAGAGGTCCGACGTCCGAAGCTCGCACTCTCGGAAGCTGGGTGATAATGGAACGTCTAGATAACAGCTATCACTGCTTGCGGTGGATCCCGGGTTTCGGTTCCTGCACACCGGCGTCGACGTTCGGGACGAAGGAACCCAGGTTGGGGCTGCCGGGTTGCGTCGGAAGAACGTGACAGGCGGCCGACGGCGACGACGCGCCGGTCCAACTTTGTCCCACTCTGACTATCCAATACTGCAATAAACTACTCAATGATAATTCTTGGCTGTCCAAACACGTGCAGTAAACCCATGGCGCGCGGTCCGATGATCTAGGAACATCCGACAGCCACCGAGAATACAAGCAAACCGGGGGCCAAGTCAGGGAAGCACTCACTGTTGGGGTTCTCGAATACGCATGCTGCGCGTGCGTTAGAGTCTCCGCTGCCATCCACGTCGTCGGTGTCTCGACAGCAGGCCGCGGGTGTTGGGCTGGACCCAGGGTGGCAGTTGATTCGGATGCTCCGAAATACGCCACAATGTATTGAGCTAGCAACCATTGTCTCGTCTAACTCGGCCATGACTAGGATGAAGTGTTTCGCCTCGAGTGACGCGGCGCGTGTCCCGGAGGTAAGATCTTCAGAACTCTTGCCGTATTTCCTCGAGTTGTCCGTCTATCTCGGTCGTCGAGGCTGCGGTATGGGCGCCACGGTTGGAGCGGCCGCGGCGGATGCTTTCTGGCTGGGATCCGATAGTGGCTACGCCGGTGACGCGGACGTTGCGCCCGTAAGGATTAGCAGCGAGGACTGTAGTCGTAAGATTACCTGTAGTCGCTACAGGTAGTCGCTACTACCCGTACGACTCGCGCACAGGTATTTTAGAGGCATATCATACGGACATCGCGTCATCAGATAATCCTGTCATCGGATAAATACTCGCACCGGAGCGTGCCACGTCGTAACTGATGACATGCCCCGCGCCGCTATCTGATGACAGACCCGCGTGTATACTGTACACGGGGGCATTTCCATTTGGAAATGCCCCCGTGTACAGTATACACGCGTCATCAGATAGCGGCCTCGGCCAGCCCATTTTCAAAACATTTTCGCCCAGTCTACCTACCTGCCCGGCACCCGCCGACGCCATGGCAGGCTCCACCGAGCAATCTCCGCAACGGACAGCCAGGCGGGGCGAACCCACATGGGAGACCCGCCCTACCCGCACTATGGGGGGTCATGTTTCCCCTGGGTTCACGGTTTTGCCGCGGGAGCTACGCGCGAAGGCCCGTGCACTGGCGGGGCGCAGCGGCCGCAGCCCTGGCGCCTCGCCCGCCGCCACCGCGCTGCGCCCGTCTCGCCCGCCCGCGCGTGGTCATCCCTCGACAGCCGGCGCAGTGCCTGATCCTTGTCTCGCTTCTCGTTGCCTGCACGGTTAGGATGGCGTGCGCTCGCGTGGCCATGGGGCGTGGCCCCGTTGTCATCCTCATCGGTGTACGCTTCGTCTGTATGCGGTGTGTCCATGTCTATGTCCAGTGCGGCCCCGGCAATGGCCAGCATCCGAGGGTACGCGCTGCCCTCCGACTGCGCGTTGCCGTAGGTAAGTGCAAGCCCTTTAACTTCGTCTACGGCAAAGCTGGGACGCTCCATGACTGCCCAGTGTGGATGGGCGGGACGGGCGGGGCGAGAGACACGAGGGAAAAGATGGTGTTTGCGGGCCCGATGGCGGCGGCGGAACTAGAAGCGCCGGTCGATTTCTTGCGATATCTGATGACAGACCAACGCATATTGATATTTGTCCGTATGAATCACATCTCTTGTCATGCGTTAGCGTTGTCGACGTGGCAGCCCGCGGTGCGCGAACGGTAGATGATGACAAGGATTATCTGATGACGCGATGTCCGTATGATATGCCTCTTAATCCCCAAGACTGCAGGGACCAGAACCGGTAGCGCGCCATAATTTACTCGCCATAGTACGGTACATGTGCATTTTTTCCCGCCCCGGGGACAGTAGGTGTAAGGATATGTACCACACAAATCCCCATGTGGGTACCCAATGCCTGGTGCGTTTTGCGCAGTATCCTTACAGTTGGTGCTTCTACGCACGCGGATCCGGGTTCGATCCCGCGGAGAACCATAAAATATGATATGATATCCCGCAATGTTGGACGACACGGCCAACGCGGATCGCCACCGAATCCAAGCCGAAACGTTGCTGGAGGAGGTCCTGCATCCTATGGGGGGGGGGTGGAGTGTAAGGATATGTACCACACAAATCCCCATGTGGGTACCCAGTGCCTGGTGCGTTTGGCGCAGTATCCTTACAGTAGGACTGGCAGTGAAACCCTTGCAGCGTCGTACCTGTACTTTTTTTTTCGCCCCCGGGACAGGACTGGCACCAGTGAAACCCTTGCAGCGTCTCTACGGCGGCCGTTTAGGCAGCAATCCAGTTACGTACTGTACCTGTACTGTATGCACGGGTAGCGCTGCGATGTGCGCCTTCGCGCTGCCGTAGTGCCGTATTCCCCTGCTCAGCTCATCCGCGCGCGCAGCGACGACGACAGTCGGTCCGTATATTAATATGTAAATATGTAGTATGCGACGACAGTCGGTCCGTATATAAATAGTGGGACTACTGTGAGAGGACGTATAGATGGCCCAACGCGAATTCGCGAAGTATCCCTGTAGGGATACCTCGATATAGCGACTACTGCTAGCAGCTTGTGCCCACACTAAGCCGCCCCAGCGGCCAGCAGCATCGTCGCCAGCTGCTGCTGTCTTGCGATTGCAGGATTTTGCAGTGTCGCGGTGGCGTGGAACTAGTGGAACTACTGGTGCCTGGTAGTCGTGCTTTGCTTAATATATTTCTGGTTATTTCCATCCCGATCACGGCCACGTCAGGATTAAATATATATTGCAGCATCCTGCAGGTTGCATGCAACGATGCTACACACCTGGAGGGCCGGCTGGGCCGCCGTCGGGGCGACGCGTGGACACGACTACAGGTTTATCATCCTGCAGGTTGCATGTAAAACGGCCCGCTAAGTAATATTAATTACATGAGCTAGCGGCAGAAGGCGATATCGGAAATCACCAAAATAAAAGGCTAAGTAATATCGCGGGCGTAATTACATCCGTAGACCTTAATTTTATTTTAGGCGCCAGCCGCCAACAGTTTTGTTTTCGCCCCCGGGCCAAGGACAGTGCGCCGCTAACAGTATCTCAGAGTAGCGCTCAAGATGAGATACTGGAGATAGCGACTACTTTTGCCCACGGGGGGGGGGGGGGGGGGGGGGGCATACACTCCCTCCACTTGAGCATGTATTCGAAAAGCCGCTAGATTTGCAGCCGTTTTTTTTCCCGCCCCTGGGGGACAGGACTGGCACCAGTGAACCTTTGCATCATCTCTGCGGCGGCCGTGTAGGCAGCGATCCAGTTACGGAAAGCCATGGGTAGGCGATGCTCCGTTATAGTCATGAAACAAATCGCCGAAGCAGTATGCAAGACTAATAAGAGGCCAGTAACGGAATTTCCAACAGTAGTGTTGGACTACCGTCTAAACACTGCCATCAAAATAGTTACCCGCCACTTACCACGAAAGGTCTGCCCTGCCCGTTTGGGCGTCCGCCCATTCAAGTAATGCGAGTAGTTAGGGCAATCCCCATCCCGCATGACTCTTGAGCATGCGCAAGACCGCTACATGGTGTGTCCCCCTCCCCCCCCCCCCCCCCCCCCCCCCCGCCCCAGACAACACACTAACTACAGCCGCAGGCAAGCCCTCATGCCGCAAGCAGCAACGTCGATCTCCGCTTCTTGGATGTCTCCTTGGGCGCCTACGGAGGCGGCGCCCTCGAGGCATACACCAAGTCCACACACACCGAGGCCGAACGCACCGAATTCCAGGAAGCGGTGATGTCCGAGCTGACGGGCGGGACCACTGCCGAATCTACCCGCCATGTCAAGAAACCGAGGTCCGTTCAAGAACAGAGCTCTCATCCCGGATGCCTCGCCTTGCCGGCCCATGGAATTCACACCGGTCGCGGCCGAAGCCGTGGTCCAATAGACGGCTCCGGCAGAGACCGTGCGTGGACAAGGCCGCGGCCGCATCCTGCCTGCACCCATCGCCTCCGAGTCCGGGGCACACCACAACCCACACCTTGATGAGGAACCGGAAGTGGCCGTGTCCACTCGCATCCGCACCCAACCAATCCGCCCGATCATCGCCAGACTGAAGCGTGGCCACCGCTGGCGGCCCGCCACGAAAGCCACGGCCCCGGCTCCGCCCAGAAAGAACGCGTGTCCCCACAAACACACACCTCTCTTCGCCCGGTCAATCCCGGTCCTGCCCTCCCGCCCCGCTCCGGAAGCTCACTACCGCGGGCCAGACCCCGCCTCCCGGAAGACCTCACTCACAACGCACGGAAATCGCAAATACTTGTATTTGTTATATGCGCGCCGCCACGCGCCGATGTGACATACATGCTTGTATCATATGGTACCGCCACCACAACTAACGCACCTACCAACCGCGACACCACGACTATCGGCAGCGCAGCCATGCCGAAGGAGGGGAAGAGGTCGCGGGCAACGGCAGAGGCGCGGTTGGCACGGGCGGAGGTGTCACGGGTGGTGGCGGTGGGTGCGGCGGGTGCAGTAGATGCGCGGGCGGCGGGGCGGAAGCGCGCATGCCCTCGGGCACTGCAGCGGCGGCACAAGCGGAAGGGCGGGCACCTCACGCAAACTCAGCTGCATATCGGAGCGCGAGGCGTTGACCGCCAAGATCCAGCGCGCGCTTTTTGATTTCCGTGCGCGCCTCAGCGTTCATGCTCATGCGCCTCCTCGCCGGCGGCGGCGGGCCGGGGGAGGTAGTGCCGCATGAATGAGGAGGCGGTGCTTATTATGAGCTTGGAGAGGCGGCATGCGGAGAAGGCGGCGCAGCCGCATAGGCACTCGACAATGCTTTGAAGCGAGCCCCAATTGTCTGCCCAGCGCTTGCCCCAATGTAACGCACCAGGTTGTCAGCAACTGGCAGCTATTTGCCCCCCCCCCCTTCCCCACGCACACGATCAAAACCACTTTCTCATCTTGGCGGGCAGTTGACGCGGACCTATCCGCCGCCCCTCGCGCTTAGATGGAATGCTTCGAGTGATATATACTAATCAAATCATACAACTTATAAGAAGCGGGTATGCGTATCTGTACCTGCAGATTGACACACTGTTCATCTGTTTGCCGCAGGATTACATAGTGGTTAAAAGTTGATTGTGTGTGCGTGAGTGCCAGATCGGCTAAACGAGGCTGTCCGCCTCCAAGATGCAAAAGAGCGACCGGCCACCGCTAAACATCTCAGCAAAATATAAATAGTAAGGTATATGTTCATTGAGTGGGCCCCCGAGACCACACAGCCTCTGACAGCAATCACCGCAAGTTCTTAGGGTACAATAGTGGTACAGTAGTAGGTACATTATACAGTAGTGGTATACCCATGCTTGAGCGTACGCCGTGCGAGAAGATAGGGGGTGGGGGCACCACTAAAGCTGAGCTAGTTATGTTGATATATGAGTGCAGAGAGATTGCTTGCGCAGTTTATGATATGATGGCACGCAGACGGGTCCCACCTCTTCCCCCATCACCGGGCCCGCTCTCTCTTTCCCCGCCCCCGGGTGCCCTCTCGTTACTGTCAGCATCCCGACCCCCCCCCCCCCCCCCCCGCCTCCAAGTGCAGTCACTACTTTGGATAGACGGCACTGCGGCAGCACTATAAATTGCCAAAGCATCATGTAGTATCTGTGGGTGCACCCACCAAGCGAGCCCCGTGCATGCCTTGTTGGCGCCAGCTCCTACCGCATGGCACTGGCCCCTTTAGCCTGGCCATCTTGCGAGTGCCATGCATCAAACTAGCGATGGGGGAATAAGAAGGGGGACATGAGAGATTACATGCACTGGTGGGTGCGGCAGAGGGGGGGGGGGGGGGGGCAGAGCTTGATGTGCGCTTGCTTGTTGGGAAGCTGCGTTGCTGCTCGTAGGCGACTCTGCCAACGGGGCCGAACGTTGCGCCGAGTCGCGCTTGAGCGCGCGCTGCTTGCGGCGCGCCACCTGCTCCGGCGCCTCGGGGTCCCGGGGCTCGTCCTCCATGAGCTGAGCGAGCAAGCATTCGATTCAGCACGCACTATAGCTAGACATGCCGCTGCATGTGCATAACATCGCACACGATTCAACACACCAAGCGTTGCTCAACTTGAGTCCGCGCGCGCGCACACGCACACGCACACACACACACACACACACACACACACACACACACACACACACACACACACACACACACACGCACCACACCACACAGGCATCAACGCCCCTACATGCTCATATATAACACCCATAGCTACTCCCCGGAGCAGGTTTAGACGAATCGGCGCCATGGGTATGCTCGGATTAAACCGCGATCGCGCAACCCCCTCAGCAATCGAAGGGCAGGCGGCCAGCTCACCTTCGTCAAGCGCTTGTCAAGACATCGTCCGGTCGGCGGTCGGCGGCGCTCCTGGGGAGTGCCTTGCGGGGCGATCATGCATGGCAGTTGATGCCCAGTGCGCCGGGCAGGTTCCTGAATGCGGCAGACGTGTGCAACGATTTCAGCGCGGCCGTACGGGCTGCGGCGTACATGCCAAAACGGGAGGCTGAGCGCACCATGCGCCGCTCAAACAGGCTCCGCACAAGCACGACACATACAACCACGCACCTAAAGGCACATAGTCAACACCCATACCTACCCCTCATGGGCCATTTACACATGTGGGGCGGGTGTTACGAGGCCATTGTCCCGAGTACGCCGTATACAACATGCCTAGCGTTGGCAGCGTATTCCATGAACCCCAAAAGGACAACATGTGGCCAGAGATGGCCCTCGCAATTGATGGAGGGGGCGTCGGGGTCGAGCGGCGCGTCCTGCTTGTTCATCTCGTGTACGCAAATAAGGCAGCATTGGCCGCCGCGGCCCGCAATTTGCACTGTCCTAGACAACACACGCGGCACGACATCAAGGTTAAACCCCCGCCGTGCGGGACGCAATGACGGATTGCACACTCGATAATGACATAACCCCCCGTGTAGTGCTATGCAAAACACATATACGCACCCGTGGGGTCCGTTTACAACCGCTGATGAGCAGGCGTGATTCGTGATTGCAACTTCTCACGGCGGTGAAAGGCATATTGCGTGTCGAGTAGGTGGTGAACCAACATCTACATGCATGCGGGTAGCTGGGGGCGGGGTGTTCACCTCGTCATACCGGGTAGCTCCGGAGGCACTACCACCGGTCAAAAGTCGGTTAAAGGGGCGAAGACCGGGTTTGGGCAAGCGGATTGGGTGGGATGGCGGGCAGGCCCGGCGGGCGTCAAGGTTGTGACGGGTGATGTAGGTGGGCCGACAGTGCAATGTCGCGGACCGGCAGAAGGGGTTTTTCGGGGCCCGCTTTTAGTTTTTACGAGGTAATAAACAATCGGGTCGCGCGGTGCGCGCCGTGCACTGTGCCACTCGCGACACCCCCCCCCCCCCCCCCCCCCCCCCCCCCCCACAGGCCGCTCGCCGCTCCCTCCTCATTCAGGAATTTGTCGACCAAATGGACCGCAGCTCCCCCTACATACGCATCCGCATCGCAACACGAATCACCTCCCTCAGCACGGGCGGCCCGCTCCACTCCCTCACTCCCTCCCCCTCACCCGCTCTCGCCAGCGATGACGAGCGGACGGCCGATTCACGACGAACATCACTCCGGCGCCGAGCTCGGTGACATGGTCGATGAAGAAGACTATATGGACGCGGGCGTGGAAGGCCTCTGAGGCCCCCTGCCCACAGAAAACTCCCACGCGCCCTAACGGTGCACCAATAACACCCCCCTACTTACTTGGCCTCGGGTCACATAACGTTCCCTTTCTAATCGCAACCACCACTACCACAGACTTGAGACGGAACTTCAATCGGTGGCGGAGACCTTTGTACCGGGCGCATGGCAAGGCGTGACGCCTCGGTTGCCTCAATCCGCATGCGCTTCCTCGTCTGCGGGACATACCCCACCAATAGGAATGGACGGCAACACGGCGCCGCCCTAGCTAGATGCCTACCCGAGCAACATGTCGAAGTTGCTCATAGAGGACCGAAATCCCAGAGGCTGCATGGGGCTCAGTAATGAACTGGACGGCGCGGAAGACGAAGATGCCGCAAAGTAACAGATAGCAGACATGAGGGGTAGCCCAAGGCTGCGACGGACGAAGGAGCCGGGTATGGACAAGGACGAAGAGGATTGCCGGTAGCTTGAGCTATAATACACACATGTGTCCCTACTATGGTTAGAGATTGCAGGCCCTTAGAACGACACGGTCCGGGCGGTGGAGAGCATCGGATTTAAAGTTGTAATTCAGTTTCGATTTCAGGTTCTATTTCCCATCCCGCGGAGCAAAGCATTTTGGGAGTGCGATACATGTGCAACAAAAAGAGCAATGTGAGGGCGGAGGGCCCGACGCCATAACTGGAAATGTTTCCTATTCCCAAGGAAATCCCGGGCGCCGTGAAGATAGGGAGGGACCCCGCCCAAAATAAAGGCAGTTAAGTCCTCGGGTGTGAACGGAATATCACGACTTCTATTAAAATCCCTAAACTCCGGAGCCACCAACCCCAAATTATGACGGCGATACCCCCACCGCCGGCACTCCACCAACATCATTTGTAATCGTATATCCGACATAGAACAACAATCCCAAATCGTCGTCCCGCTTCGGCGCCGCCGCCCCCTAGCGGGTTTTGGCCACTAGCGTAGCCCAGCATCCGCAACGGACCCCATCACTACTCAATGTTCCCACAATGTGCTGCACTATGTGCTACACTATGCGTCTCCTCAGATCATCACTGGCGAGTCCTCCGCGGCGGTGTGATAGGCATTGGCCCGGGGGTTAATACCTCGAGCGAGACCCCGATCGCCGTGAGAGTGGACGCAGACGAACTCTGCCGCACTCTAACCAGAGTAGAACTGTCAGCCATCTCGGCTACATCGAAGGCCACCTCTCGGGGCTTGGCATGCTGTGCAACCCCAACAAGGGCGTCTGGGAGCCCACCCAAAATTCGTGTACCTTGAATTAGAAATTGACACGACGCTAGGGCCGCCTATTCTTCTACTCTAACTTCTTGCGCCAGCTTAGGACGAGCTTGCCGTCATTGCTCATACGGCGAAACATTTGATCCGGCGTGCGAAAGGCGACCGCCGTTGGCTGCATGATCGCTCGCGAACTGGCCGCCCTCGCGGGCTAGTGCCAGTTTCTTTACTTAGCCATCGCTCGCCTTTTGCCATTTCTCCCTCCGTGAACTGCGCGATATGCTCAAAACTCGCAACTCTTGGTCCGGTCGCGTCAAGTTTACCCACCAGCTCGAATGCGACATGCAATGGTGGGTGGGTTGTGTGCCCACCCAACACAACGGCCGCCCCATTAACCGCCCTATCGAAACCGGTTACTTGCACATCGACAGCTCTTCGTACGGCTGGGGTGCCGTTCTTAATGAACATCAGGAGGCTCGGGTTTTGTGGTATACGACGTTGACCGCTATGCGCCCATTTCCTCAAACAAGTTGAAAGCCGCCCCTATGGCTATTGAGTCTTTCCTCCCCATGCTCCGAAACCGTCACATTCGCTTGCTTGAGGATAGCCATGAGGAAGCGGTTGTCGGCGTCCTCATCAACCTCACCGCTCGCTCCATGTGCGCCTCATGGTCAAGCTGCACGCGCAAAAATGGCACCTCATGGACACGCGCGGTATTGCCATGTCCGTGCGCTACATCCGCTCCGCATCGAATATAAAGGACGACCGCCTCAGTGGGTCGCGAAAATGACTGCGAAGATTGGCAGTTCAACCCGCGATGATTAGCCTCGTTCATTACGAATGGGGCACCTGCGCCATCGACCATTCACGACGTCCGAGCACGCCCTCATGCTCCGCTGCAAGCCCGCTGACGCGACCCGCAGTGCGAAGCGATCGACGCCTAGCGCCTCTCCGACGTTGCATGGCAATGCGAATGTAACTGGTGCAACCCCGCTTGGAATCTTATCGGCAATCTTGTCTCCATACTGGAGTCCGGTGGTGCTGCAACCATCTATTGCCATTGTCCCCTACTGGCTGGACAACGCTTGGTACCAGCTCCTCTCGGGGATGTGCTCCGACATGCGCTTCTTGAAGCCGCTCCATGACCTCTTCATGACTGACCGTACTGGCGACCGCTTGCCCGTTTTCGCGCCCCGCTGCCATGTCGTTGCCTTCCGCGTTCCCGCCCGTGACCCCCCCCCCCCCCCCATGGCATGCTGCGCCCGGCGTTTTCTAGTCGGCAAACCAATCGTTCCTTGTGAAATGTTCTGAACTGGTTTATGGGAGTTCTCCCCATGTAAGGGACAGCCCTGGCTCGGCGCATGGACCGCGTGTGTGCCCCCGCATGTATACCGGGGCCGGCCAGCTGGACCACCACTTGCCTTCGTGGCGGCCGACCGGTCCACTATACTTTGCCGTGACACGCTTCATCGAGCGCAATGCAGATCCCCCCCCCCCCCCCCCCCCCCCCCCTTCCCCGCTCTCAGTGAGCTTGTTTGCCTGGCAACTCCTAATTATCACAATATGTAGGCAGGACATGGTACTGGGGAAAAGTGCTTGTTTTCATGGCTGGCCAGAGGTACATTTATATCCGCCTCAGAGCCGGGAATGTGAACCAGAAGCCAGTTTCGCCCGTGCTTTGGTGAACACAGAAGAGGCCAGTGCTAGATCGAAGACAGTGCCTCATTCTGCACTGCATCAGGAGGAGAAATCACAATGCTGGTGCTAGGGTATGGAACATCCCAGGGTTGACTGACACCATCATCCGCCCAGCAACCAGGTAATACACAGTATATGTACTGCCGGCCCACGGGTACAGGTACCATACCAACGTATTTTATTCCCCTACCTCTTGGGTTGAGCGGAGGAAAAGGAGAGCCGCGTCCGAAATCGCCTGGAATACGAGAGAATTGATACCGGTCGCAATACGGTTTTATCACGGATTTTTAGGCGTCCGTCCTCCGTCCTCCGTCCTCCGTCCTCGTGTGCTGCGTCTTCGTGAATGAACCGTCATACATTCGATCTTTGCTCGTTTGATTTCTAGGCACTCATACCACAGTCCGTTAAAATCCTGCGACTAAGACGAATCTATCGTGAATTATAACGGAAACATACTGCAAAAATCACGAATGTCCGCCGTCCGTCCTGTCACATACGCGCTTCGCGTATGAACCGTCATACATTCGGTTTTCGCTCGTTTGATTTCACGGTACTGGTACGTGTACGGTAACATTCTGAATGGATGCGCGTGTATTCTAGCCCAGGCACGTCATATATTCGTCTAAAACGCCAAAATAACGCGGTACCGCAGCGCGTTTTTACTGCTGAATCAGCCAGCGAGACTATTCAGCGACTCTTCCTTACTTATACGGTAGTCAAAGTATGATGCTGTAAAAAGGGGTCGCCGCGGTGCGGGGGCAGTCCGCCGACCCGGGGCCCGGCGTCCGTCGACGGACGGGCGACGGTCGAACGACGGCGTCCGACGTTCGGCGTCCGGTGCCGGTACAGGCGGCGGGCGTGGCGATTCGCGCCGTGCCCGCCCCGTAGACCTGACGACCGGCCCGACCTGCGCGGGAACCGGCCTTTTTGTAATGCACACCAGTAGTCAGCGGCCCGCTTTTACGCGGCTTGCAGATTTAATCTGTTTTACAAAATAATACGTCTCTTTTGAAAAATAAATTACTGAAAAATCTAACGCTAAAAGCATTATTACCCGGAAACAACAGTATTACAAGATCAACACTACAAGCCGGCTAAAAGCGGCCCGCATCCCGCACCACGCTCAACCCAAGAGGTAGGGGCACCTCCACAAATCCCCGGCGCGAAGCGCCGCTTAGTTTCAATAATGATGTACAATTAATTAATGTACACACGCCTGTACCGCCAGACAGTATTGGCAGGGGTACCCCTGGTGACCCCTGGTGACCCCTGGTGACCCCTGGTGACCCCTGGTATTGGAGGCATGGCAAGCGGGTGGGGACAGAAAATCCGGCTTGACGATGCAGTCGTTAAACCTAAGAAAACGGTTGAGCTCGGAAGCCCGCTTAAATGTCCATATCTTACATGTCCAGAGTATGGTATATTTATTAGGCATGCGCAATCCTCTGCGGGCGTCATCCACGTACGAACCACCATCGTAGGTCAGGGCTAGCCAAGATTAACATTGGTGATGTTCCACGCAACGGGGATACCCTCCTCGTACGAGAAAGTGTGGTGCATAAATATATACTCATCAAACCTCGCAGCTGGCAAACTCCTCGGGATTGGTCACCCTGCTATGTATGATGCAAGTGATGGCAGGCATCATGTTCGTCGGCAACAGCACGCACAGATAGGACGCAGCGCATGGTTGACATGGAATCGTGTAACACGGTGTGGATGGTAGACGGTGGCTGGAGTGATGCACTGAACCAAGCAAAGGCTACTGCCACTACTGTTCCCATTCCGCCTACTTCTAGACAACCTGCGCGGTGCTCCAGAGGCGCGGCTTCCGCTAGCCGCGCGCGCCAATGCCCAGATGAAAGCGGCGAGTCCCGTGGTCATTCCAGGCACATTCCAGGCGAAGCGGGCCCACGGGCGAGTCCACGCGGATGCCGGCGCCGTATCCGTAGCCGCTGATGTGTTGGACCAGTGCGCTTCCAGTCAGCGGGCCCATTGATCCACTCACATAGATGATCACTTGCTGAAAGGAAGTGACAAGCTGTGTGTGTGTGTGTGTGTTGGGGAGGGGGTTGGGGAGGGGGGGGGGGGGGGGGGGGTCGCATTAGGGATGACATCTATGCAAGCACGGCAGGTTACGCCCAGCACGTACCTCCCTGGCTTCCCTCGCGCACCGGCGGGATCGCCCAGCACACTGGCGCCGCTGTCCACATCTGACCCGTAATCAACTGTTTGCAGCGGTGCACATGTCACCGGCACGTTAGCATGAAAATCGCAGTACGAGGCTGGCAGGCTGCTTGGGTGACTTCAGTTTTCAGCTCACAACACGGTCGCGTTTTTGTCCGATATCACTGGAAATTAGCAAAATGATTTTGGGAGAGGCTTATGGGTGTCAAATCACCGCAATGACGGTTCTTTCATTTCCTAAAGATGTTTTAGTATTTCAGGACATGTTAACCGCCCATCCTTGGTCCCTGTGTAGATTCATGAAAAAATATGCGCGTGAGCTCTAGAGCATGTCCCACCTAGCTCAAGGGGAGGATGACTTTGTATGGCGTGTCTTTCTTATGTAGGGTTTAAAAATATTATCATCTACAATATCCAGGGTGAATACCAAAAATACACGAGAAAGTATTAAACCTGAAGACAACTAAGAAATACTAGTCCTGAGGTATACACTTCAAGCCCTATTAAACTTTGGGGGCGCATTTCAATTCTTTCTCAAGTCATCGGAACAACCTCCCAGCTTCCAAGCACTGCGCGTGCCGACGCGGTAACCCAAACACTGCGGATAACAACCTGCCCTACTTGCTAGCGATCAAATCGAGACGAATATGCAGCGGATCTACAACGAATTGTCGTATACGTTGCATGCGAGCCCAACCCGAGCGTTATAAAAAAACGTTGTCATAGTCATCAAGTTGACCTCCTACTGACGCAGCAGCGTTAAGCCTGTTTTCAGTCTTGGGTAAGGGGGGGGGGGGGGGGGGGGGGGCGGGGGGGAGGGACTTGAAGGCGGGGCGCACTGAAGACGGTGCCCTCCAGAGGCTTCACAAGGGGGAATATCAACTCTGTCGTGCCGACCGCAAAGTTTCGACCGGTGCCAATGCTGCCTTCCGCGTAGCCCCGCACGCTGTTGGTGCCGCCAATGGGGAACGCCTCGTACGGGGGCAAGTCCCCAAAGATGGCCCCCGCCTTGCCGCTGCAATGGCCGGCGCACAGCACAGGCCGGCAGGTCAGCGTGCCAGCCAACAGACACAATCAAGGTCGGCGCATACTCTGCAAGGGCTATACTGCATGCATGATGAAGCACCTCCTAAAACCACCAGCTGTCCTTGCATCAGCCCCATAGAGAGCCTCCGCACTGCGCAGGTGGGGGGGGGGGGGGGGGGGGGGGCATAATGCTGCGCATGACTCCAGATGGCAGCACTGCGAACTTGCGCCTATGCTGATATATGCTGGGCGCAGCGAGGACAACACTAGTAACGATACACTGGTCCATCAAATCGGGTTTGTGGGTCCCAAAACCAACGAACCGCCTTGACACATCGAAGACGCCAAAAACAAGTGGTGTACTCTGATACAGTTCGACGGATGTATAAATTATTTATCCCTCTTCACCCGCGCGCTCGGCTAGGGGTGGGGGGGGTTCGTTGCGCATGCGATGCGTTAATGATGCGCACGGCCAACGTGGGTTTTGGTTCTGCGGACCTGGGAACTGAAATGGCAGTAGCGCCAGTTTTATGGAGATATGTAGGTCACTATTGCAGCGCAAGCACGTGGGAGCATTCATTTGCCTTGTCCCAGGCACTGGGGAGCCGGGGCGCATAACCTACATGCCGGCGCATCTTTAAGAATGTGATGCATGGCGTGGGGGGGAGGGAGGGAGGCATACCACAGGTACAGCTTCCAGGGCCCAACACGGGTAGTGCGCTCCGCCCGCAGACGGAAGCGGTTGAAGTTGAGCCACTCCGAGCGCAGAGGCAGCGCCTGCTCCATGGACGCCACCATCTGTGTGTCGCCTTTCCCGCTGAACAACCCAGCAAAACGCCAATCAGGAGCGCGTAGACAGCTGGAGGGGGCACGCCAGCCCTTACGGTTTGCCCCCTCCATGGCAGCTACTGCGCTCCTCTTTGCGATGCAATGCAAAGCACACATACAGCCAAACTAGAGCACTCTCTGTGCGGGTTCTTGTTGTACACTTGGCATGTATGGATTGCTCAAGTACTATGCAATACGAGGTACAACCGTACGATATACCCTGATTCACAGCACTGTAATTGATCAAATCGTTTCTACTGCGGTTTAGTGTCGGCATCATAAATATGACAAGATTGATTGATTGACAGAACGTAAGCGCCTTGTGTCAGTGGCCGTGCGGCAACAATGCGGAACTACACGTGTGGATGACGGATAGTAGGAAGAAATACTTCATAGGCCAAGGCACTCAAACACTTGGAGCTGATGCCAAAGCGGTTCCGGAGCATGCAGTTATATACTTCTCCGGGTCAGCGCACCTGTACACCATCCTCAGCAGCCCCATCATCATGGTGTCGTGCTCCTGCCCGCTGAACGTGAGCGGGCTGCCGTACACGTCTTGCGTCTGAGCGCGCCCTCGGTCGTCGATACACTTGGCTCTCTGGCGGCAGAAATTGCACAGGTGGCACTGCGCCTCAGCCACACGGCATCATGTATTGAGGATGGATGGCGGCAGCGGGGGGGGGGGGGGGGGGGGCACATGGCCTGCAGCGTGGCGCACGCGCGCACACACACACACACACACACACACACACACACACACACGAGAGATAGAGAGAGAGAGAGAGAGAGAGAGAGAGAGAGAGAGGCCTTGCATGGGGATGTAGGTGGTTAGAAGGCATCATACCATCCCAAGAGTGGGTACACAGCCAAGCCGTGACAAACAGTTTGTCGCTAATGGCTGCCCATGCTGCGCAAAACAGTATCTGCGGCACCGTCACAGACCATGGGTATCCCCTGCCTGTGCACGAGCATCAATGTACGAGTGGTTGACAGCGCAGTCCACAAATACTCAGCAGGTCACATGACAATCAATTGAAAACAAACAGTGTCTACGATTTTGCTCACAGGCTGGAACTGTAGATGGAACTAACACCAAGGTAAATATTAGTGGTAGACTGATTACTGTTCCCTGCCTATCACCAACAGCGTCACCAATTATCTGACAGGTAGCGCATATCTTTCAGCCATGAATTTAAAATGTAGACAGTCCGCAGCGCTGTTTGACTGTCGACGCATTGGTATGCCACTCTCATTCGCGCCGGGCACCGCCTCCTGCCGCCAGCGGCGCACCTGCCAGTTCAGGCCCGCCGTGCCGCTCCAGCCGGTGGCGAGCGGGCGCTGGTACTCCACGCCCCCGGATAGCCGCCCCACGATGAGGCCACTCTCCGCCGCCGCGTCCACCGCATCCCCGCTGTCCTCCGCATCCACCGCCTGCACCGCGCCGAGCAGCGAGTCAACGCCGCCGCCCTACGCGCCCAATGCACAGCCCAACACACCGCACGCCTGCGCACCGCCGCGGCGCACCTTGCCGTGAATGGCGTTGCCGCTGTTGCGCGTGTTCATGAGGCTGCAGGTGCGGGATGTCCGGAAGGCGTCGCCGCCCACCCAGGGATCGGTGTGGGACACCTGGAACAGGCTGTCCAGCTGCGCAGCGCGCACGGGCGGGCAAACGCCGAGGTGAGCTCAGCCACGCCGCTGCGCATGCAGCCCATGGAGCAGCAGGCCGGGGGCTGGGGTACGGCGTGGACCGCTGGTTGTGCACCAGCTGCAAGTGTGGGTCGGCGTGAGTACGTACGTGGGTACTTATGTGATGGACGTAGTTTTCAGACACAACTAAACGCTACAAAGCACAGCCAGTAAACGGCACTGCGTTATGTCGGCCGAAGCATGACTCGTGTCCACCCCTGGTCTGGGCTGTCTGAAACAGATGCCGCGCCCAATATGGACGCGCTCCGGAAGCGGACCGGACCTGCCTGTGGGGAAGCACCGTGGGGAGAAGGCGGGGGGGGGGGGAACCCACCTGCCCCATCTGCACCGACGCGGTGAGCTTCTGGTTGCGATTGAAGAGGTTCCGCTGGCTGTACGCAAAGGAGCCAATGGGGCGCGGGACGCCGCCCTCCGTGCCCTGCACGCTGCAGCAACGCCGGGGCGCCCAGCAACACGGTGGCTGTGAGAGCCTGTCTACGGGGGACGTAGCAACTGAGACAAATATATGTATGTATGTATGTATATGTATGTATGTATGTATAACGCTGAAAGCAGTGGAAGATAACGATAAATAGCATTCTTAGTCAATACACACTTTGCGCTCTGGAGACGCCACGCCGTCTGGCTTTCACCAAGCTGATGGATACATGATAAAGGTGTGGTTGCAAATGTCCTGGGCTTGGGCTCGTACAGCAGAAACCAGGTCCGATGCAGTATGCAGGGAGGCAGATGCGCGAATCAGTACATTAATGTACTTTTTTTTTTGTGACACCCTCCCCAGGCATTTTTGCCAACCGCTTGGAATCCCTTCTGCGGCTGTGGCGGGGGCGGGGGGGGGGGGGGGGGGGGGGGCTTAACCTGAGGCCACCGCCAGCGCTCAGGCCGCCTGTCTTCCGCTCCACAATATTCAAAGTGAGATCCACCTGTGTCACCATCGCGCACACAATGAGCCCTGCCCCGCCCTGTTCCCTCCTAAGATCGCTGCAGCTATCCCAGGCGGCCGCGGGCATCCCCCACCAGCCGCGGCACTTCCACAGGGCACCGGACCTTGGGGCACGTGGCGGTGCTGTCCTCTGCAGGCTGCGGAAGGATGTTGACGTCGTCCGCGATGCCCATCGAGTACACAGCGTCGATGTCGCGCTTGGCCTCCTGCAGGCTGTACACGCGCCCGGGCCTGGTGGTGAGCTGCCGCATGATGATATCCGGCTTCACCTGCCCCTCGTACTGCGCGGGCCCAGGGGACGCAGCGGGCGGTGTCAGGCATGGCGGGCGAACGTGGCGGGCGGGACAGGGTGGGGGCTCCCGGTGCGGCAGCTCACCCGCGCCTCTCCGCCCCCGACCGGCACAAAGCGCAGGTTGACCTGCCCCACTAGAGCCTCCGCCACGGTCACCGTCGCCACGCCGCCTTGCATGTCCACGTTGACCACCTGCCCGCGCATCGGTAACAGGTTAGCACCGCTTGCCCGCACAGCCCTGTAGCCACAGGATAGGGAGAGGGAATGGGAAAGAGAGGGGGGAAGGCGGAGGGGGGGGGGGGGGGGGGGGAGCATCCACCTGGCCAAAGATGCCGCGGTCCTCATACCACCCGTTGAGACTCTGCATGCCGCGGCTGAAGCGCCCAAAGTTGAGCGTGCGGCCGTGCTGCGGGGCGAACGCCTTGGTGATGACGCACGTCGGCAGCGCATTGGCGCCGGCGACCACCACACCGGAGAGCACCGGGTTGGGCTCCACCTGGGGCGGATGCCAAGCCGGGTGGGTGGGAGGGGGGAGGGGGGGGAGGGGGCTGATACCAGCCTGGTGCAGGCGCATGGATATGGGGGCACGGTGTTCCGGAGCTGTGTGCACCTTGATGGTCAGCTTTACCCCATCGCGAGTGTCCTCTGCTGCGGGCTCCACGTCGGAGAAGTACCCGGTGGCGAACACGCGCTGCACGTCCTCCTCCACTTCCTGCCGCATGCGCCCCAGGCACAAACCCCAGCGCTCCCTGGGCGTCAGGCACAGATGGCAGAAGGGGTGGGGGAGTGGGGAGAAGGGGGAGGGGGAGCTGCTGCAGGGAGGCTAAGCTAGTAATCCTCCAGCCCTTCGCCACCCAGCCCCGTCTGCACCCCCACCTTGAGCGTATAAGAGAAGTTCGGCTTGGTGGTGAGCGCCTCTAGCGCGACGCTCCTGAGTTCGTCCTCCACCCCGCTGACAATGACCTGGGGCGGATGAAAGAGGAAAGGACCCGGGCGAGAGCGAGGGGGAGGGGGAAGGGGGGAGTGAGCAGCCAAGTGGTCAGGCGGGAGCCCGTGGCGGCCCTGGGCTTCAGTAGATTCGCCGGGGACGCTGCGCTTTGTGGTGGTGGCGGCGGCGCAGGCGGAGGGGGCACAGGCACCTCCGATATAAGCACGCGGCTGGACTTGTCGTCGTCCTGTGGGCCGCCAGCCCCGCCAGTGGTAGGGGCCGCCGCACCCAAGGACATCGCGGCAAAGGCTGGGTGCTTACTGGCTGCCGGCGAGGGCAGCGCGAAGCATGGTGCCCACGCGGGGTGGCGCGCGACGGAGGTCGCCAGCGGCACCAACCGCGTGCTGCACCATCGCAGTGTGCCCTCCGTCACACGCCGCGGCCGCCGAGCCACCGCAGCGAGCGTCTCGCGAAGGTGCGTGTATTGTGCGGTGGCCAGCTGCACCTTCGCGGCGCCCAGAGCGGCGAACACCTCGCCGCCCCCGCCGTTGTTTCCCCCGCTGCCCATCGTCAGCTCTGGGCCACTCGCCCAGTAGAGATACGAGCGCCTGGGATCGAGACTTGCACCGCCTGTTGTGCCCGAGTGCTTTCAGGAGGGATACGATCGACTTTGATGCACCCCAACAGGCACTTCCTCCCAACTAGCCGTTCACACGCTGTCCCGCGTGGTGTCCCCCATCAGCAATAATATGTTTTTCGTATTATTCGCGCGCATCAGCCGCAGATTATGTTTACTAGCGACTACCATTAGGCAGTGGGGTTTCCTTTCCCGCATGGCGACCGCTGCGCGCCTTCGCCCGCGCACGCATTACAATTAATGTGGCACGCTGTACGGATATGTTCTAACTAAACTAGTTAATGTGGTTTCTCTGCCTGTACGAGATAGCCTTGGCGCGGCGCCCGTAGCGTGTGTGTGCGCGCGCACGATTGCGGGGGCCGGTCAGAGCCACCACCTGCCTTCACGGCGGACCGACCGGTCACTCTCCTTTGCTGTGGCACGCTCCATCGAGCGCACCACAGCAAAGTCGCGGCAATTTTGCCGCGCAGGGTGCCGGTCTTCCGCCATCGTACCATGTACGGTGAGCGACGCCTTTCGGGCCCCCCCCCTGGGAGAAACCCGTTAGGGTTTGTGTGGTTAATGGCCGCGCGCCGCTTGCGACGTGCTAACTACTACATACATACCCGCGAACGAGCTGCTGATTACTCACCCAACGCGAGGAGAGGACGAAGCTGCAGCGCTTTCCCATTCATGGGAACAAGGTCCAAGACCTTCGACCAGTGTTGATCAACATTAACCCCTGGCTGCCCTTTCCCGTGTGGGCATGGCTCGATCTGTACTGGCCCCTACCCGGCGTAGGTGTCGCGATGCGCTTCGACTGGGGCGTATGCCGGCGTATGCCCGTCGTCTAGTACAGATTCGAGTACAAAGTGACAGTACACTGCCAGTGGCCAAGCCAGCGCCTAGTGGCACATGGCTACTCCCACGCCGCGGCACTCCTACTGTGCCGCGCACCGTGGACCCTGACGCCGACGCGGAGAGGGCCAGCAGCGCGACAAGGCGCTCTGCTCGCCCCGCTCGCGACATCAATCGCGCCAATTTCTGTACTCCCGACTCCCCCTTTATGAGACATCGCGTCCGTCGTAATCTCGGCAACTGGCAAGCCGCTGGCGCAAATCGCAGTGTTCTCAACTGGATATCCCGAGGTGTACGCGTTCCTTTCTTGGACGGGCTTGCCCCACCTTCTTTTCATCAGGGGGTGTCAATAACCCCTCACAGTCCACGCAACCCCCCTGCCACCCAGCGACGTGACCTGCATCACCTCCACAGCCTGAGGACCAGATGGCGTCAACCAATACCTCGTGCACTGGGCCCCGGAAATCCTCAACCTTGCGGAAATCAACGCCCAAAATCACATGGGCTTCATCCCGGCCTCGTGCACACCCATCACACAAGACTGCCTTCCGCCACGAGAAGTAAAAAACGCCGGTCGACGTCACTGTACCCACTGCCACCTCCCAGCTGCAGGCATTGTCTGAAACTGCCCAGTCACAGGGTGCCATAACGTGGTCCACCCCGCTTGCGTCCTCGCCACGGATGCCAGGTGTGCCAAATGCGTCCTTACAAACAACCACAACGACACCACCCACCTTTTCGAGGTCCAATGGGAACCAGCCTAGCAACTAACCAAATCCATTATGGATACGAAATCCGGACCGCGCGCACTCAATGCAAGCCATCGCATTCGAACAAGACTCGAAACCCCGAAATCCCCCCCCGCTCAACCGGCCGCGTGGCTGCCCCCCAAACACCAAATGGAAATCAGACTCGCCACCATCAATCCGGACCTGGACTCCCTGCCTACAGGGGAATTCTACTTCAGCGTCCGGGACACACACCAACTAGTGCTCCACAAGCCGGACGGCACAGCCTCCCATACCCTCGACCGCCGAAGGGTCGAACTCCTCCACTTTCTCTTCAGACCGGACCGAACAAACAAGACGTTCGCAGAGGAGGTTTATGCGCTCCTGGGCAGAGTGGGTACCCTTACGAGTGCCGACGACAATTCCATACACCAAATCCGAAGAAACATATGGGCCACGGATGACCGCTTTACACTTGCAATCATGACCGCCCTCCATGCCCGCACAAAACTTTTCAGCGACCCCCTCAACAAGTCGATCTACACCTCCCAATACCATATTATGTACCCCGAAGATGTAGTTTTTGGCGCTAGACCCCCCAACGACCTGTACTTGTGGGCTGAAACGTCCCTCGCCAACCCCGAATACGATGACAAATGTATGATGAAAGCGGTGCAACACGCTCTCCGTAGCGTGCACGCTCAAAGGCACGAGTCTACCGCCACGGTGCTCATCCTCCCCGAGTGGGTAGACGCATCCTACAAGAAAGCTCATCTCCTCAACCACCCCTACATGCAGAAATTATGCGAGCTCCCCGCGGACCTCACCAAATTCCGGTCCCCAAACCAACACACCGAGACAACCCCGAACAAGGACCTCGGCACCAAATGGCCGGTGGGAGTGTACTTGGTGGCTTCCGCCCCCTACCTCGCAAACGTCAACGCAGCGGAAGCTTCGACCAAAATGTCGGCTGCCCCCTGGGTCTTGTACCCCGGCCGCACGCCGCACTTCCACCTTAACACCACCCAACGACCAATATGCTCGGACGCAGCAAGAGCAGCAACATCATGTCCCCGCCCGTCTTCCGAGACCGCTTCGCGACTGGCGGATACCACCCGCCGCACAGGAACTCCGCCCATTGACGTCACCAATCCCGTCCATACAACTCCTAGAACGACGGCACGACCCGAAACGCTTTACATACACCGACGGCTCCCGCATCCACCGCGGCGGAGCGGTGGGAATCGGTGCCGGGGTCGTCTACACGCCGGGCAATAAACCCATCGCAGTGGGAGTGGACGCGGACAATATTCGCCGCACCATCACCAGAGCTGACCTGGCCGCCATATCGGTGGCACTCGAGTCTGACCTACCGAAGCACATCCTCTCAGATAGCGCAGTCTCCCTTCACCTAATAGAGCGCATGATGTACCGGCCGGTCACCTTACGACGCTACGCTCACAAAATACTACTCGAACATATAGTACGCCAACTCCGACACCGAGCGGATTTGGGACTCCGAACAATCCTCCAGAAAGTCAAAGCCCATATTGGGGTCGAAGGCAACGAACAAGCCGACACCACCGCCGGCGAGGTAGCCAACGGGACAATCCCACCTGAACCGTAGGCGCGACTCCCGAACCAACCGATCACGTGTGGCTCAACCCTTGCCAAGGCGCGCCGACCACCACTCACACCCCTCACAACTTGAAAGCCGCCCTTCGGAAACACGCCAACGCTACAGTAGGCTGCGACGCCACCGACGAAACCCTGCACTCCCACCTCATAGACCAGGCGTTGCCCACATGTGTAATGCCGGACCTCGTCACCCCCTCGGACATCACCACCTCGGAAAGAATCCACAGGCTGGAATTCATGTGGGGAACACACTCAAGCCGAATGAGACGCAAAGGCCAGCCGTCCTTCACATGCGGGAAATGCGGACAGCACCTCGTCAATGGTCACATGGCAGGCAATTGCCCTTCCATGGCAGGCGTAAAGACAGACCGACACAATAGCACGCTTAAACTCCTCATCAACGAGCTGGAAGTCCTAAACGGCGGTCGTTGGCACGTACTATCCACGGACGCGGGCAACAAACCTGTGGCTGACTTCTCCTCCCCCAAGAGGAGAAACACTCCCTGATCTCCGACCTAACCGACCGAATCACACACATAGTCCCGTGCATCAGCATCCCCGACCGCCTAGCGGACGCCCAAGAAGGGGAAACCGAAGGTCCCAGTGCCGCCCAAGCGCCCACCCTGCTCCCCACGACCATGCTATCCCCTCACCTCCGCCCTAAACACTGCAAGCCGGACGCAGTACGCATCGTCGGATTCGACTGCGACCCGGCCACCGAAACCACATCTCCCAGCACCGATCCCAGAGCAGTCCAAAAAATACAGATAATCGAATTCAAATACTGTGCTGATCTCAATCATGCCACCGTGCACGCTCTCATCCGCGAAAAATACCAACACATGGTGAGCGCCCTACGTCAACAAGGATGGCAGTGTCCGATTGAAATCATTCCCCCGTCACCCTCAGCCGCAGCGGCACCATGCACAAACTCACACTAGAAGCCATCCATAGCCTCACGGTCCTCCGCCCCAAGAAGCAACCCCCGGACAAACCCCCTCCGCCTCCCAACGCCGCTGCAATCCGCCTCTGTAGGAAACTCCAACGACACTCAATCGGATGGCTACATACTTTCCTCCGCATATCCCGACAGTCCCTCAAACCTGCCATGTCCAACCTCAGTACCTCCCACACACCCCGCACGCACACCCACCGTTAACATACGCGCTTTCCGCAGACCACCGTACACGACACCCCCGCCACGGCAGGGGGAAACAATACCAAGCGGCATGGGAGGAGGAGGGGAGCGGGCGATAAGGAGGAAGGCCGAAAGCTGCATCCGTAATCCCTAGGGTTCCCACAGCGGTTGGATAAAGCAGGTCCTAAAAGCAACTCGGCTTGGGCTGTGGAGAGCAGCAAGTCAGCACGTTGTAATTCAATTTCAATTTCAATTTCAATTTCAATTTCAATTTCAATTTCAATTTCAATTTCAATTTCAATTTCAATTTCAATTTCAATTTCAATTTCAATTTCAATTTCAATTTCAATTTCAATTTCAATTTCAATTTCAATTTCAATTTCAATTTCAATTTCATAGAAATGACAACCTCGCGCAAGACCAACTATACCAAGACATATCAAACTCTTGTGGGATAACAAGCTCATGCCCGCAATCGACCGACGCTAGCCCGGGTAACGGGTCGTGTGTGTGGAATGCACTCGTTCCAATTGTCGCTTCAACGCCCCCATGCCATCCGAAGACCTCCTACGGATCTCCGCTAAGAACCGCCACCTCTACGAAGTAATTCTCGGCGATCTCCCTCGCCAGCTGTACTTCGACTTCGAGATATATGACCGCCCCGAAGAGGAAGCCGCGGTCGTCCTTCAGGAACTTAAGGATATCGTTCATAAGCATTTCGGAGATATCCACCTAGGGATTTTGGGTTGCGTGGCGACGATCACGAAGGACGGTTAGGAACGAGTCAAGCGTTCGTATCACATAACGTGTCCCGATATTGTTTATGCGGACTGGGAAGATCAACACGAAGCAATCCACGAGTTCATCGATCACTACAACAACGTTGGGTTTGTTAACGCGGTATATAGCAAAACATCTCAGCTAATGAAGATAGTCGGCCAATCGAAACGTGGCGACCCCCGCATTCAAGCTATAGTAGAGGACGACATGAAGGAAAGCCATTTCATCACCGCCTTCTTAAAGGAAGGAGCGTCATACGCAAAGCCCGACGATGTTTCACATACTGTTATAGAGCGGCCTAGCCATATAATAGAATAGACTAGTAATATAATAGAAAAGGAGTACCTAGACTATTCTATTACAAATCCCGTATCTTTGGTAGCGCGCGTTCGTGACGGGTGGGACATCAAGAAATCGCCGATTTCAGAGACTGTGTCCCTGATCTATCACGACAAGGTCGAGCACCGTATCGATCGCAAGGTACGGTTTGTGGTCATGAAATGGATTCAGTATAGGGAAGGAACGTTCGACAATTTCATAGGTTTTATGAAACCAATTCTCGATCTTACCGACAACCGCATCGGTAAATGTAGGAAGGAGTGGGAGTCTGACGGTAGCTTCATAAAAGATGCTTCGATTATGGGAATCATAAGAGCTATAAATCCAGCGCTCTCTTTCGAGAACAGACGCCTCGACGCGCATCGTTGGTATCACGATGTCAAGCCACATTCGTATATCGGAACATCGCGTTAGTTCACGATTCCGGAGGTTATCGATGGTGAGATGTCCGGAGCACGACGCGCATATGTATCACAACGCGATCTCGCTGACGGTAAGACGGACGTATGGTTTCTACCGATGGGGTCGGGAAAGACGCACGGTATGCTTGAGATCATCCATGACACCCCAGGTAAGCAGGTCTTGGTAATTACGTGTCGCAAAACGCTAGTGAGTGATATTTTTGGACGCTCTAGGCAATCGGGTATCGTTCCCGTACAGTGCCTGGAGGTGGCCAACAAGAAGGAGCTGGCTAAAGCAGACCTCCTAATGATTCAAGGTGAATCACGTATTCGCCATATTAGGAACGCAAAACCATACGACTTTGTATTTATAGATGAGTGGGAAAGCTTTACTAATATATGGCTTTCGCACAAAACTCGCAATACCCGCTTGAGGCGTAACTGGGACTCGTTCGTATCATTATGGGAAGGCTCAAGGAAGGTCTTGCTTATGGACGCATTCATAACCCAGAAGATTGTTAAATTCCTTGAAGCCACTGGCGACGATTACCGAGTCCTCGGGTCGCGGCACATGAATACCGACCGTACCATAAACTACATCGATTTCGAATCTAATAGGAGATCATGCTGCGTCAAGACGATTCGCGGATGTTTAACACAATTGATGTTATTCTAAACGACATGCGAGCCGATAAGAACATCGTGGTGTTCTACCCATATTCCGATAAAAGCGAAATGGCATTTGTCAACTTTCATGACACTATAGTTCGAGTCGCCGGTTTGAGTGAGTAGTCGGATAGCTTGTTATTCTACGGCAATCAAGATGACGCTGTTAAGAACATGCTACGCAATGCCGAAAAGGCGTTTCGCGGAAAAAAGCTCAAAGTGTCTAATAGCTGTATCACGGTTGGCGTTTCGTACACAGGAAATGATGTTGATAAGATGTACATGCTACGGACGAGCTTTTTGAACGTACGAGATCTCATCCAGTTTACGTACCGTATGCGGAAACTACGAACAAACGAAGTAATTATGACTGGGATCAATTCAAAGAGATTTGAGGTTGTGTTCTCTGGCGATTCAAGTATAATAAAAGGTGCTTCTCAGATTGAAGGTTTCAAAGCACTCGAGAAGTTTGCTGAATTCGAGCGCAATTGTACTAGCGCTGAGATATTCATACAGTACGATGGGTTAGCTGGATATCAAGTACAATACGTTGATCACAAACTAAACCGGATTACCAACAGGACAGGCAAATTGGCGAAAGACCGAGAACAAAATCGAAATAGTCGCAAGCGGCCATTTCCAGTGGGAAAATGTCCCGGACATTTACTGCCGTGAGCTTTGGACCATGAAAAAGATACAATCAATCAACGAGCCTTTAACTTCGGTGCAAACGCTATCGGTTCGTAAGTGGTCATTCGAGCTAGACACACCGGATACTACACCCCTCCTCATAA